>OY970820.1:87405317-87917817 GCA_963853835.1 Calendula officinalis | reverse complement strand
ATCAAGATCATCATTTCCACGGTAATCGGAATGCCTCCAATCTACCGGGACTCATAGGTATTGGGTAATCGGAATGCCTCCAATCTACCACTAACCTTAAGGTACCGTAATAACCGGAATGCCTCCAATCTACTACGGCCCTAGGGATATCATCATCATCATCATTTCTTATCTTTTATCGTTATGAGTTCATAACTCCATCTTTTCTTATTAAATCAATCACGTAACCATCATACAAGCAATTCATCATATATCACATAAATGACTAAATTACTTAAAGACTTGATAAGAAAATCATTTAATCATAAAAACATTTACTAGCTATGTACCCAGTTTAAAAGTCACATGTACTCACCTTTGCCAAGCTTAACCAGTTGTTGTGTTCTTTAATCACCAATATCACTTCTCGAGATTTGAATGCCTCAAATCTTCCACCCGACAATCTATTATCAAAACCAATACAATGGTTGCATTATTCATCTATACTAACTACATAATCCATGGCTAGTTAACTACTAGCACCATTTTTCCCCAAAATTACCAACCCTAGGTTCATAAATCACCACATTTTCGTGTATCCATAACATGACCACGTTTTCCTTGAAAAAATCCATAGATCTAAGTTATATTACTTCCATTTAACCATTCATGAACAAATCCATAACTAGGGTTTGAGATTCAAGCTTTCCCTACTTGAATCTATGGCTAAAAACTCAAGAGAGATGAAGATTTACCTTAGATCTTCAACTAGGTGCAAAAATCACCAAGATTTGATGAAGAAATCAGCTCCAAATGATGGTTTTCACCCAAAATCGTCTATAAACTCGAGAGAAGAAAACTAGGGTTTTTTAAAATGCATTAAATGAGCTTCAACCCGACTTTAATGCTGCCAGACAGAAGATCACGACGCGAACAATAGTTCGCGTCGCTAACTTTGCGACTTCTACACTTCGCGATCGTTATGCTGGCGGGAACTATTTCACGATGAAAGGCCAAACTCCCTGGCCCGTGTTCCCGATCGTGACCATGACTTCGCGTCGCGAAGTCCCTCAGACAGCAGGGCTGCACTTTTTCATCCTTGTCTCGGCTCGGTTTTGCCCATAACTTTCTCGTACGGTGTCCAAACGACACGAAACCAATTTCTACGTTCTTTAAACGATTTATCCTTATTTATCATATTTTTGTACAATTTATTTATTTACAAATTTCGGGTCGTTACAACTATCCACCCCTTAAGGAGATTCCGTCCTCGGAATCTCATCATAATTTACAAAGTTCGGGTATCTTTTCCGAATCTCGTCCTTTACTTCCCAAGTCAAGTTCGGTCCAAGGGAATGCTTCCACTTGACCAACACCAACTCAATCTCTTTACTTCTAAGTTTCTTGGTCTTTGTCTCTAATATGGCTTCGGGCTCTTCTATCAACCGGTTCGGGGCATCAACCCGCAACTCTTGCAACGGAATTATATTTTCAACTTCACCCGCGAACTTCTTCAAATAACTTACATGAAACGTATCGTGAACACCTTGAAGTTCGGGTGGGAGTTCTAACTTGAAAGCTTGCAAACCGACCCGTTTCAAAATCTTAAACGGGCCAACATACCTTGGGCTTAATTTGCCTTTCTTACCAAACCGCATTACGCCTTTCCAAGGCGATACTTTCAACATCACCATGTCTCCGACATTCAAATCATATGGTCTCTTTTTCAAACCCGAGTAGCTTCTTTGTCGATCTTGGGCTATTTTCATATTTGTTTGGATTATCCCAATCTTTTCATTGGTCAATTTCACAATTTCGGGACCCGTGAGTTTCGTCTCACCCGCCTCGAGCCAACACGATGGGGTCCTACATTTCCTTCCATACAACGCCTCATAAGGCGGCATTTTAACGGTCGATTGATAACTATTATTGTAGGAGAACTCAACTAACGGTAAGTGTTCATCCCATTTACCTCCAAAATCTAGCACACACGATCTTAGCATATCTTCAACCGTTTGAATGGTTCTCTCACTTTGACCATCGGTTTGCGGGTGGTAAGCCGTACTCAACCGCAATTTCGTTCCCAACTCCTCTTGCAACGATCTCCAAAATCTTGAGGTAAACCTCGCGTCTCTATCGGACACAATCGACAACGGGACTCCATGAAGTCTCACCACTTCATCCACATAAAACTTTGCCAACTTCTCAAGTGGCATGGTTTCCCGAATTGCCAAGAATAATGCACTTTTGGTCAACCGGTCAACTATGACCCAAATGGCATCGTGGTTCTTGCTCGTCTTTGGCAAACCAACAATAAAATCCATTGTTATATCATCCCATTTTCCGGCCGGTACTTGCAACGATTGAGCTACCCCATAAGGTACTTGATGTTCGGCTTTCACTTGTGCACACGTGACACACTTAGAAATATACTTTGCCACTCTTGCCTTCATCCCGGCCCACCAATACATCTTCTTCATATCTTGATACGTTTTTGTACTTCCCGGGTGGATCGAATACTTAGACTTATGAACATCGTGTAGTAACTCCTTTCGGGTACCCCCGAACTTGGGAACCCAAATTCGTCCCCCCACGGTTTTCAACCCTTGCTTATTGTCCACAAAATGTTGGTTCTTTCCCAATCGTTCTTGCCTTAACTCATCTTTTTCCATCACTTCCCGTTGGGCATTCTTGATTCGTTCTACTATACTCGAGACTACTTCAATACGTGTTAGCTTTCCCTTAATCGGCTTTTCATACACTTTTCGGCTTAAGGCGTCGGCTACCACGTTGGCCTTCCCCGCATGATAGACAATTTCACAATCATAATCTTGTATCAATTCGATCCATCTTCTTTGCCTCATATTTAGGTCTTTTTGAGTGAAAACATATTGAAGACTTTTGTGATCCGTGTACAACGTACACCTCGTACCGTATAAGTAGTGTCTCCATAACTTTAAAGCAAACACTATCGCCGCCAACTCTAAATCGTGAGTCGTGTACCTTTCTTCCGCATTCTTTAGTTGTCTCGAGGCGTAGGCAATCACTTTCCCCCGTTGCATCAAAACACAACCCAAACCTTTATGTGAAGCATCACTATACACGACGAAGTCTTCCATCCCTTCGGGTAACGTGAGAACCGGGGCGTTACACAATTTTTCTTTCAATGTGGCGAATGCTCTTTCTTGCTTTTCTCCCCACACGAACTCACTACTCTTTCGGGTCAACAATGTGAGTGGTGTCGCCACTCGAGAAAAGTCTTGAATGAATCGACGGTAATATCCGGCAAGGCCGAGAAAACTTCTCACTTCGGTTGGAGTTCGTGGCGGTTCCCACTTCATAACTGCTTCAATCTTTGACGGGTCAACTTTGATTCCTTCTCGGGACACGACATGACCGAGGAATTGGACTTCTCGAATCCAAAATTCACACTTAGAAAACTTAGCATACAATTTCTCTCGTTGTAGCACTTCTAACGTTTGTCTTAGATGACTCTCGTGTTCTTCTTCGGTTTTTGAATAAATAAGGATATCGTCAATAAATACGATAAGAAACTTGTCGAGGAATGGTTTTCAAACCCGATTCATAAGATCCATAAAAATGGCCGGTGCATTAGTCAACCCAAATGGCATCACCAAAAACTCGTAATGCCCATAACGAGTACGAAACGCTGTCTTCTCGGTATCTCCTTCTTTCACTCGAACTTGATGGTAACCCGATCTCAAATCGATCTTCGAGAAATAGTCGGCACCTTGAAGTTGATCAAACAAGTCGTCGATTCTAGGCAATGGGTACCGGTTCTTAATAGTCATCTTGTTCAACTCTCGGTAGTCAATGCACATTCTCATTGAACCGTCTTTCTTCTTGACAAACAATACGGGCGCACCCCATGGAGACGAGCTAGGACGAATAAATCCTTTGTCGAGTAACTCTTGCAACTGGGACATCAATTCCCGCATTTCAGTGGGAGCCAAACGGTATGGAGCACGAGCTATCGGCGTCGCTCCCGGAACTAAATCAATACGGAATTCTACTTGCCTCTCCGGTGGCAATCCCGGTAAATCATCGGGAAATACCTCGGGAAAATCCCGAATCACCTTTACATTTTCCACCGACTTCTTCTCTTTCCTTCCATCTAATACATATGCTAAAAAGGACGAACATCCTTTGGCTAAACATTTTCTAGCTTTAACCGCGGTCATAAGACATGGTAGATGGTGTCGTCTCTCACCATACACATAAACTTTTTCATTGTCGGGAGTCTTAATCGAGACTATCTTCTTCCCACATAAAATCTTTGCTTGATTCTCACCCAACCAATCCATACCTATGACTATATCAAAACCCGCAATTTCCATGGGTAATAAATTCACCTTAAACTTTCTCCCATCTATTTCCAATTCACAATTTCGACACATATGTTGAACTATGGAGGTTTTACCATCCGCAATTTCTATATCATAAATTTCATCAAGGAGTTCTAACGGCACATTCAACACCACAACAAAATCATGTGACACAAACGAATAAGTAGCACCCGAGTCAAATAAGATCCGGGCGGGAATAGAATTTACGAGTAAGGTACCTGAAACGACATCGTGGGCTTCTTTGGCTTCATCTCGGGTAAGTTGGAAGGACCGTCCCTTGACTTTTGTCGGCTCCGCTTTCTTTTGAGCGGTTGACACCATAGTCTCACTTCCCTTCTTCGGGCATGCATTGCTATAGTGCCCTTTTTTATGGCACGAATAGCACTCGATTTCATCCAACGGTTTGGCCCGGCAATCCCTTGCCATATGCCCCGGCCTTCCACACTTGAAACACGACTTTGAATCCGCCAAACATTCTCCTTTGTGGTCCTTGCCACACTTCTTACAAGCACCCACACTTGCTTGCCTAGAGAAGGTCGGAATGAACTTTCCTTTCTTCACCGACCCCGAGCTTCCTTCAAACTTTCTCTTTTCAAACTTTGGCCTTTCATTGATCTTTCTTCGGCCAACCTCCTCCACATTCCTCGCCGCACCGATAGCCTCATCGAGTGTGGCGGCCCTTTTAACTTCCAACTCATACTCCCACGGGAGTCCATTAGCATACCTAACAATCCAGGACCTCTCGTCCGGATACAACCTAATCACAAACGGGATCAATCCCGTGAACTTCTTAGTGTACTCATCGACACTCAAATCACCTTTCTTCAAATGAACGAATTCTTCTTGAAGTTTTTCTAAGTTTCTTTCGGGGCAAAACTTTGCTGTCAACCGTTTCACAAACTCATCCCATGTCATCTTGTACACCGCCCTCTTTCCCAACGTTTCATACATGGTGTCCCACCACACGAGGGCTTCATCTTTCAGTAAACGAGAAGCATAGATTACCATATCATCTTCCTTGCATTTACTAGCTTCAAGGACTTGTTCAGTTTCACGGATCCAACGGATTGTGACTTTCGGTTCGGAGCTACCATAGTAGTTATCGGGCTTAAAAGCCATAAAGTTCTTATACGTGCACCCCTTCCTTTCCCTCGGCTCGGGGTCACTCCCATCTTCTTCCGTTGATGATTTCTCAGTTTGAGCAACACTACTTGACTTGCTCTTTGTGCGGGGTGGAGATTCCTCCCGCCTTTCACGTGCCCTATGCTCATTGAGAAGTCGGTTCACATCCTCGTTCACTATGTCCCTCATTTGATTGAACATAGTTTGGAGGTGTTCCACGGTGACCGGGGTGTGAGTATTCCTTTCAACACCCGAATTCTCCACTTCGTCACGAGGTGGAGGACCAAATACCGGTTCAACAAGGTTATTCGAATCTTGCCCTTGATCAAGTGGGCCTCTTGCACTTCTAGTTCTCACCATTTTGCTATAATAAGACATCAATCATTTAGTAATCAATTCATTAAAGTAACGGTGGCATTGACCGTTCCACAACCAACATGACCTATTCCCTTAAGGTCAACCCTATCGAGCCTACACTTTAAGGTCTCAATAGTCATTTCATAAGTATCCTATGGAACCTACGGTCCTACTAGCTCAGTTTAAGTCTAGGATGGTCAACTCAACCTAGTTCACTTAAACTTAGCTCTGATACCAAGTTGTAACACCTCAAATTTTCAAAACACATTTAAATATTATTTAATCCAAAATACATAATATTGTATCATCATCAAATGTCGGTTTTACAAAAACGAAAAGGTTTCTTGTTCGAGATTATCAGAGTTTACAAAAACGGTGTTACAAATTATATCTTAACCATAGGATAAGGACTCTAATCATCAACACCGAGCTAATCTCAACAAGGCCTCTTCTAAACGGGCCTCCTAGTTCTTCGATCCCGAACCTGAGTACATAGCAAAAACACAAACATAGTACGTGAGACAAAATTGCCTCGTGAGATACATGGGTTTTAGACCCGATAAACAAATAGTCAAATAATATCATTTAATCTTAAAATAATATTACTAAGTTTGTTTTGGGTCACTTTATCACTTTCATCATTGGCCAATGTCAAGATAATCGGAATGCCTCCAATCTATCAAGACCATCATTTCCACGGTAATCGGAATGCCTCCAATCTACCGGGACTCATAGGTATTGGGTAATCGGAATGCCTCCAATCTACCACTAACCTTAAGGTACCGTAATAACCGGAATGCCTCCAATCTACTACGACCCTAGGGATATCATCATCATCATCATTTCTTATCTTTTATCGTTATGAGTTCATAACTCCATCTTTTCTTATTAAATCAATCACGTAACCATCATACAAGCAATTCATCATATATCACATAAATGACTAAATTACTTAAAGACTTGATAAGAAAATCATTTAATCATAAAAACATTTACTAGCTATGTACCCAGTTTAAAAGTCACATGTACTCACCTTTGCCAAGCTTAACCAGTTGTTGTGTTCTTTAATCACCAATATCACTTCTCGAAATTTGAATGCCTCAAATCTTCCACCCGACAATCTATTATCAAAACCAATACAATGGTTACATTAATCATCTATACTAACTACATAATCCATGGCTAGTTAACTACTAGCACCATTTTTCCCCAAAATTACCAACCCTAGGTTCATAAATCACCACATTTTCGTGTATCCATAACATGACCACGTTTTCCTTGTCAAAATACCATAGATCTAAGTTATATTACTTCCATTTAACCATTCATGAACAAATCCATAACTAGGGTTTGAGATTCAAGCTTTCCCTACTTGAATCTATGGCTAAAAACTCAAGAGAGATCTTTTATCTTCCACATTTGAATTCACAACCAAATGTGTCTTTGTTCCAACCATCATGTAAGCCCATACAGAGGATAGGCTGGTTTGCTTTAAGAGAATCTTTTCTATGATCAGATACGAATCATGTCATACATGAGCAGGCTCCGTAAGATCTAGTTCACTTAACTTCAGATTGAATTTAATAGTATACAAATGCATTCATTTCCTCTGCATTGACGCAATCTACAATACTATCGGAGTGAAAAAAGGATCTAAAGAAGAACAGAGACTAGGCTATATTAGTAACAAGTAAATCCTTTGTGTACCTTAGATCTTCAACTAGGAGCAAAAATCACCAAGATTTGATGAAGAAATCAGCTCCAAATGATGGTTTTCACCCAAAATCGTCTATAAACTCGAGAGAAGAAAACTAGGGTTTTTTAAAATGCATTAAATGAGCTTCAACCCGACTTTAATGCTGCCAGACAGAAGATCACGACGCGAACAATAGTTCGCGTCGCTAACTTTGCGACTTCTACACTTCGCGATCGTTATGCTGGCGGGAACTATTTCACGATGAAAGGCCAAACTCCCTGGCCCGTGTTCCCGATCGTGACCATGACTTCGCGTCGCGAAGTCCCTCAGACAGCAGGGCTGCACTTTTTCATCCTTGTCTCGGCTCGGTTTTGCCCATAACTTTCTCGTACGGTGTCCAAACGACACGAAACCAATTCCTACGTTCTTTAAACGATTTATCCTTATTTATCATATTTTTGTACAATTTATTTATTTACAAATTTCGGGTCGTTACAATCTCCTTCCAGCCCTCACGCGCGCGGTGACATTTTTGTAATTAAGTCCAACTTTCCTCACGCGCGCGGTGGCATTTTTGTAATTAAGTCCAACTTTTCTGTCCCACACGCGGTGGCATTTTTGTAATTAAGTCCAACTTTCTTTAATCATCGATGATTAAACTGAGTGTAGTGTTTAATCATCAATTATTAAACTTTTGAGATTGTTTTTAATCATCGATGATTAAACCCAACCCCAAGTTTAATCGTTAATGATTAAACACATTATCAAGTTTAATCATCGATGATTAAAAGAGCATCTTATGATTATTACACAGATAAAGTTTAATCATCGATGATTAAACACTACACTCAGTTTAATCATCGATGATTAAACCCAAACTCAAGTTTAATCATCGATGATTAAACATATAGTCAAGTTTAATCATCGATGATTAAACACTACACTCAGTTTAATCATCGATGATTAAACCCAAACTCAAGTTTAATCATCGATGATTAAACATATAGTCAAGTTTAATCATCGATGATTAAAAGAGCATCTTATGATTATTACACAAATAAAGTTTAATCATCGATGATTAAACACTACACTCAGTTTAATCATCGATGATTAAACCCAAAATCAAGTTTAATCATCGATGATTAAACATATAGTCAAGATTAATCATCGATGATTAAACAGCATGTAATAGAGAATTAAGAATCTAAAAAACGGAGACAAGGTTAATCATCGATGATTAAACTGTTTAATCACCGATGATTAAAAAAAATGTCAAAGATTAATCATTAGTAGTTAAAGAGCATTTTATAAAAAATTCAGACTAGTTCAATCATCGATGATTAAACCCAAACTCAAGTTTAATCATCGATGATTAAACATATAGTCAAGATTAATCATCGATGATCAAAAACAAATCTCAATAGTTTAATAATTGATGATTAAAACACTACACCCAGTTTAATCATCGATGATTAAAGAAAAGTTGGACGTAATTACAAAAATGCCACCGCGTGTGGGACAAAAAAGTTGGACTTAATTACAAAAATGCCACCACACGTCTTTTTGCCTAATTCTCACATTCTCACCTAATATATCAATTCTCAATGGAACTCTCCCCTATATATATATATATATATATATATATATATATATATATATATATATATATATATATATATATATATATATATATATATATATATATATATATATATATATATATATATATATATATATATATATATATATATATATATATATATATATAGTGATGGATTCCATACAGAACCCGTTTTATATGCAGAACTCTTAGAACTTTTCTGGACCAATCACGTTTAAGATAAATCATTTTTATTAATCATTTTTATTTAATTCGAAAGGGGCAATATTGGTATTTTGTATCTTGGTTTATTTTTTGTAACTGGTCGGATTTTAATGAATTCCTTAATTATAGGATGGTTTGTTTCCATAATTTAGTATCCCTATGTTCATAATTTTAAAATTCCAAATAAGAAGCATTATTATACGTTCATCTTTTTCTTTGTCCCGGACTAAAGTTACATGTTCTTTCATCGAATTGACAAGTAAGATTCATATTTACTGTAAGATAAAATGTTGATTTTTAATATATTTATTAGTATTTATGTTTGTTTTCTTCATCTTCTTAAGACCTAATTGTTATGATCCGCCATATATATCATAGTTTTTGGGAAGAAGAATTCATTAAGCGCCTGAAAAAATGGAGAATGACAAAGAAATCGGTATTAACCAAGATCAACGAAATTGCACAGACATAATCGACATACACCGGTTTGGTTTTTTCTACTAAGATCTTGTATGTTTAGCATACATTCATGTATACTTTTAAGGTACTGCTTTTAATTAAAAAAAAAGTTTTTGGATGTTTTAGATGAAGATGCTCCCGAAGAAGATGTTGATGATTCATTGGATGATGATGAAGAGATACAAGAAGTTTGAAGTCAAGTTGAAACCAACGAAGATGATTTTTCTAATGAATAATTTATTAATTCATTACTAGAACAATGTTATATTTTTTATTTTCCAACTATATCATTACGTAACAAATTATTGTTTTGTGGTTTTTTTTATTTTTCAAGAACATATTATGTATCATTAGAAAAAATGTTACATACCCACTATTTTCATGATTGTTATGCAAACATGTTTTTTAATGGTCCACCTACATCAATGTATATATTATGTTTTTGTTTTAATACATTTATGTCTTACCAACATCAATGTATATTTTGCCATATTATACATCCGATTCATTAACCTAACGATTCTGCGTTATCGAATTCTTATTTATCAGTAGGTTACCTTTTATAGTTTTGTGTCTTTCAACTAAAACTAAGATCCCAATTCTTTAAGAAAACGTGTTATCAAACCGCTTATTGTCGTGTTACTACATTGATGTGTAGAGAACATCTATGTATTTAATTGATTTTAGCCGGGTCAATGTTGATAGCGATTAAAACAAAGCAAGGCAAGCGAGCGAAAGCGAGCGAAACATCCAATGTTACTACATTGATGTATAGAGAACATCTATGTATTTAATTGATTTTTAAACTTCCAAATATTCCACCATATTATAACGAAATCAGCTAAGGGGTATTATAATTTTTTTATTTAATTCGAAAGGGGCAGTATGTACAAAATACATGTATGTAAAAACAATAAATATGTTTACTCGTCAATTACGTAAAAACTAAAAAAAACAATAATGTAATATTAATAAATCTTAAAAATTAGGGAGGTGGATTTTTTGGTAGGTCCGAAATTAGTGGGATTAGAATTAAAGCTGATCAAAATTTAAATATGTATACCGATTATACCCATTTGGATAGAAACTTACCTAATTAAAACCTTTAAATATTTAATGATGACATCATGGATCTTAACCGTTGATGTAAAAAATGGATGGACCAGATTGATTTAAATTAGTTCTACTAGTTCTGTATATAATATGAGTTCTGTATGGAATTCGACCCTATATATATATATATATATATATATATATATATATATATATATATATATATATATATATATATATATATATATATATATTATAGGAATTTTTTCTCCATAACATTACTATAAAAATAAGTTAATAACCCTACAATTCTACAAATATCATCATTCTATAACATCTATAGCATAACCTAAAAAAACACCCTCAAACCCTCAACAAATTACAATTTACCAAAAACAAAAAATCTTTAACATAGTCTTGGCGGAGAGGCTATGATAGAAGACTACTAGAGTGAAAGCGTAGTTTGGCAGTCACTATATGGTTACCGTGACAAAATAAATTATGACAATTCTATATGGTTGTTATTGTGACAAAAAAAATATATAGTGGTTGTAATTAAACTAAACCAGGAATAATACTAAAAAAAATCTACTATAAAGATATTTAAACTATGTTTTTTGCATTAATTCGGGCTGGGGAAATAGGGATAAAGTTCGCGTGGACGAGTGTGGTATGGACATATGGTCAGTCGTTTCACTAATTTGTTTTGGTCCATACGTCTCTATACCTGTTTCGGCCCACAATCCAATTGATATATTATTCTTACTCTCTAAAATATCGTATATCTTGCCTTGATATATATTTAACTAGCTACAAAACCCGCCCGATGGGCGGGTATGCTGTAAATTTTAGTATGTAGAAAAATGTCCAAAAACTTTATATATTTCTAAATGACATAATAATCGATAGATGTGATGATGATTTTGTACAAAAAAACGGTAAATGAATAAATGTTACACGGGCATTTTATTAAATGAAGAATCCAGCTTTTTATGCCGTAATCCGTAATATCTGAAGTCTGGTTCCGTTGCACAATCCAGCTTTTTATGCCGTAATCATAGAATGCCGGTTTTATGGAAATTATATTGAGTCGTGTATCACTTCTGAATAGTTATTTATTTGTTTCCTTGTATGTAGGAAGCCGTATTTAAATATTTATTTGTTTTCTTGTATGTAGGATCTTTTAAATAGTTATTTATTTGTTTCCATGTATGTAGGAAGCCGTATATGGAGCATATGAATGTAGACCGTAAGCCGTACCAGATTCGTTTGCCGTATATGGAGCGTATGAATGTAGACCGTAAGCTGTACCAGATTCGTTTGTATTAGTGCAAATGACGTGGACCAATCAGGGAATTCCAAGTGGCATTATGGACGAATAGGAATGCTTGGAATTGCCATGGTGTCAAACCCTCTTTAAATTTAGGCCTCATATATAGGGTAGGATACTTTAAATATACCAACACAAAAACAATACTTAATCAGTTAATCATTTCAAAAGAGTAATACTGATAAGGTAAAATATACACAATTTATGTATTGGGGGTAAAGAGACTGCTTAAAATGTTCAGCAAAAATGCAAATGATAAGGTATGCGTGGATATGGTATAAATGGGCATGCCTAATTGCCTATAATTACCTAACACCCCCCACCCCCCAAAAAAAAAAAAAAAAAAAAAAAAAAAAAAACTGAAAATGTATAGTTTCATCAGTATGATTGATCGATACATGTTAGACTGTGTGTAATGGGTAACTAAACCCAGTTTGGTCATCACTGCCACCTCTGCGCCACTTCAGCTTTCTCTCTCCTGATCAAACACATGACCAGACAGCGACCAATAGCATGTAACGGGTGACCGAATCGGCGACCAATTTTTTTTAAAATTTTTTTTTAGAATTTTCGTTTTATTAATATATATGTATAAATATAATATTTATTTTATATATAATATATTATTAAATTATTAATTATTAATATCTCTACTATATATAATGTATTTAGGACCTTTCCCTAAATAGCTGGCTGAAAATTCAGCCAATTTATTGCTATTTTGGGAATTTAATCCTTTTGCTAAAAAAAGTCGCAGCCATGTTTCGAACCAGAGACCTTGGGGTTTAATAACAACATCCAAACCGCTAGGGCAGGGCGCCTGGCTGGTATAAAATTCTTAAACACAACAATAAACTATACTTCTGTCCATTGCTTTGGTTCCCTAACCCTGGCACGCCTCTTCGGTTTCTTCATCAGCCTCTTCGATTCCTTCGTCAGCCTCTTTGATTCCTTCGTCTGCCTCCTCGACTCCTTCGTCAATGATAACCTCCAATTTAACCACCCTCTCTTGCAGATACACTACCACCGACCTAAATTGCGCCTACTTCGTCTTCTCTGGTGACCACCAGTCTCTCTCGCAGCTCTGGTTCGTCTCCTCTGGTTCGTTAGTCAGCACCTCCATCGTCTTCGTGCTCTTTTGACTTTTTGTTGTTTCACATGTCCTATTTTCGATCTATTTCTAACATTTCATACATGAGATCGATTTAGGGTTTGATGTTTCTGTTTAATATGGTTAATGTTTCTATGGTTTTTATGGTTGATGGGATCTCTGGTTGATGTTTGAATTTAGAGCCTGGTTAATGTTTATGTTGGCACAATTGTTTATAATCTGATAGCACATGTTTAGGCATAGTGAACAAAATTGCTTTGTCTCATAATAAGGCTGTAAAATCATAAATTTGTTGCACTGTCAAATCATAAAATTTGTTGCATAACTGTTCGGTCTGAAAGTTATAGTTTATCCTTTTTAATCATCATATCAGGTAAAATTTAGCATTGGATCTGCACAATATGGACATATGAATGCTTACACAAACAGACTATATGTGCGAGGTTAGTGCCTTATCTAACTATATTTTTTTGGTAATTTATCGCTTCTACGAGTTTATATGAGGAAAATGTTCATTTCAGGATAGAAACCTGAGGAAAATGTAATGAGGTACTTCATCATGATGTTCTTAGATTAATTTTTAATTTGGAGGTTTTTTAATTTCATTATTGTTTACTTATCTTGCTGCATCTATATTGGAGGTTGCAAGACTAACAATTGGTTTTGGGTGTGGGAACCTGTGGCTTAAAGTTAATTGACTTTTATAAATAAAATGGCAGCAATGAAAGAGTTTAGCAGAAGGAGAACCGTAAGGTAAGAATGTTACATAATTAGGTATTGAGAATTGATATATGTAGGTATTTTTATCGTTTGTCATGCAAGATTTTTGATCTATTTGGCCCACTTTGCAGGTAAAGATTGTCTAAACATTGGAATGTTGACCACTGTGTTTATTGAATTCATAGAATCTTTTAAAAATCGTTATCTTCAATAAATATAAATTTTCTCTCTTGACCCGTTACCTGACCCGCCCGTTTTGCTGGAAGGAAGATGCAAAAGATTAGGTCCAAAAACTTGGTGTTTAAAGAATGTCAATTATTTTTGTGAACGTGTTTGTGTTAACTAGGACCTGTTTGGCTAAATGGGTCGATAAAAAAAACTCTCGACCCATTATTGTACTAACTGGAACTGATTGGCGATATAAAAAAATTATGGCCAGGTAGGTGCAAATTATATAAAATATGTTTTTATTTATCATATATTTATCATTGGTTTCATGATTTTGTAATGTTTCTTTGTCTATTCGAGTGATTTTTGGAGGTATTATTTATCGTGTCAAACGGGTCAAAAACTAAGATTGACCAGATTTTTTATTAATTTGTCTCGATTAAATACATTAAAATATGTCTATCGGGTCACAAAGGTCAAATTGCGAAATCGTCGGTTCACACGGGTCAATGTGGTCAAACTGCCATTCTGGTTGTTCTTCTTTGCAGGGAACTGTGTCTTAATCTGAAATTATTGAAAGACTTGAATTGGGACTTGAGTCATGGTGTCCATATATTGATATTCGTTCCGCTTTTGTATGATTTGCACAAACCAGGTCATCCCTTATCTTGCATTTATTTTTCAAATTGTAATTGAGGGTTGTAGATATTGTACATTTCAATTTTATGTGCGAGGTTGTAGATCGGATCAAACAGGTCAAACATTTCAAATTGGTCAATTTAGTCAAACGGGTCAAATGGGTCATTGTGGCTGCGATCAGGTGATTTGCTGTGATTTGTATTTTATTTAAGGATTTTTCATTTACGATTTAAAGGAGTGTTTGGATGGAAAAAAAAAAGTATACTATATTAACTTTGTTTGCTTTATGGTTTTTATGAGTTTATGACAATAAAATTTACATG
The DNA here is from genome assembly GCA_963853835.1 of Calendula officinalis. NCBI lineage: Eukaryota > Viridiplantae > Streptophyta > Magnoliopsida > Asterales > Asteraceae > Calendula > Calendula officinalis. Next base: position 87,902,668 of record OY970820.1, on the reverse strand, counting down.
TGTTTATACATTGTTTACATTTGTTTATACATCAGATTGACTATATTTACACATCATATCCACTTTTCATTGTAGGAATTAAAGCAGTTGAAATTGGTTTAGGTAATATAGATTGGGAATTTAACCATTGCCTTAAACAAGGGTTTTATAAGTCATTTTATTTCATTTTTGTTTGTTAATGTTGATGGATAGATTTTCGGGTTGGTTTAACATGAACATTTGTGCAGGATGGTGTAGAAACAAATGCAATTACAGTTTCTTGAAGTAATCAAATACGTAACAAAATTTTGTTTAGATCTCAATTAAATGGAATTATTGTTGATCGTTTTTATTTTTCTCTCTTCCAACTTAAACTAAAAGATAAATATAAAGATTTTGTAGAAAGTAATACCATTTCTTTTGCTATAATGCTTCAACAAATAGTACAAAAAAATAAAAAAATGTAAGGGCTATTGTAACTCATATGTAATAAGAATGATTGACTACATTTCACAACCACTTTCTTATCCATCTCTGCTACGTCTCCTCTCTCGTTGTTAGTATTTGCCTACTTGGCACCCATGCCGACATCCACGATAACTTCATTTGTACATTTTTTATGAAGTAATGTGTAACGGAACAACAATTTGCTCACCGTAAAAAATAGTTACTGGGTATCCGCCGCCGCATTGCGCGGGTACCCTGCTAGTATATATATATATATATATATATATATATATATATATATATATATATATATATATATATATATATATATATATATATATATATATATATATGTATAAAGGAGAAAGAGGAAGAAAGAGGTCCCTGAACGGTCGACCAATCGACCACTCAACTTGGTCGACGCGTCGTGGCTCCGAGTTCGTAACGGCGGCGACCGGTCGGCAATGGTGAGGTGGCCGGCCGCGACCGATCGTTTGGTCATGCAATACGGATGGTCTTAAGTACATAACATATGTGACCGATAGACAATTATATGCACGTTGATCTCTTTAATGCATGTTACTTTGTATTATTTGCAATTTTGTATGTAAAGACGATAATAAGGCTAAAACCGTGATGGCATTTCATGTTGGATTCAAACTGACGTTTCCAAGTTAGCATATTAGTGTGTTTATATATGTTAACTTTAACTCGACTCATTTAGTTTAGGTGTCGAAAAGTTCAACACTAGCACTGACCATTTAATTAAATAGCTTATAACTGTACGTGTCAACCCGTTTGTTATTTCAGTTAGTATATTAATAAACAACCGATAATTATTACAAAATGAGAGTCAAATCAATTTGAGAATGTATTGTGATATTAAGATATAAGGAAAAATAGTCATAGTATACTTTGAAGGTATATGACAAATATTTTAAATAAACATAACTAGTTATAAGATAGTTGAGATTTTTCTAAAAGAGCAATTAACTTTATAATATAGAGCATATGAGTTTTTCATATTGTTTTTTACGACCCAACTCATTCTTAGGTGTGTTTGCTTTGCGGCTTGTTTTTCATTCAGAATCAAACCTAATTAATTTATTTCCGTGTCGGAAATTACCACTCTAGGTAAAATATCGGATTTATCGCGAAACATAGACAAGTGTGCGAAGAAAAGAAATCAAATTTTAGATTAGAACTAAATTTTGGAGTTTAGATATTATTATTATTGTCTTTCTTAAATCCCTGAGCCAGACAAAATTTATTGTGCTTAATAATCTTAATCGAAACCAAAAGGCTTATAACCTAACGTTATCAAGGTGATTAATTGTCCCACCAGGTTGTGTATTCAAGCCCCGGCGTGGAAAAAATGGTGTAGATTAGAGTGTGCATGTGTTTGCCGTTCAAAAAAAATTAAAAAAAAAAACAAATCTCAATCGAATAAATATTAAACATCATTTTTAAGAAAAACAAATATAAGGTTATGGGTTGATTCGAAAGCTGCTGGAATCTTAAAAAGCAGATCACTCCTTCACCACTCATTCACCAAATCTTATTTTCGCCTACCATAAAACAACTTGTAGTCGTGCACCATCTACACATATTAGTATTAAAATCTTATCTCTGATTAGAATATTTATTTATTACTTTTTTTTTTTTTTTTGAACGGCATTAATTAGTTAAGTAAAATTAAATTTTAATAGGAAAGAAAATTAAACAACATTAGTATTCAAATTCATTATCCTTAAGTAAGCAACCATTTTTTAACACCCTATAGATAGGGGTGTTCACTATTCGGATATAACCGGATTGTCCAATTGGACATTTTGGATCGGACTATTTGGATTGGTTATTTGGTTTTTTGGATCGGTTTGGACTTGAACCAAATTAATAGTTTGGATTTCGGATTGGATTTGGTATCCCTTGTGAAAATCGGATTGTCAAAAAAAACCAAATAGTAATATATAGTAAATTGATTTATATACTAACACTTATTAGTTTCCATTGTAAGCAATTATGATACTCTTTTTCTTTACATTTCTTATTGTATATTGATTTATATACTAACACTTGTTCCATATTATATTTGTATTAGTTGCCGATGTACCAATATTTTTGGAGTTTTTGATAAAGTTGATGTCAAGGTTTTTGCATATATGATTGTAAATGTCTCAAGATATGAATTAGACTAGTTTTTATGTACAAAGTAGTTTATCATTTTAGAATTTTACATATCGAACTTAATATTATTAATGTTATATACTTTTGTAGTATTTTGAAATTTTAAGGAAAAATCAAACGGATAAAACCAAACCAACCAAATTGTTATTTGGTTCGGATCGGTTTGGTTTTCGAATTAGTTTGGACGGTTCGGTTTGAACTTTTGAAAACCGGACTTTATTTGGTTTCACCTATTTGGTTCGGATAAAACCAAACCGTCCAAACGAACACCCCTACATATAAACGTGCTTTTGAATTTAAGAGGCAATTTATTTAATTCTACAAATACGTTTATGACAAAAAAGGTGTGATGGTTTGAAAAGTTGTTTAATTTGTAGTTGAGATGAGAAATATTGTAACACACTAATTTTTCAAAATAATTTAAACTTTTAAATATTTAAAATTTAACAACCAAAATCTATAATAATTATAACTTGGTTTAAACAAAAATATTTGGAATGATTACAAGTGCCAAAAATCAGTGTTACAATAATATCAAAACTAAAGTCTTAGGGAATCAAATGGTGCACCGAGCTAATCACTTCCAATGTTACTACTACAGGCCGCCTAATCCTTAGCTCCCGAACCTGAGTACATAGCCAAAATAAACGTAGTACGTGAGACAAGATTGTCTCGTGAGAAACATGGGTTTTAGACCCGGTTAGAAAATGTTTGCAATAAAATAATAATTAAATAATTATGAAATTGCACATAGTCAAACATATTCTAAGGCTTGCCATAAGTCCAACACATACGTAACGGGCCTCCCCGAAACAACTTCCCCGATATGGGTTAACTAGGTAAACTCCCCCGTTTCCGGTTATCTATTTCTCCCCCGATTTCCGGGTTATCTCAAACTCCCCCGCTTTCCGGGTTATCTATTTCTCGACACACTACCCTTGCGCAGGGTGGTACCGCCCCAAGTAGGTGTCACTAACCCCCCCCCCCCCCCAACTTGTGTGGATTATCTAGGATCCAATTGATTAGCTACCACATAACAAATCATCAACTTAAGCCAATGCCCCAAATCATAAATCTCAACATACTAGTGGTAACCAAGCAAGTCATAAACAATACAATTCATGTACTAAACAAATCAATCATTTTCTTTATCAAATCATTTGTCTAATAAAGACTACTAAAGACTTGTTTAATCATTTAAACCATAAAACCATTTTACTATGTACTCAGAAAAGATCACATGTACTCACCTTAGCAATGCTATCCAATACTTGTGTTCAACAACACAAATCCTTACTTCCCAAACAAGGAAGTACTTCAAATCTCAAGATCTTCTTGACCTTATATCAATATCATCACAAGATCTAGTTACAATCCATAACTAGCTACTAATAAAACCCAAATAAACCTTCCCAACCACCAAGTTCATACAACTTGGTGAAATCTCAAACCCTAGTTCAAGATTTCTATCCATAAAACCCAAATCTAGCTTGTACACATTGATTACAAGCTTACCATGAGTGTTTTACACTCATGATAGATCATCTTCCCCAAAGATGATAAGGTTGGTTCCCAAAACCACCATTGATGCCCATGAAAAGCTTGAAACTAAGGTAGAAGATGATAAGAATCAATAATCTTTACCTTTGATGTTTAAATCTTCAAAGATGATGAAGATTTGAGCTCTAGACCTCCAAAATCGCCTCTTTTCTTCACAAAAACGGCTGAGCTACAAGTAGGGTCGTTGATGCATAAACCCTAGCCTCAAACCCGTTTTTATACACCTGACACAGTTCGCGATCGCGAACTGGAGTTCGCGTCGCGAACTTCCCGCGTCGGGAACACTTCGCGATCGGGAACGGGCCGTGAACACCGGTCGTCCAAAACCCCAAAATCTCTGTTTGATTTTCACGATCGCGAACTATAGTTCGCGTCATGAACTCCTTCAGACAGCTGGGCTGCAACTTTTTGTTGTCTATTTCGGCCCGATTTTGACCTTAACCATATCCAACGGTGTCCAAATGGCACGAAACCCATTCTTACGGTTCTGGAATGAATTAGCCATAATTATCATATTTTTGTACAATTTATCTATTTACAAATTTTGGTCGTTACAAATATAACTGGATTTGAAATTAGAATTAAAAAGTAAAAACCCTTGTATAAATTTGTATTATCATATCGAAATAAACAAATAATCTTTTTTAAATGAGAATTAATTTCAACACCATATATTTTGATGTTTGTATCAGATTATACAAGTATTACTGTAAACTGTACAAGTTTATAAAACAAGTATTATGGTATATATGTTAGTCACCACTTTTTTTAATAGAAGAGAGGACAAACGAATATGAAGCTATGCCTCTAACCTTTTCTGAATATTAAATAAACTTTTTATAAAAATCATACAGTAATATGTAAATATATATGTCATAACATCACTAGTTGTCATAACTCGTTATAATAGGTAGTGATTTTTATATCACATATTTTGACTCATCTACCATAACAATTGCATTATCTACTTGTACAGTATGCATTATTATTTGTACATTGTGGTATAGACATCAAAAAATGTAGTAGGAAACTTAATTCCCTTAACCAATGTTTACCTACATAGAATTACTTATAGGACTGTATAAATAATATTATTTGTGTAACAAAGATAGTGTTGATATTTACTAAATTTTTCTATTTATAATATTACTTATTTGATTAATATAAATATCTAAATAAAATGATGAGGTTGTGATATGATGAATTTAAATGTTAATTATTTTACGTATGTATAGACAAAATTAAGATATTTAAGTACTACAAATATAACTTTTGAAATAAGAAATGTCTTATCCCATCTAAATAATGAATGGTAAAATCTGATATTTGATGTAATTTACTCAAACAAATATGCCATGGTAATCTTGTGATAACATTTTTTTTTCCGAGCGTCAAGTTAGATAATTAGTGGTTTGAGTCAACATTGACATTCAAATAGACAGTATGTCTTCTTCGAACCTATCTTTTTTTAGAAAAATAAATCCTAACCAGGGAAGGATCTAGTATGGTGCACGAGATTATCCGGGCAATCCTGAAATTTTTCCAGTTAGTATTAAAATAGCATTAAATTTTTTAAATTTTCTTTTTCATAGTATAAATATCACTCCTGAGAATAATATGTGTAACTAATACAATTTTTTAAATTTTCTTTTTCCTAGTATAAGGTTGTGTTTGTTTGCAGCTTAATGGAACCATTCAGCGTTGAATGCTTAATCATTCAGCATTCAGTGCGTTTGTTTAGCGCCTCTGAATGAAGTATATGCTGAATGAGACAATAAAAAGCTGTTGAATCATTCTTTTTTAAAACATATGCTGAATCATTAAGCAGTCAGAATTCTTATAAAAAAGTTTTTCACATTCAAAACAAGTTTTATACAAAACCTCTTAATCATTCAGACCGTTAAATCATTTAGCACTTAATCATTTTGTTCCTATCAAACAGCACCTAAGTATCACTCCTGAGAATAATATGTGTAACTAATACACCCCTCAATTCTTTTCTGATTCCACTACTAACCCCTGCACATTTATTACCTTTATATTTTACCTTCAATAAAGGTTAAATCCATCTCTTGTGAAAACTTGCCCATCTGTTTATAAGACCAATCATTATAGCTTTACCAGATATGACGCACAAACGGCAATTAGTAAAAGACAAAAAATAAATCAAAAATCTCTTTGTTCGAGGCTCGCCACATACATGTTGCATCCACGACCATTCATTATTAAATTGTATAACAAAAACTAATTTAGTGAATAATTTGAGGTTCTATTTATTTTAGAAAATAACTTTGTGTTGGTATTTAGCTGAGGCAAAAAACTCCCAAAAAGGTGACGTAAAGTTGGCCCATTTATGGAAGAAGTGAAGGACTTTCCATATCAGTCATCGTCACATGACATATCAATACACGCACACATATTTAATTATGCATTAACCATCTTAATTAGATCTAAACTCCGTTAAAAAAATTAGATTTAAACAAATAATATATCCGTTTCCAAAAAAACAAATAATATATATAATAACTCTTAAAACAAAGTGTTAATTTTTTGACCTTTCATAATCGTTTTGGTAATGTTTTAGTGGTAATGTTGCTAGACATAATTTTTTGAGGATCGAGTTCAAACTCTCTTTTAAATAAATATGTACCTGATAAATCATTGAAGGATAGAAAATGCGCATGATAATGGTTATGTGTCACGTAGATACGAGGAAAGTTAGAGCACTTCATTGTGCTTGATGAAATAATGTTTATGACATTTATGATATCAACATTTGAGAAATTAGTTACATGTAACGTGTTATATGTTCGATTTTTCTTTATATTGTGATTTTTCTACCAACTCCCACCAAATAAGAGAATTTCAAAGGACACAACTTTTACAAAAAGACGTTTCTTGAATCGTCCTTCTTTGGCTACCTTTTGATTCCTAACTTTTTAATCCGACTTTTAAACTTAATTCATCATCTTTTAGTAAAGAAACAAGGAGTATGTGCATACAATTTGTAATTAAATTGTAATGATAGACATTATATTTGTAAACTATTATACATATGACATTAAAATTTTATATACATATATATGTAATATGTATATACTAAAGATGTATAATAATACTTTTCCTAAGAAATATTATTTTAGGTAATGTGAACCAAATGTTTGAACCGAGAATGACATGTTAACATTCAAACTCAAATACTCCGTATTACATAGAACATATATATTCATTACAGCCGCATTACACATGCACACTAGTAAATTGAAAACAGATGATGAAATATTACATTTAAATGTAAAATACAGTTTTGCTAACCAAAATACTACAATACTTTTATTTTGAGTTTTTCTAATGACAAGTATTATTTTTCGTATGTCAAAAACCGTTTTTAAGAATAAAATATTTACACCTTATTAATCATTGCAAGATATTTGTTTAGATTGACTTTAAATCCATATATCTTAATTTTTAATTTTAATGTAAATATATTTTTTATTTATAATGATTGTTTAATTGTAACCTGTTGATGTAAATCAACTAGTTACCAGGGATAGCCTTGAGAAGTTTTCCTAATTTCATTCATTAGATCTCGAGTTCAGGTTTTGTTGAGAGTTTTCCCTCAACCGGAAAAAAGATGAGGTTTATTCCCACGATGCATGATTTTGAAGAAGACATAGTGTTCGCTGGATGTCGGTGTTGAATTCAAAGTACTAATTAAATACTAGGTAGTTGTTCAAAAAATCATTGTTCAAACTGTTTTTATTGAATTACAAAACAAGTCGAACAGTGTGAAATTGGAAAGGTCAATTCTATCCGATTGACTTTCTTGCTTACATTTTATGCTATCCTTTTATATGAAATAAACAAATATAGAATCGCATTGTATACTTGCATGTTAATATGTTATATGATACCTTTATCCCAAGAATATTTGCCTATTTGGTAAAGAGATTATTATGCTACCTAAGTAAGCATTTGGTAAACTAAATATTTAGAAATTATGAGCTTTTCCTTGAGAGTATAAATATTACCATAGAGAAAATTTCAGAAATGACAATAATTAAATATATATATATTTCAGGCATAAGTTTGAGCACCTAGTAAATCCAATATAAATCACGTATATTTCAGGTACATTTAAGGTATAAATTCAATCACCCTATTAATCCAATATATACAGTAATATTTAAAAAGTAAATAAATTATACTACCTCATTCATCCTCGTTTCAATTTTATAAATATCCAAACTAACCCCTAAATTGGAAGCTTGCTTTCTATATTTAATCCCCTTAACTCGTAATTTACGCGGACGCTACTGACTCATTCTCCATACTCCATTCTAATTTCCTTTTTCTGCTCCCTTCTATCCCTATATATCTACATAATTATCTCCGGCCGCCGGCAACCACCGCCTATTTCTTCGCAATCACAAATAATTCTATTTTCTGTACAGCAGACACTATATAAGCGTCCATAAATATGTTAAAGAGATTTATCAGCAAGGTTCTTTGATCAATTCCCATAATCCCAATAACTACTTATGGGGTTTTTCCTACCGCTGTTTATTGTTATTTGTTTGTTCATATGTATTCGATTATTTTTGTACCGAACAACATTGATTTACCGGTTGAAAAAATGGGGACACTGGATTGAAGATCAGATTCACGTCCATCAATCACTCAAAGTTCCTGAACTCAATGAAAACAATCAGGAGAATCTGTTTTATCGGAAGGTTTCTACCTACCTGAATTCTCTATCGACAATTGAAGACTCCGATTTCACAAATCTGATCTCCGGGAAGAAAGCAAACGGCGTTGTTCTCTGCCTGGATGACAATCAGACGATTCAAGATACGTTTCTCGGTGCTAGGGTTTCCTGGACAAACAGAGTAGAGAGAATTGAAGAAAAAAATGTTTGTAAAAAAACATTTGTACTGAAATTGAAGAAGAAAGACAAACGAAGGATTTTGCAATCTTATATTCAGCATATTTACAGAGCTTCAGAAGATATCGAGTTGAGAGGTAAGGAGCTGAAGCTGTATATGAACACCGCGACTCTATCCGATGACCATCGGAGCATCGGACGGTGGAGGTCTATTCAGTTATCGCATCCGGCGACGCTCGAGACAATAGCGATGGATTCGGATCTGAAAAAAAAGGTTAAATCCGATCTCGAATCGTTTCTCAAATCCAAACAATATTATCACCGATTAGGCCGTGTTTGGAAGCGGAGTTATCTCCTCTATGGACCTTCCGGAACCGGGAAATCCAGTTTCATCGCGGCGATGGCCAAATTTCTCTCATATGATGTTTACGATATTAACCTCTCGAAAGTGGTAGACGATTCCGATCTGAAAATGCTTTTATTACAAACCACAAACAAGTCACTGGTGGTTGTTGAAGACCTCGATCGATTCATAACGTCGAATTCACCGTCGGTGAGTTTATCAGGTATTTTGAATTTCATGGACGGCATACTAAATTCCTGTTGCGGTGATGAGAAAGTGATGGTTTTCACGATGAATAGTAAAGAGAAGATCGATCCGGCGATTTTACGGCCCGGCAGAATCGATGTTCATTTATATTTTCCATTGTGTAATTTTAATTCGTTCAAAACATTAGCGAACAATTGCTTAGGAGTAAAGGATCACAAATTGTTTCCACAAGTGGAAGAAATCTTTCTCACCGGAGCGACGATGAGTCAGGCGGAGATGAGCGAGCTCATGATCTCTAACCGTGGCTCACCAGGCCGAGCGTTGCGGTCGGTGATCACAGCTTTGCAAATTAACGGTGATGCGAGGTTATCATCGACGTCGGTAGGTGGAAAACCCGGAATGCGGTTGCAACATGACGGCGTTCTGACGCCGGAGGAATCGTCATCGCTGGCAGAAACATCGAACGTCTTCGTGATGGACAGCAGCTGTAGCGTGCCTGTCGTGAAAGAGATTCAGAAACTGTACGGTTTACTGAGATTGAAAAGCAGCAAGAAAATTGGTCCGTCAGATCAACATTCCGGGTCAATGGAACGGTCACGATGATGATGACGATGATTAGGATAGTATTTTTATGGGTCCCGCCCCATATTGCTTTTTTGGTATTAGGTATGAAAATAATTTGTGAAGTTTTAATGTATTAATTTCTTATTGATTTGGGAAAATGTTATCTGCAGCCCAAAATATACTCCTACAATTTATTGTTTTTTACATATGTTTGGGTACCAATTGGTATAGAAATTAATATCTTTTTGTGTATTTACTATTTTCAGTTGGTGTTTTTTAGGATTTTAATATTAGTAATTTTTATGTTAGTTATTGAGTTCCGTTGAGGACAGTTTTAAAGATTATCTTCAAAAAAGTTATTTACACTATCGTTAATAGAATGTTTATTAATAAAATGTAGGAGTTGTTATTAATTGATTTATTTTAAAAGATTTTCGTTATGATTTTTATTTTATATTAGCAAATCCCTTTTGGGTTTAATTATTTTGTATATTCAAAAAAGATTTTAAGATGCGTTTTTCGTGTGTACAAACTGTGTTTTTATTGGTTGGCATGTCCATTATTTGATGCAGATAATTGATACCCTAGCAACTCTCATAATTGCAGCAAGAAAAACAAAACGAGAAACTATAATAATAATTTGTAAATATAAATTATGTTAAACTGTGTATCATAAGCCAATTCTCATAAATAACCTTTTTTATAGAATTTTACTATCTTCATAAAATTATGAGTTATCATCACTTTTCTTTTTGAGCAAATTGACTCCGTTTTACTTGTGTTAAAAAGAGCACACTAGTGGCACATAAAGGTTGTGGATTACTCGATTCATAGCATTTGGTGAGGTATTTGATTCGTCCATGATATAAAGATAACGTTATGTCATTACACTCGATTTGCAAATGATGTATAGCTCAGCTGGATTGATGCATGTGTTTTACCCCCATATGAAGCGTGAGGTTGGGAGTTCGATTCCTGTAATATACCTCTTGTGGTGCCAAATATGAGGGATTTTTCAATAGAAATCTCTGTGGCGGCTGAGTTTGCCCTATGTAGGAGCTCGAACTCGGGGTGCTCGTTGGAATATTACGAGTAGGCTTACGTTGTTATCATTTGCCAATTCTAAAAAAATCACACTCGATTTACGAATGATAAAAAATATATATAGAAACACTATAACATCCTAAGATATTAAAATATAGAGTTCTATTAATTAAAATTATAAGGATGACTTTAATATGTATAAAATTTTTGTACATTCATTAGTGTAATAATAGTGATATAAAAATTGAGGGGATTCTTTTTACATTAGTTTTTAAATATAACATGATGTCTTCCATGTTCGATTTACAAATGACAAAAACATATACTTCTTGCGATTTAAAATAAGTGATACACTTTCCATATATGAGTGTATTAAAATAAGTGGTACACTTTGAAAATTTACCTTATTTGGTAAAAAGTAGTGGGCCCGGCCTAGACTCCCTTAACTACTTACTTTAATAAAGTAAAATGACTCATTTACCATTACTTTTACTTTTAAACATAATTAACCTTACTTTATTCAAAAACTGTGGGACCATTCCCCGCTAACCATCCAATTAACCTAATTTAACCCTTATTATCATATTTTGCCTCAAAAAACGTGAAACCAACAATGTATCACTTATTTTAAATCGGTCCTTGTACTGGTCCTTGTATATTTTGTCATGGTAAAATTCTTGTTAGTTATAAATGTGTTTGGTGCATGTTTATATTAAGTATAAGAGGGGTGTATTATTTTTTTATTAAATCTTACTACTTATTTTATTAAAATAAAATTTTTGAGATTTTTAGTAATAATACTATTGTTGGATGGAGAAGGTAGCTGGGGCAAGTCTTGTAAATTGAAGAGGAGATGAAATAGTAGGTTTGATTTTCGGGTACAATTATGCCTACTTTACAACACAAATCATGAAGATAAATGCTCAAAAACAATGATGACCAACCAGATGGAGATTGTAGGTATGCCCAACCACAAACTAAAAACAAAATAATCAAATGTTTCATTCAATGTCAATTAAAAGAGACATTACGTCTCTTAAATTTATCTTTTTGTTTATATTTTAATGGCAAGCAACCTCTCTTAACCAAATCGTAAAGAAGAGATATAATAAGATATATAAATATTTAGTTTATATACTAACCCATAATCATTAACACAAGTGGATTGTACAATCGAAAATACTTCACCCGACCTCAACTAGCGAATACTTGACAATTTACAATCAAGGGATAATTGCTTTTATATCCTTGTAAAATTCATAAATTGTTTCTATATCCTTCTCAAATTCATAAATTATCTTTATATCCTTCTAAACTTGATAATTGTCTCTATATCCTTCTATATCTTTAAAACTCTCTTATATGTCCAAAACCCTATTTTATTATCTATAAAATCGTTATAATATCAATAATACATGCAGATAAACATGATTTTTAATACATAATCCGCAGATATATTGCATACTTATTTGATAATCATAGATATTATAGTGATTTAATAGATAATAAAAACGGTTTTCGGACATAAAAGAGAGTTTTAAAGATTTAGAAGGATATAGAGGTAATTATAAAGTTTAGAAGGACATAGGGATAATTTATGAATGTGAGAATGATATAGAAATAATTTATGAATTTTACAAGGATATAAAAGTAATTATCCCTTAAATGGAACCTACTTTTATGTCACATCTGAGAAACATCAATTTCAGAGTAATAAATATATGGAAATAATAAATGTATTCATAAGTTGACAACACAGGTTAGTTCAAGGAAGAAATAATTTTGAGGTATAGACACTACAAATCACATTATTTTTTCTAAAACATCATCTGCCTATTTTAACAATCACACCATATCAATTATCTGAAAATACGAATGTTCTAAAAAGCACTTCATAACGTGATTTGCGGTTAGAGCCATTGACCGTTTATAAAAGGCGAAAACATACATTTTAGTATTTTGAGTTTGACTGACTAGATTTTAGGGGTGAGCATTTCTGGCAAAGAAAAGCCCGAACCGAACCGAAATCGATATGTTATCGTTCGGTTTCGGTTTTGAAAATTAATCGTTTTCGATTCGGTTTCGCTTGGTTTTCGAATAAGCATGAGCATTTGGCCTAAAAAAACAGAACCGAAATCGAATCGGACCGAAACTGAACTGAACCAAAACCAAAAACATGTAATCAGTTCAGTTTCGGTTTTTTGACCAAACTCACCCCTATTAGATTTTCTACTACTCTAAACTATCAGATGTGCAACATGATATCCTAAATTTGAAAAAATGGTCAATTTGATACTTTGATTCACTAACTTGTTCTTGTATTCTCACGTTGTTTGCTTTTAATATCAATATATTGAGATAAATGTATATTTTTAATACGTTAAAAACTCTCTCGAAAGTAAGTCAAGTAAGAAAAACAGTCAAATTAATGAGTATGATTAGATACTCTGAGTATTAAATTGACCATTTTGTCAAATTGAAATATTATGTTGCACCTTTAATAATTCAGTAGTAGAAGGCCTTAAGACTAGTAGTAACGGGGTGGTCGTGGGCATGCTCCCCCCCCCCCCCCCCATCACATTACCGGCACATTATTGACAATTGTCGAAGAGAGTCACGTAAAGAGTGAACCCGCTCAACAGAAGTGTTGCTATATGCCGCCTCAAGTGCAGTCCAGATTTGGCGAGCAGTATTCAGGCCAAGAACTTCGGCTGCCGCCTCCTCGGTGAGCGAAGACTGGAGAAGAATCACATCACGTTGATCCGTTTCTAGCCATGTAGCGGCGGGATTAGAAACGGATTTATCATCGATTGTGATGGTCGCCGGAGGAGCGGCAGAGGTACCGTCGATATGCTCAACAAGTTTTTGATATGTGAAGATCGGTAAGATGTGATTACGCCATAACAAATAGTTATTAGACGTAAGCTTGATCATCATCATATGAAGAAGAGTATTCATTGAGAATGAAGAATCACTGTTCGAAGATGAGGACGCCATTGGGGAAGAGCGGCGGCCGTAGGGTTACCAGGAAGGAGGAACGAATTGAAGGAAGAAAATTTTGGAGGAGATAAATTAGGCTGATATCATGTAGAGAATTATGGTCAAAACCTCTACATAATTAGAGGGAATGATTTCATTATATAGGAGATTAACATATAATACAATTCCCATTCATGAACAACTGTTCATTACAATTCTTGAAACGGAGTTTTATATGAAACGGAGGTTGACTTTGACACTTTATAAACATGCATATATATTGAAGATTTAAAATATGGTGAAAGTACTACTCGAGGGTTTTGGGCCGTGGGTTTTCATGCCCATTTAACATTCATAGCAACAACTACTTTTATTCTCTTTTTTAAATTCCTCATAAACTTTTATAATAATTTTAAACTTATATAATTTTGTAAATAATTTTTAGTTATTGAGAATTTTGATCCCAATAAACTTTTATAATTTGATTGTAATTAAAACAAATAAAATACTATTTTTGGTTGTTATAAATTTTTATAATTTATAATTTGATAGTAATATGCTAAAATGCGCACATCTACTTATATGCAAGTATAACACAAGAAGCCATGTTGGCAGAGTGGTCATAAGCTTCTCAACTTGAGAAGACTCCAAGTTTCTTCATTATCTACAATTCAACAGTATTTTGCATATTTTGTATATGTCATTAATTTTTTATTTAAATTGAAACAATATTTATATTTTTTAAACTTTTGTAATTCATACTTTTAACCTCTAAGCTTTATGTTACCTCATTTAATATATATTTTATTAGTTTTTTTATTAAAAACTTTAAATCTGATCAAAAGTGAATCATAATTTCAAAGCAAAAAAAAAACGTTTTAAAACCCGCAACAACGTGCGGGGGACAACCATCCTCGTTTACAACAAATAGGAAAGGATAATATGGAAACAAATATATACAATATAAACAAATATATCTCCTATAATTATCGTCTAATAAAGCCAAGCTTGCGTTTAACGGGAATCGGCTCAACGCATTTCGGAGTGTTATTTACTTATTGACACACGTACATGTGGTCTGTATGGAAGCTTATTAGAAATGACACACTTTTTAGCAATTGGGCGATGAAGAGGTGGATTGATCCTCAATAACATCCAGGCCTATTCCTTTTATTGTATGAAGCACATATCGATGGGTTGCAAGTTGCAACGTGGGCGATAAATGGTTCTTGTGGCTGACTGACCGGATTCCTGTTTCTAGCCGGTGTGTCCATTTCTTACGTTTTTATTAGGTTGTTTGCTTTAGTTTTTGGGTTGTTTGGTGTATACTAGACTTTGGATGTAGTTCTTGCTATACTAGCATCTTGCTAGTGTGGCCTTTTTAATATATTTGTTGAGTGATTTTATTAGGGTGATGTGAATCCTGAAATAACTTCTACCCGAGGTACGTATCATTAAAAAAAGTGTGATGTATGACATAAACAACATGAAGGTCCTACAAGAAATAAAGGCACCTAAATCCGTTTAGATTATTATTCAAGTATTTTGGCAATCCAAAGAGGTGGCCAAACGATAACTTCAATGGTCAATTGGTCATATGTATGTTAGCCTCTCCCATATGAATCGATCACATGTCAATTAATTAATAGTTTAATTAAATCCATTTAAATAATTAAACATCATCTTTTTTAAGTGCCGACATAATTATATCTACCATTTGGTTTAAAGTTAATACAATATATGCTGCTAAAGTGTTTCGTATTTAATAAAAACTTAAAATGTTTCCAGCAAGAAAACAAAGTAGATATATTTAGGGTTACTTGTTTCTTGAAGCAAAATATAATAATGAAAGTTAATTACCTCCTCCGATTCAAAATAAGTGACACACTTTGGGTTTCACGGTTTTTGAGGTAAAAGATTATAATGATGATTAAATTAGATTAATTGGATGATTAGTGGGGAATAGGTCACACATCTTTTAAATAAAGTGTGGTTAATGATGTTTAAAAGTAAAAAGTAAGGGTAATGAGTCAATTCACTTTGTTAAAGTAGATAGTTAGTGAGTGTGGGTAGGGGTGTTAACGATTCGAGTCGAGTCGAATATCAGGAAATTTGGGCTCGGCTCGTTTAGTAATTACTCGGCTCGAGCTCGTATAAGGTTTTAAAATTGGGCTCGAGCTCGAGCTCGAATATTTATATAGTGTTCGAGCTCGATACTCATTTATGATTTCATATTTTTTTAAATGAACCAATTTACAAACTCGAAAAGCTCGTTAATTACTCGACTCGTTGATTCCCTTATATAATATTTGTATATTCTTGTAATTATTGTATCAACACTTATACTTATTGCATAAAATACTTGTTCGGCTCATTAGGATCGGCTTGTTAAGATCGTCTGGCTCGTTCGGCTCGAGACTAAACGAGCTATCGAACGAGCCGAGTCGAGTATCAAATTATTTGGCTCGGCTCGTGAGATTAATCGAGTATTGTTTTATGTTCGAGCTCGACTCGAGATCGAATTAATATAGGCCCGAGCTCGATATAAACGAGCTCGAGCTCAAGTAGTTCGTTAAAAGCTCGACTCGTTAATACCCCTAGGTGTGGGTCCCACTATTTTTTGTCAAATAAAATAATTTTTTCAAAGTGTGTCACTTATTTTGAATCACCCCAAAAAGAAAAGTGTGTCACTTATTTTGAATCGGAGGAAGTATATTAAATTGGATAGTTAGTGGAGGTTGGGTCTAACAAACTTTGATTAGAGTGAGTTTAATGATGCTTAGTGAGTGTGGGCCTATTAGGTAAGGGTAAATGTGTCATTTCACTTTATAAATGAGATAATTAGTGAGTGTGGGCCCTATTATTTTTTGCCAAATAAGGAAAGTGTATCAGTTATCTTGAAACGGAGGAAGTATGTTTTTGTTAAAAATTAGTTTAAAGTTTTTAGAATGTTATTTTTATGAAATGTGTAATTAACTAGCGGGTTCTACCCCGTGCGCAGGGATTTCCTTAATTCCATGGTAAATGTATATATACGAGGATTCTTATATCCCGCACGTTGCTGCATATATAATCTTATATTTTTTACGTCAAGTTTAAGGCTGAGTTTTCCTAATAATAATTTTTCGATAAATAATTATTTTATGTAGAAGTTTAACAAGATAATACACTTAGTTTTATAGTTTTTCTCATTATAGCTTTTGAAAAATAAATATTATATTTCTTGTATGTAGAAGTTTAACTAATACTAATTATGAATATATTAGAAAAATGAATTCTTAAAAACTCAATATGTTTACTCATTAAATTTAAATTGTTTGATTATTTGGATTTTAGTTAATTGCAAATATAATTAACGTGATTTGATCAAATTGCATGTTTGTTATTAGTAGTTTCAAAAGTGTAGACGCAACACCAATTTTATTAAACAAGGATTGTTTCATCACGCGCGTTGCTGCGTGTTTTAAAATGCTATCTTTTTAACAGTTGATATAAAATTTTGATTTTGTTCGTATTAAATTTATCTAAATTGAGTCTAGTCATAAAATCCTTCAAGGTCTTACATCCTACTCGTTAAAAACAAAATATCGTTTAAAATGTGACTTTTAGAAATAAAAACTCAAATTAAGTTATACGACATAAATATAGCTAAATTTTTTAACACATATTCAAAACATATATTTTATAGTGTATATAACATTTTATTTAAAAGTTATATGAAAAGAATACTATTTTTAAATATTTTAATATTTATATTAATTTATTGTTGAAAACTTTCTATTTAAAAGTTATATGAAAAGAATACTGTTTTTAAATATTTTGATATTTAACCTTAATTTATTGCTGAAAAATGAAAAATAACTGTTATAAGATTTTTGTTATTAACAAATAATTAGAGGGTAAAAGATTAAAACATATGCGGAAGTGCAAGGAAGTAAAGTGTACTATCTCCAATTCTAGAGCACATGGCTGTATATGCACTATGCAGTTCCGTTCCATTTGTCCATTCATTGTTTAGTTTCTAATAAATTTATGACATAAATGGCGCACTATTATTAACTGAAATTAAAGTAATTTTATTTAATTATGAAAGTGTAATTATCAAAACCTTGGGGGAAATACTGTAAATATATTATGAACAGTAAAATATGAACGATTAATGTATATATAAGATAATTTGGTGCATTTTTGGTCTAGTAACCCAATGTTGCGTGTTGTCCTTTAATCATGAGTATTTAGACTACGACCACAATCATCACGAATCACCAGCGCCACCTAACACCACCACCACAATCACACACCAGCCCCACCATCCACCACCACAATTATTACCACCGCCACCCACCATCACAATTACTACCTCCGCCACTCACCATCACTAATCACCACCAACAACCATCATCAATATTACCGCCACCAACTAATATTGTGCACTACCACCAACGTCATCACTATCAATACCGCAAGATATAACTATAAATATAAACCAACGCATTACGTTAGGTATGCCGGTATAAATCAACAAGTTATTTAAAAAAAATCTTAAACACTCA
This sequence comes from Calendula officinalis, assembly GCA_963853835.1. Classification (NCBI taxonomy): domain Eukaryota; kingdom Viridiplantae; phylum Streptophyta; class Magnoliopsida; order Asterales; family Asteraceae; genus Calendula; species Calendula officinalis. Next base: position 87,883,920 of record OY970820.1, on the reverse strand, counting down.
TTCTCGGACTGCTATGATATCTTAATTAAGATTTCCTGCTTCGGATTTTTGCATCTGCCATTGGGGATGGAGTTGCAGAGATAATGAAAACGATGAAGGGACTTAAAATCTCAAGTACAGCTAGAAAAATCTGTCATCACATCAATAACACACGATTTTATTCCGCCACCAACACTGCCACCAACACCGCCATAGATCCGTTCACCGCCCACCCGTCCCACCACCACCTCTCCACCATCGAATCCAAATCCCAGCTTCTTAAATCCTACACCGTTACACCCCCGGTCAAACCATGGCCCCAAAAACTCTACCCCAAACGTCTCGCATCCATCATCACCCGCCAACAAAACCTCGATCTTGCCCTCCAAATCTTCCACCACGCCGGAAATTACCACCCTGGATTTGAACATAATTACGAGACCTACCACTCCATCATCCACAAGCTCTCTCGTGCTCGTGCTTTTGAGCCGGTTGAAACCCTTCTTTCCCGATTGCAAAAATCAGGTATCAAATGTGGCGAGAATCTTTTCATCGATGTATTACGTAATTACGGGCTCGCCAGCCGTCCAAAACACTCGTTACGCGTATTTTTACGGATCGAGGAATTTGGTGTCACGAAATCCGTACGGTCTTTGAACACACTTCTAAACGTTCTGATACAAAATAGAAAATACAAATTGGTGCACGCTTTGTTCAAAAGTAGCAAAGAAAAGTTCAATATCGTACCAAACGTTTTCACTTGCAACATTCTTCTAAAAGCATTTTGTAAGAATGGCGACATAGATGGTGCACTCAAGGTGTTAGATGAAATGCCAGCAGTGGGAATGGTACCAAACGTCGTGAGTTACACCACTATATTAGGAGCTTATGTTTCAAAAGGAGATATGTTTTTTGCAAAGAAAATGTTTGATCAAATTCTCGATAGAAGTTGGATTCCCGATGCAATCACATACACGATTCTAATGGACGGGTTCTGTAAGCAAGGAAGATTAATCGATGCTGTGAAAGTTATGGACGAAATGGAGGATAACAAAATCGACCCTAATGATGTCACTTACGGGGTTATGATTGAAGCTTTTTGTAAAGAGAAGAAAATTGGCGAAGCTTTGAATTTGTTAGACGATATGTTTGAGAAGAAATACATGCCGAATTCCGCACTTTGTTGTAGATTAATCGATGTTTTATGTGAAGACGGGAAAGTTGAGGATGCGTGTGATCTATGGACGAAACTTTTGAGGAAAAATTGTACTCCTGATAACGCGATATCAAGTACACTTATACATTGGTTATGTAAAAAAGGGAAGATTCCGGAAGCTAGGAAGTTATTTGACGAGTTTGAAAAAAGTACATCTCCTAATGTATTAACGTATAATACGTTGATTGCGGGTATGTGTGAAATGGGCGAGTTGTGTGAGGCCGGTAGGTTGTGGGATGACATGGTGGAAAAAGGGTGTATTCCTAATGCGTTTACGTATAATATGTTAATTAAAGGGTTTTGTAAATTTGGTAATGCTAAAGAAGGGGTTAAGATTATGGAGGAAATGATTGTTAAGCGGTGTTTACCGAATAAAAACACGTATTCTATCTTACTTTTCGGATTGTGTGACTCGGGGGACGAAGTAGAAGTAATGAAAGTACTTGATATGGTGTGTTCAAGTGGTCAAGTGATTGATGAAAATGTTTTGGAAGTTCTTGTAACAAAGTTTGGTAGTTGTTGTAGGACCAATGGAGAGAAAGCGTTATTGATTCGATTTTAGTTAAGGCTGCTGCTAAGTGTCTGTTGGTGTCACGGTTAGCACCCGTTTTATAATATTAGAACAGAGTCATATTTAATAGAAATGTTCTTCGTCTTCTAACTTTTTTCACTTTCCTATGAATTTTTTTGGGACGATATATTTTGTCTCTAAGCCTTGTTTACCAAAACTAATATTGCTGGTATCTTGTAATGATCAGTAATGTCATAATGTGCAAAGATAGACACACTATTTGCAAGTTATGTATCTCGTGTAGGTTATATTGGTCGATTTGGATTTGAATAGTAGAGCGTTGTTGATGATCCAGTTCCTTTAACAAACTAGATAGTGATCTTCATTACGTACATTTGATTTAATGTATAATGAAATATGAATTCGGGCAAGATACCTGGCTAATGTTATTTTGTAAATCTTTTTATACAAATGCAAGAATTATATGAATAATATTATTATTTTTTGCTCGAGGCAACGGAAAAAGGAGTTTTTCAAGTGCATAACAGTGTTGTGAGCCGGATCGCCAACCGATTAAATTGTAGTGTTGGTTCGACTCCGTTCAAATATCTTGGGTTAAATATCGGGGCTCCTATGCATCGCTTGGAGCATTGGGATGTAATTATTAATAAATTTCAAAAAAAGCTTTCTTCGTGGAAACCTTCATATTTATCATATGGTGGAAGGTTGACCTTAGTTAAATCGGTCCTTGGTGCCTTTGGGATTTATTATTTATCAATTTTTGAAGTTCCAGAAGGTATTATCAATAAACTAGAGTCTATCTGTGCAAAAGAATTTTGGGGCTCTAAAAATGATGAATGGAAAATTAATTGGGTGAGTTGGAACAAAATTAATACTCCAATTGAAGTGGGTGGTCTGAATGTGGCTAACATCAAAGCTCAAAACTACGCATTGTTGTTAAAGTGGTGGTGGAGGTTGAAGCGGGAAGATGGCTCTCTTTGGAAAAACGTGATCGTTTCATTGCACAATATCTCTCAGAATAACATCCCATCGAGCAAATTCCCGGGCGTTTGGAATAACATCGTAAAGGTACGTGCTTATTTAAATAAATTTAATATTCCGATTGATTCTTGGTTTCAGGCATCTCAAAATTCCGTGTAACACCGTAAAAAACTAAACCCGGTTTTTTTTTTTTAATTAATTAACGGAAGCGTTTAAACATTTACCAAACATAGTTATTAATAAACAGGCCTTTTACATCAATTATCCAAAATACTAAAAGTGTTAAACAACCGGCGGTTCGGTTAACATGATATCAAAACAAAGTGTCGGTCAACCATTCCCACTTCACCCCTTGACCCGCCCAAAAGATAACCTGCAAAAAGGTCAACAAGGTGGGGATTAGCTAACAGCTAAGTGAATGAACTAAACCAATAGAATAAAACAACCGAATGATAAGTCTTATTATCCCAATTAGTTAATTTTGAAGAGTAACGGGGTTCTGCCGAATCCTTAAATCATTGTTGGCCGAACAATGATAACCGATAGCCCTTTACTCAAAGACAGTGTGTACCCCCTTAGAACAACCAGTGCTTCTAAGGGCGGTACACCTTGTCAATAGTAAACCTCTGCTCAGTAGAATGTTCCAATTACTGACCTCTTCCCCAAATGTGCACTTAATTAACTACCGTTATTAATTAAACCAAAGTGTGGGCTTGCAATAACAATTGCAGCCAAGAAAACTGCACCCAAGGAAGTTCACGTTCGCGAACTCAAGTTCGCGTCGTGAACTTGAGTTCACGATCGTGAACTTCTTCACGACCCAATCCCCAAATGCCTGCCTCGAGTTCGCGATCGCGAACCCAAATTCGCGTCGTGAACTTTCCCAGATACCAAATCCTGCACCTTTTTACCACTTTGACCAATTTCTAACCAAATTGCCCATCTAAAGTTTGAAGGCTAAATCCACTCACCTTAGCTAGCAATCCGATCTTGAAAACTCAGTATTCTAATTACTGAGTTCCCTTGCCTTTGCCTATAATAATAATACAACCGAGTTAGTGACCGAATCAATCGAAATAGCTAAAATGCAAGTATTATAGAAATGACCAAAACTTGCACAATTCCGTTAACTATTTAGCCACAAGTTCAAATATGACAATAAACATGACCTAAGCTTCCCAATTCAAGACTTGCACCAAAACATGTATTTATGTTTGATTCTAACTATTTAGGCCCAAACAGGTCAAAACCAAACTAGACCAACAACACTTACAAAATAGTTACATTTCTCATATACATAATGTTAGAATCATTTATATCCATTTGATATCCAATTCTGATCAAGACATCTTTTTAGGTTGACTTAGAAAAGTCAACAATGCAAAATTAGCTAGTTAAGGCCATTTCAAGACAATTAGCCAAACACCACCCAATTTAGTATCACATACACTTACAATTCAGTCAATTTCTATCTCATGATGATTCTACACTAGCTAGAACATCAAGAACTCAATTTACACAATTTATCAAATTTGGTGGGTTTTGGTCATCTTCTCCAAAACTCCATAACTAGGTTTTTAAGGTCCAAGGCTTGAACTTACTCTACAATCCAAAATTAGCCATCTAGAACATACAAGATTAGTTATGAACTTCATAGAAACCCTAACAATTCATCAATTTCATGATTTGAGACAAAGAAACTCCATAACCCAAGAACCCTAAGTTTTTCTAGCAAGAACACACAAGATAATGAACAATTAGCATGAATCCTACCTTGTGGTGATGATGATTCCGAAAATTAGAGGAAAGAACAAAACAATGATAGTATTCTTCAATAGAGAGCTTCAAGAAAAATGCATGTATGTGAAGTGTGTGTGTGTGTGTCGAGCCAGGCAAAAGAACAAGGAGGAAAAAACCCAGTTGACACCTGCCCTCTCTAAAGCCCACGTACACCCCTCCCCTCACAACAGCTTAATTTCATTTAACACAGTGCAATACTGAAAGTCTGGGTCGCAGTTGATTTAATTAAAAATACCTATCTAACTCCAATTTTAATAACGAATATATTTTTGGAACTGTAATTCAAAGTTTAATAAGAATTAAAATTTGCTCTCTTATACTAGATCAAATCAGTTAATACATATTTTAATCCCTTGATTAAAATATAACAAAATCCAAATAAATCACATAATTTATCATAAAAAATAATAAACAGATATAATTACTTACCGAAAGTAATTTAAAAAAATCTAGGCCGGGTCTCGGGATGTTACATTCCGATAGTACATTTCTGCGGTGGTTGTGGGCTCTCGAGAAAGACGATGTTTTTCAGTTTCGTCGGCTAGTTAATTTTGCATGGGTTAAAATTGTTCCTACTAAAGTTAATATCTTTTTCTGGAGATGGTTTCAAAACAGGTTACCCGCATGCTTTAATCTACTGAAACGCGGGGTCATCTTGCAATCCGCTGTCTGTTGTCTTTGTGAGAGGGAAGTCGAAGATGCAAGTCATCTATTTTGGGCTTGTCGTAAAACCATGGATGTTTGGGTTGCTTTTTGTGCATGGTGGAGTATTGACATAAGTTTGATTACAGGGTTGGATCATCTACTTGGTTGGGCGGGTAGGGCCCATTTGTCAAAAATCAAGACACTTCATTTATCGACTGCTTTCGTCTCGAATCTGTGCAAAAAAATTTTGGGGCTCTAAAAATGGTGAACGGAAAATTAATTGGGTGAGTTGGAACAAAATTAATACTCCAATTGAAGTGGGTGGTCTGAATGTGGCTAGCATCAAAGCTCAAAACTACGCATTGTTGTTAAAGTGGTGGTGGAGGTTGAAGCGGGAAGATGACTCTCTTTGGAAAAACGTGATCGTTTCATTGCACAATATCACTCAGAATAACATCCCATCAAGCAAATTCTCGGGCGTTTGGAATAACATCGTAAAGGTACGTGCTCATTTAAATAAATTTAATATTCCGATTGATTCTTGATTTCAGGCATCTCAAAATTCCGATAGTACATTTCTGCGGTGGTTGTGGGCTCTCGAGAAAGACAGCGTTTTTTCAGTTTCGTCGGCTAGTTAATTTTGCATGGGTTAAAATTGTTCCTATTAAAGTTAATATATTTTTCTGGAGATGGTTTCAAAACAGGTTACCCACATGCTTTAATCTACTGAAACGCGGGGTCATCTTGCAATCCGCTGTCTGTTGTCTTTGTGAGAGGGAAGTCGAAGATGCAAGTCATCTATTTTGGGCTTGTCGTAAAACCATGGATGTTTGGGTTGCTTTTTGTGCATGGTGGAGTATTGACATAAGTTTGATTACAGGGTTGGATCATCTACTTGGTTGGGCGGGTAGGGCCCATTTGTAAAAAATCAAGACACTTCATTTATCGACTGCTTTCGTCTCGAATTTGTGGCATTTGTGGAAGTGTTGGAACGATATCATAATTAATAAGAATAACATATGTCTTGGTTCGGTGTTCGACGATTCTCAAGCCCAAGCTTTTTACTGGATCAAGAACATGTCAAATTGTAATTGGAGCAGCGTGCATTGGGGTGCTTGGTGTTCTGATCCGCTATCTATTTGATCAGTTTGAGATGCTGAATGTTTTTTCGCCATTATTTGGTTCTAGATAGGTGTTTGATAGCTTGGATGTATTTGGTGTTTGTTAGTTTTTTAGTTTTTGGAGTTCCTCGGGGTGTTTTCATAGTGGTGTTTTCCATTGTATTCTGTATTTTTTGCTAGTTGCTAGCTTCTGTTTATATATAGTTGGTTTTGGGTTTTCTGGCGGGTTTGATGGCAATACCGAAGCTCCTGTGGGTCGCCTGTTTGCTGTTAAAAAAAAAATATATATGAATAATATTTTATCATGGGTTTGGTTTGGAAGCGAGCATGACAGCAGATAAGACGCATAATCAAAAGCAAAATTCGATCACCTGAGAAACCGTTATAAATGAAAATACTTTAAAAAGAAAAACTTTTGTGGAGTAATATATATTGATTTACTGTTTTCACGATCATATATATAATACCAACGTTCTTGTATCTCCAAGTCCTTGCTACCCAAACCAACGTTTAGAGTAATTTGTTATGAACGCACTGAAACAAATCCATGCCCACACCCTACGAAATGGAATAGATTTCACCAAATTTCTAATCACGAAGCTTCTTGAAATCCCAAACATCCGTTACGCCCACCAAGTGTTCGACCTTATTCCTGAACCAACTGTCTTCCTCTACAACAAGCTTATTCAAGCTTTCTCTTCACATGGCCCGTATCACAGCTCTTTTGAGCTCTACACCCGAATGTGCATCAATGGTTGCTCCCCTAACCAGCACTCTTTCACCTCCCTCTTCGCAGCTTCTGCAAAGCTTAACTCACTCCCCCAAGGTCAAACACTTCACGCACATCTCGTTAAATCAGGTTACGAGTTTGATCTCTATGCATCAACAGCATTAGTCGACATGTATGCAAAATTGGGCTTGTTACCTTCTGCACGCAAGGTGTTCGACAAAATGTCTATCAAAGACGTGCCCACATGGAATTCTTTGATCGCAGGGTATGCCAGAAATGGGAATATGGAAGGAGCACAGAAACTGTTCGATGAAATGCCTGCAAAGAATGTTGTTTCCTGGACTGCTATGATATCTGGGTACTCACAAAACGCGAAATACGGGAATTCTCTCGAGTTGTTTTTGAAAATGGAGAAAATGAAAGGTGTACAACCGAACGAAGTGACACTAGCTAGTGTACTCCCAGCTTGTGCTAATCTCGGAGCTTTGGAGGTTGGACAAAGGATTGAAAGCTATGCAAGAGCACAAGGGTACTTTAGGAATTTGTTTGTGTGCAATGCGATTTTGGAAATGTATGCCAAATGCGGTAAGATTGATACATGTATGGCTATATTTGAAGAAATTGGTGCAAGGAGAAATTTGTGTTCTTGGAATACTATGATCATGGGTTTGGCTGTTCATGGGAAATCTAATGAAGCTCTCCATCTTTTCCACCAAATGCTGGTAATTTCTCTCTCTTAATTATTCTAATCATGCTGCAAATTTGGTTGTTAGTTAGATCTTTTTGTTAATGACACAGCAAGAAGGCACTCAACCAGACGATGTGACATTTGTTGGAGCAATTCTGGCGTGCACTCACGGAGGAATGGTGGAAAGAGGCCGAAAACTCTTGAAATTAATGGAAAACAATTTCTCCATAATTCCAAAACTCGAACATTACGGATGCATGATCGATCTCCTAGGCCGTGCAGGAGAATTACAAGAAGCCTATGATCTCATCCAAACAATGCCTATGAAACCAGATTCTGTAGTTTGGGGAACTCTATTAGGTGCATGTAGTTTCAACAACAATGTTGAGATAGCCGAAATAGCAGCCAAACATCTTTACAAACTAGAACCATGGAACCCGGGTAATTATGTAATTTTATCAAATATTTATGCGAATAGAGGCCGGTGGGACGGTGTTTCAAAGATGAGGAAGATGATGAAGGGTTTTAAGATTATAAAAGCCGCGGGCTATAGCTTCATAGAAGAAGGGAATCAAGTTTATAAGTTCATTGTAGATGATAGATCACATCCGAGATCCAATGAAATTTATTGGGTGCTAAATGAAATCTCTTCAAAGATGAAGGACTGTCGTGAACATGTAACTAATTTATAAGTTTATAATTTTTTCTTTTAGTAAGTATTCTCATTTATGACAGGCTTCCTCTCGTGGCAAGACTATTTCAGGCGCCTCGGTCATCACTAGATAGTTTAAAAAAAAGCCACACAATCGTATATAAGTTTCTTGATTTTTCTGTTACTTTTTATCCAAAATAAAAGATGAAAAACATAGAAACATATTTACATTATAGATTGTTGCATGGTAATTGTTCTTCAAAATGTTACACACCTATTGACAAAATAAAAAAGGGTACTAAAATACAAATCTAATGTGTGTGCATTCTAACTTACGCCATCTTTACTTTTGTCTTGGATTTTCTACTTCTTGCAACAAGTTTGAGCAATTCATCTACAAGAATTACAGGTGCTGAAACCAAGATGACCAAAACCCATTCCTTGAAACCCAACGGAACGATACCAAACACGTTTGCTAAAAAAGGAACATAAAGAATCAGACAATGAAGCCCAAAGGACACAAGCATAGCAACAAGAAGATAAGGGTTTGTCCAAGGTGGCATTGTTAACAAACTATTGTCTTCAGAAAGGGCATTTAGGGAATTAAACATCTCGATAGCGACTAATACGGAGAGCGATAAAGTCATTGCTTTGACTTTTCCGGTAGTGAAATAGTCACACGGGTTTGTGAAATTGATTATTCGGTTGTCGCCAATTGAAAAGGGCGTGACGGTGAAATCGGGCCAAGAAGGGCAGTCTCCCCAGTTTCTGAGGTGAGAGAGTGAAACGAGTGTGTGCCCGTCTTCTGTTAGATTTATGCCCATGAAAGACGGTTGTGTGTACCATAAAACAAACACACCAACAGTTGCAATGCCCACATAACAACCGATTACCTGCCAAGTTTAATAAGATGGTGTTTATTAGAGGATATAAGTTTATATAGATGGTTTATATTTAGCAAGGAAAAAAAACAGAGCTTGAACGAACTAGTTGAAGTGATTAAAAAAGGGGAAAACTAACCAAATAGCGAAATAAAACCCACGAATCTATGAGAGGATCAGTGCTTTTACGAGGTGGTTTCCTCATTATATCCACATCAGCAGGATTGAAACCAAGAGCAGTAGCGGGCGGGCCGTCGGTTACTAAATTAACCCATAAAAGCTGCACGGGTATCAAGCATTCTGGTATCCCCAGTGCAGCAGTTAAGAAAATAGATATTACCTCCCCAACATTTGATGATATCATGTACCTAAAATTTAAAGAAAAATTGTAAGATGATGCCAAATGAAAACGAAAAATTATGATGGTTTATTAAATTACCTGATAAAAGCTTTCATGTTGTTATAAATCGACCGACCCTCGCCTACAGCAGCCACAATCGTACTGAAATTATCGTCAGCAAGAACCATATCTGAAGCCTCTTTAGCAACCTGGTTTATCAAGATGACAAAGATTATTAAAGTAAATCTTTAAAAAAAAAAGTCAACCTGGTCGCCATGTCATCATTTTGTACCTCGGTTCCGGTAATACCCATAGCAATACCAATATCAGCAAGTTTCAAAGCAGGAGCATCATTAACACCATCTCCAGTCATTGCAACAACTTCACCCATTTCCTTAAGCATCCGTACAATCTCTTGCTTATGTTTCGGTTCAGCCCGCGAGAACACTTTCCCCCCGGGTTTCAATAAAATATCCTTTTGTTGCAAAGAAGACAGCCCCGTAAATTCTTTACCCGTAAAACTTTTACCTCTTAAATCCTCACTTTCATGAAACAAACCGATTTCCGTACAAATTGCTTCAGCCGTCGATTTATAGTCTCCCGTTATCACCATCACTTTTATTCCTGCTCCGTGACATTCTTCAATTGCGGATTTCACCTCATCACGAGGTGGATCCTGCAAACAGTTTTATATGATTCAACTTTTAAATTTTAGAAAAAAAACATCATGTACCTACCCTTAGACCAACAACACCGACAAAGATAAGGTCGGTTTCTATGGAATTGTAGCAAGTGGGATCGATCAATTTCTTGTGGCTTGCGTGCTGCTCGCCATTATAATCCGAAAGATCACCGAGATCGTCTTTGTAAGCCAAACCCAAACACCGTAAACCTTTTGAACTCATTTCCACGTGTCGCGAAAGCAAAAGTTGTCTGCACGGTTCATCCATTTGAACAATGCATCCATCCGCTAGTTGAACGTGTGAGCTACGGTCTAATAGACTCTCAAGTGCACCCTGAGTTGGAAAAAACGATATTATTTAGGGTCAAATCGACCCGTTACCCGCCCATTTTAACAAATCTGAAGGGTGTTGTTATTGTTACCTTAACAAGCAATCGATTCTGTCCGTTTGGCTCACGGGCAATAACACTCATGGACTTGCGTATACGGTCCAACTCCAACGTGCCAACCCTTTTTGATCTTTTCATCCACCATTCACAGCACCCTAAAACAAAATATTAAAAAAAATAATAAATTATATAACAAATTTCCAAGTACCTAATTTGACGCTATTATTATCAATCAAATAATTTGCCATAATCCGTGAATCCCGGATTCTATTTTTGGCTTTAACATCCGGAACTCCCATTTTTTCAACCAACACCTTCAAGGCAGCTTCAGTAGGCAAACCCGTAACCCTAAAAACCCGACCATCGTTATAAATTCCAGCATCGTTACATATCGCACAAATTTCAGCCATTTTTTGCAAATTAGCATCCATGTTAAAACAACTCCAATCAACAATACCACCATCTTTAGGATCATAAGTTGTTCCCTCCACATGAAACATCCTAGGGGCTGTTGTTTTCCCTCCAAATGTGAAAATCTCCGTCACAGACATTTGATTGGTAGTCAACGTGCCTGTTTTATCCGAACAAATCACAGTCGTGCACCCTAACGTTTCCACGCTACCAAGTTTCCTCATGATTGCGTTCTTTTGCGCCATTTTTCTTGTACCAAGAGCTAAACAAGTTGTAATTACAGCTGGAAGACCTTCAGGAATTGCAGCTACTGCAAGTGCAACCGCTATTTTGAAATAATAAGTGCACTTTTCGAATGAAAATTGGACGTTTTTAGGCCATCCGTTAACCGTTTCCCATTTCAAAAAGTATTTATAGTTAATAACCCAAACAGCAAGACAAACGACCCCGATAACAGTTGTTAAATTATTCCCAAATTCATCAAGTTTCTTCTTCAATGGAGTATCGGATTCTTCCATTGAAGCTTCGTGTATTTGTTTCTGTATTTGCCCGATTTCTGAACTCATTCCCGTGTTCACAACGATACATACACAATTCCCGTTTACAATTGTGGTCCCACCAAAAACCATATTTTCTTTCGATTGTAAATCACAATCGGGTATTAATACGGGTTGAGTTCCTTTCAAAACGGGAACCGATTCACCGGTTAACGAACTTTGTTCAACTCGTAAAGTTGACGTTTTCAAAACCGCGACTCGCATATCAGCGGGGATTTTATCACCTACACGCAACTCCACAATATCTCCCGGTACAAGTTCCCTTGCGGGCAAATCGGGAACTAAATACCCATCTCTCATAGTCTTACAAGATTCACATTGCATCTCTTTTAAAGCTTCGAGGGCTTTTTCGGCATTATTTTCTTGCCAAACGCCCACAATCGCATTTAAAATTAGGATCAAAACAATCACAATTGGTTCAACGTATGCTTCGAATCCAGATTCTTTTGTTTCGGTTTGTTCAAAGTATGCAAGAATGAAGGAAATGAAAGCTGCTACAAGTAGGATTTTTACAAGCATATCATCAAATTGTTCCATAACAAGCTGCCATAACGGTTTTCCATTTTCTTTTTTAAGTTCATTCCAACCGTAAAAATCACGTTGTTTTTCTACATCGTATGAAGATAAACCCTTTTCCAGCTTCACGTTGTATGCTTTTAAACATTCATCTACAGATAACGACCAAGCAGGAAACAGTTTCTCGTCCATTTTGGTTACTCAATTCCAAGTCAAACCTACAAAAAAAAAAGTCAAATTCCAACTCGATGATATATGTAATTCAAAAACTGACTATCCTAGCCCTAATTAATCAGTAACTCAGATAATTAACTAGAATTACACAAAAACAAATTGAAATTAACCATCCTGGTAATTAACTTCAGCATAAAGATCAGTAAAATACCTTGGAACATAAAATCGCAGTCCCTTGATTTGCAAACAAAAAAAACATAAAAAGTGAGGCCCTTTTACAGTTTTACTGTAGAGTGACACAATTAATTAAGTTAATTTTTCAAAACCACATACAGCGTTAACCTTTTACATAATTTGGATGGAGAATACTAAGAAAAAACCTAATTATGCAAAAATGCGTAACCAACATACCACCAAATACATGTGAAAATGAAATCTAACCTTCAGGAGATACATATGAAAATTTTCTATAGCAGTTTAATATTTGAAATTCAAGTAATTTACAATAATTAACATGAATTTAACAGCCTACCTTTGAAAGCAGGGAGTGAAGAAGATGATGGCTTTGAGACAAACCAGTGTGTACTAATTAACACTTTTAAATAACAATTATGAAGAAAATGGAAAAATTCTTCGGAAGATTCTTCACAGAATTTTCCAAAATCAAGAGTCATTTGAATTAAATATCACGAAAGCTCTCTGATTTCTGACTCTTGTTCGGTTTATTTACTGATTTTTGGGGGTGGTTAATCTTATCCCTTTTCAAAAAATGCTTTACACGGGTGCGGTTTTGTCAGGAGTAAACTACTAATTTTCCCACTCAAGTTTTACTAAGGCCAGTGGGTATGGGCACCAGATGTGGTGGTGCCCTTTTCCGCCACATCATTGCCACCTAACACCCCCACACCACCACCACACCACATTATTTGGTGGAAATACCCATCACACCACACCACACCATTTTATTTTCCAACTCATCATTTCATTTCCATTTATTTTTCACACAAATAATATTTTATATAATTTAAAATTACATTACATTAAATAAAATTAAAATGACAATACTTTTAATTAAAATGAAAATACTAGAAATTAAACATTAAAATACTAGAAATTAAAAATTACGATAATTAAACTAAATTATTACTCTTCATTGTCTTCATCGTCGGCGTCTTCATCGTCGGCATGTGCGTTGTTGTAGAGATGGTCCGCCAAGTCCTGTCGAAGTCGTTCGTGTGTTGTTCCGTCTCGAATGTCGACAACCCTGTGCAAATACTCTGCACTTCCCGGTACATACAAAGCATGTCGGGGACCGTCCGGCACATATGGAGAAATCATCCGACCAGTATCTTCGACAACCATATTATGCATTATAACACATGCATACAAAATATATCTTAGTCTTTCAAGGTCATATGAACGGGCCGCGTTTTTGACAATGTTCCACTTCGCCTTTAAAACTCCAAAAGCCCGTTCCACATCCTTACATGCGGATTCTTGTTTTTTGGTAAACAAGACCTCTTTTGGATCAACTGGATGTCGGTAGGCTTTGACAAACGTCGCATGACGAGGATATATACCATCGGTAAGGTAATAACCGAATCTATATGGATTGTCATTCACTGTGAAAGGAGCATCGGGTGACTTTCCTGATAACATGTCGTTGAATATTGGTGACTGGTCAAGCACGTTAATATCATTATTAGAACCCGCAACCCCAAAGTAAGCATGCCAAAACCATAAATCTTGGGAAGCAACAACTTCTAATATCAACGACGGTACTCCAAGATGTCCACCGGTGTACTCACCTGTCCACGCTTGTGGACAGTTCCTCCAATCCCAGTGCATACAATCAATGCTACCAAGCATTCCAGGAAAACCATGTCTCTCTTCGTGTGCCTCATATAATTTTTGCACATCGGTTACTGTTGGTTTTCGCAAATAATTAGGTCCGAATATTTCCAAAACCCCTTGTGAAAATCTATACATACTTTCCCTAGCAGTTCTTTCAGACATGCGTAGGTACTCGTCAAGAGAATCAGGGGATGACCCGTAAGCCATAGATCGAATTGATGCAGTACATTTTTGCAAAGAAGTGAATCCCCGCCTACCTCTAGCATCGTATCTCAATTGAAAAAAAGGATACCTGTTTTCTAATGCGGTACATATGCGCATAAATAAATGTCTGGACAGACGAAACCTTCGTTGGAAATTGTTGTCGTCATAAACAGGATCATCCGTAAAATAATCTCGGTATAGCATGTCGTGTCCAGCTTCTCGATTTCTATTTAGCTTCGTGGTTCTAGTGTCAAACACTTCTTCACTTTCATCGGAGGATATATCATCGAGGAGTTCTGAGTATATTGTTAGCATAAACAAGTCATCGTCGTCAGATGATGAACAAAGATAATTCATTATTTGTGAGTTGGGGTATTTTGGTAGAGTTGTGGTGTGTTTTGGTAGTGTTTTGGTAGTGTTTTAGTAGTGTTTTGGTAGTGTGTTTATATAGGAAATAAATAAATTAAATAAATAAATATTTTTTTTTAAAATCCCCAACGGCTATATTTTTAGCCGTTCAACGGCTACAATCCGCAAACCACGCCCGTTCTCCGCCGTGCTTCCTCCCACACTTCCACCACGCCAACCCCCCACGCCGTTGGGGGGGGGGGGGGGGGTGTTCGTTCCATGGCCACGGCGTGGCTAAGCCACCTCATCACCACCCTCGGTTGGGCGTGGTCCCATACCGTTTAGTCTAATAGACAGATTTAGGCCACTTTAAATTGTGTTTACATCTTTGGTTTTAAGCAATCGATATTTTCATTTCGACCACTACTTGTCATCTTTAAACCTTTATTTACTTATTAATAAAAAAAATAAAAACATATAATGTAAAAAGGAGTATGTGGTCAAATTAGAAGTTAAAAAAAAAAAAGAAATTATTGAAATCTGGATTTTGTTAATGCTCTCGAAATAAAAGTTACATTTATTAATCGTCTTAATTATAAGAATGTGCTATGTCATTGGATTCAAACTACACTAGTGTGTAAACCTTAAAGGTTGTTGGGGAAGTGTCAGTAAAGAGTCATGGAGATACTCGGTCCGCTTAAATCGCATACATCTGAACTGAAGACGTGTTCTTCCAAATAAATTTCACAACGAAAATCTTATTCTTTTACCCATTTATAGTCAGTATATCTAACTATTGTGTTAAGATATTTAGTTAATTGTCTGGTTTAATAATAATGGCGTATTTATACTTTTTGTTTATCCATATCTTCCATTCAGCAATCATTTGTTGAGCTCTTTAATTGATTTCGTGCCTGCCTTAAGGCTAAGGGGAGAAATTAAAGCTTAGACAATAAATAGGGACTAAACTTGTAGTTCAGTCGGTTGTTAAGTTAATAAGGAATATAACCCATTGGTCTAGAACAATTGTCTAGTAAGAGTTATCTTGGGGGGTTTGTCTTCAAGAAGTTTTGGGTTCAAGCCTTGTTGAGAGCATTCCTCAGGAGATTAATAAATAGGTGGAGTTTATTCTCCAAAAAAGAGAGATATGGTCGAGGAATGCATACTGCCCGCTTGGATGTCACTGTATATGTCGAACCACTAACTTAAGAACTTGCCGTTAAAAATAAAAGTTAATACGGAACGTGGAGTGTGTTAATTTGTCGAACAACGAATTTAATTGTACAACGTGGACCATGGGCGGAATTAGTATAGAGCACACGGTGGCACGTGCTACTACTCGAAAAAAATTCGGTACGCTAAATTTTCGGGACTTTTTTATTGTTATAGTATTTTAAATACATTAATATATATCTGAAAAGATGAAATAAGACACATCCATCAACTAGCGCAGCTGGCTAGCACTCCTTGTAGGTATACAAGAAGTCATGAGTTTAAATCTTCTTGTTGGTATTTTTTTAAATCAATTTTTTTCCTTTCTAAGCTCTATATTACAAGGGTTTTTTTTCTTTCTCAGCCCATATATTTCAAAAAAAAAAAATTCTTTTTTTACCTTATATATTTCAAAAAAAATCTTTAGTCCAAACATTTCAAATCATTTTCCTTTATTTTCCTTATTCAATACTTTAATATAAAATATAATATAATATAATTTTATAAACCAAAATTTTTGTATATTAAATACATATTCAATATCTCAAACCAACCTTAAAAAAACCTCTAACTATTAGTTAATAGTTCACACCCAAAGATAACCCTAACATTTGAACCAAATAAAAAACATAAAGTGTGTATTTTAGATTTTGTAATATGTTTATAAAATTAATAATTCTTTTGTGGGTTAATGAAATACATTCTTAAAGATTTGTTGGTGTATGTAACTATAAAGGGTGATATGTAATATAACTTTTTTTGTGTTAAATTTGTTTTTTATTTCGGGATGTTCCGCTGGGATCCCACTAGAGGTCGCAGTCCCCTTAACTCCACTTTTTTTATCACCATAAGTATGCTACCGCTAGTGGAAGTTTTTAATTACGCCCCTTAACGTGTATCATGCACTGTTCTATAGTTGACTTTCAACTACTTTTAATAACTTCTTTAAAATTTAATTTTGAAAGTATTCATTTATGCCGTATGCGGTCCCCATGTCAATGTCATACGTATTACTCCGTACTTTTTAAAATTCAAAATGTACCTGATATATTATAATTTGTTGTCGTGGACGTTTTAAATTTCGATTTTTAACAATGCTCCCTTTTAAGGTTAATTAGTTCGAATTTAGAATCTACTTTAATTAAAAATATCACACTCCAAACATCATCAAAAGATCAAGACTCAAAATGTGGTAGATTATTTGGAGACCCCTCCTTTTAGGGTAAGTATCATCGTTGTTGACATAATTCACTTTTAAAAACTATGGATTTCCTCCGATTTAAAATAAGTGCTACATTTCTACTTTTACGGTTTTTAAAGCAAAATAGTGTAATGATAGTTAAATTAGATTAATTGAATGATTAGTGGATAAAGGGTCCCACACCTTTGAATAAAGTGAGGTTAATAATGTTTAAAAGTAAAAAGTAAGGGTAAATGAGTCATTTCACTTTGTTAAAGTAGATAGCTAGTGGGTGTGGGTCCTACTATTTTTTGACATTTATGAAAAGTATAGTACTTATTTTGAATCACTCATTTATAAAAAGTGTAGCACTTATTTTGAATCGGAGTAAGTATATAAAATAATGACTATTAACTATGGATAATACTTTATACTTCCTCTGTATTAAAATAAGTGACACACTTTTCATTTTGGGGTGTATCAAAATAAGTGACACTTTGAAAACTTTACTTATTTAGTAAAAGTAGTGGGACTCATACCCACTAACTATCCACTTTAATAAAGTGAAATTACCCTCATATCCTTATTTTTACTTTTAAAACTTATTAATATCACTTTATTCAAGAAAAGTGAGACTCATTCTCCACTAACTATGTACTTTAATCTATTTTAACATTTACTTTAATCTTTTAACTCAAAAAACGTGTAAACCAATTTGTGTCACTTATTTTGATACGGAGTAAGTATATAATATAATGACTATTATACAACTATATAGTTTTAAAGTAGAAAGTAAGAAATGGTTTGGTAAATATCGTTTTCCCTTTTAATAATGCTGAAGTGATTTCCAGGAAGTTTCTTCTTTACCAGCAACAAGTACTCAACAAGCTTCTATTTAACAATTTTTCTCCATGCTTGTAAAACAAGTATAGTCGGGGTTGCGCTTCGCTGCAGATTTATATTGCTAAAATTTATCGACATTATTTCTTTTGTTTAAAGATTTTGAGCATGAGTTTTAGAATCAGACTATAAATATCAAATCTATCTAAAATTAAAAAAGAAAGTATAATAAAAACGTATTTACATTTACAAAGAAACAAATATTAAAACCACATTTGTTTAATATACAAAAAGTGGACTAACTTATGAAAACACATTTATTAAATTTTTTATGGAGAATAATGTAATTATTTGAATCTTTAAGGGGTTATTTTGAAAATTTCTAATAAATTGCAAACTCCCACCGTTTACCATTAGGATAAGAAAACATTATATTACAAAACTTTTCCAAATACCCGTTCCGTCCACTATCTTAATGAACAGTACTTGAACGGAGTTATACTATGGTAAATGTATTATAAGGTAAATTGGATGTGACAAAACACAACTTTTATTTAACAATTTTCGTATATTATTAACTTGTGCATTAAAAAATAATAAATTTTATATTATTTTTTCATTTCTACAGTAATAGTTTAATGTACTGGCGGGCTAAATTTTCTCCAAGAAATAAAGTTTTCAAAGTTGGAAAGGGGAAACACATAAAATATAAAGAATAACCTACAACCATTCAGGAAAAGAAGTGTAGCAGATAGATTTATCAACATCAATGAACTTAATTTCCTTTGACTTTTTGTTGGTCATGCGGAATTACTTGCACAGAAAGGCATTATTCCATTTCCATGTATAAACTATAAAATATCCAAAACAAATAAGTGAAAAAGTGTAGAAGGGGGGTTGTTTCACTGTTGAAGTAACTGTTTATTATCCGTTTCGTTATATTATTTAGAATAACATGTTAAATATCACTAAATTATGATATCTTAAAAACATATGAGTTCATAGTAACTATTTAATATAAGAACATATTTGGAAAAGCTTATTTAGGGGATTTATTAGCTAATTAGCTCAATAAGCTTAAATAAGCTAATTGGTTAACAAAATATTTGGGTCCTTAAATATCTGATTTTGCTTGGGTTTTTAAAAATGGAACAATCTTTTTACTGGTTATACATTTAACCTCGGATAAATCTGATCTGATTTTTATGAGGATCGATTTTGTAGCTTTGGCAAAAAACGGATCAGACTAAAATCGTACCAGATCAGATATAAAATGGATCTTGTGAACACTACTAGGCTACTAGCCAATTCATAGTTGCACCACGTTTTCATTTGGGTTTAGAAGTTCGGTCCATTTAACCCATCAATTAAGCCCATTTGATCAACGGACAAGATGCATGGCACGTGGTTTGATGAACACTCCTTGGCTTTGCGCATATACATTGCCAGACCCCTAATTTCTGTTTATAACCTCCTTCCGTTTTTGGCTCTAGGTTTTTTCTCTCGTCAATCAAAGCCTTAAAGGTAAAAATTGCCACTTTATCAGCTCTTGCTGTTGTTTGCGTCCAAGTAATTTGATTTCGTTTTTTGTTCTACGATCAGCGGTTGATAACTAGTATGTTGTTGATTTTTCGTTTTAGGTTAATTGTAAGTTCGGTAAAAGATGAAGCCGGTTTTCTGTGGAAATTTCGAGTACGAAACTCGTCAATCCGATCTGGAGAGGTTGTTTGGAAGATACGGGAGGGTTGATCGTGTTGATATGAAATCTGGTATGTTTCTAAACTTGATTTCGTCACCAGGTTGTTTATATACGTTTCCAGTCAGTATTACTTCGATTTCCAATGTCTACCTAACTGCATAATTTTGCCTCAAAGTTTATCTGTTGACCTTGTGTTTATAAGTAAGTAAGTTCTGTATTAGGTGATATTGTGCATCAATGAGCATTAGATGCTTCTATATTTCCTGGTTTAGCTTAGTTATATTCACGAGGTTTGTTTGTTGACGTCCAGTTACAACTTTAGGTTAGATTATAACAGACTGTAAAAACATTGATGAATAATGGGGCAGCTGACAAATTTAGTTAATTTGGAGAAGGCCTCCATATTTAAGTGTTTGTTTTGACGCAGGAACATCTACCTATCTGTCTACCTGCTCTCCTTCTACTCACAGATGGAATCTATCCTTCTACATTTAATTCACTCCATCATCACATTCTCACTTACACGATTGCTTGCCATTTCATAAGGTTTTCATGGTGGGATCTTTATCATGTCATGCCTTCCATCATGTATCCTGCCATGTCTTCCATTTCTGAACACATGCTGTCTGAGACATGGATTTAGTCTTAAATTGTTCCATCATCATGCCTCTACATCCTTATGTTCATCATCTGTTCTCGTATTTGCAGGTCTTGTAATTTTATCTAGTTTGCGAGGGAAGAGAAAAAATATATCCTCATATAGATGCATTCCACTTGTGCAATCTTAACTGAACTTATTCCATCCTTTTTTTTAGCTTTCTTACCTTTTTGTTGTTGCAGGTTATGCTTTTGTTTACTTTGAGGATGAACGTGATGCTGAAGATGCAATTCATGCTCTTGATAACTCCCCGTTTGGATACGATAGACGCAAGTTGTCTGTTGAATGGGCTAGGGTATGTTGATTACACATTTTTTATAATTTTAATATTATTTGTCATCTGAAAATGAATTGTGGCAGGGTGAACGTAATCGACATCGTGACGGGTCAAAATCTGTTGCGAATCAGAGACCAACAAAAACATTGTTTATAATAAATTTTGACCCGATTAACACACGGGTTCGTGATATCGAGAAACACTTTGAGCCTTATGGGAATATCCTCCATGTTCGTATCAGGCGGAACTTTGCATTTGTGCAGTTTGAAACACAAGAAGAAGCCACAAAAGCTCTCGAGTGTACACACATGAGGTCTTTCTCTTGTCTGTCTCTGTGTGTGTGTGTGTGTGTGTTTATAATATTAAAGATTATATCTTGTTTTTTATTTGTTGCAGTAAAATATTGGATAGGGTGGTATCAGTGGAGTATGCTTTAAGGGATGACAGTGAGAGAATGAGCCCTAGAAAAGATAGTCCTTACAGGAGGTCACCGAGCCCGTATAGGAGAAGTAGGCCCAGTCCTGATTACGGGCGGGCTCAAAGCCCAGTCTACGATAGGTACAGTGGGCCATCCTATGACAGGCCCAGGAGCCCTGAATATGGACGATATCGCAGGTAACTATTATATTATTTTTCTTTCTGTATTATGAAAAGAGTTGGCTGTTAACATGTTTCTGTTTTTTACAGCCGGTCTCCTGTTCGAAGGTCGAGGAGCTGAGAGTTTTAATGGGTGTTTTACAGCATGTGACTTGATGTTTACATATTTAGGATTCTGTAATGGTTTTATGATCTAATGTGTAGGTTCTAGGGTTTGTATGGACAAATTGTGGTGTTTTGGAGGAGTTGGTTGATTGGTAATGGAACGTTTAACTACTTTTAATCTTTGATCTACCCCTTTTGGTGCGTTTGAGATGTTTCCATGTTTTTGTGTTTTATTCTTCGTACAAAAAAACCTACGATATTATTCTGGTCAGTCGTTCATAGATCTTGTGACCAAACGTCGTTTTAAAATGTTAATTCTTTTAAATTCAGCTTTAACATGTTAATTCTTTTAAGAAGTGTGTATAAACATTAATACATAAAATGCAAATAATCATTTTTGAAAACCAAATAAGTACCTCACTTTCTAATCCAAAATAACGTGTGGATAAAATGCAAATAACACTTTTTGTCAAACATTCAATTTTAAATTATTTGTGTCTTCAAAACACAATAAGCAAATAATATGCTTAAAATTTAAATTTTGAAGAAGAGTTAACGTGTCAGCTTTGTGTTTGATTCCCCTGGTGTCGAGACATCACTTCATTTTATACAACTTGAAGATTCGACCTAAACAGTCTAAGGTAAAGTACACCGTAACAATATTTAGTCATCAAGAGCTCTTTCTTAAAGTTAAACAGGTTTCTTTTCCAACGAAAAGATGAAACATAGCTTTCAAGGCCTTTACTAGGTGCTGTGGACCATATATATCAATATCATGACTCATGAGTACAACGTACATGGATCAGAACTTTTAAAGAAAGGGGATGATTGTGTACATGCAAAAAAATTTAACGTTAAACATATTTTTTTTACCAAAAAAATATCTTTCTTGGACACGATAAGCGCCCGTTAACATCAATTATTTCCAGAAAAATTATCATTTGGTTCTACTCATAGTTTTATTCACTTGATAGGATAAATATGTAATTCACTAATTCTCTTTCATAATATTATCCTTTGATTTTAACACATGTCTTCATCTAATGAGTAGGATTAAATGGTAGGACTCAATACCATTACTCCTATTTCCATAACAAGACATGTGATCATAGTGTTGAACCACCAGGAATCCTAGTAATACGGCTTTGGTGTTGGCAAGACACAAATCATTAACATGGACATAACATGATAAGGGGAAGATGAAACAAATCAAAATGTGTTTTCTCTCGCACACATCTTGTATAGTTGTATGAAGCAGTCATAAATAAATCAAACCATTAAGTATTTAGATTACTGTTATATAATGTTGCAAATGAGATCACACAACAAGGTTTCGTGGTGTAGTTGGTTATCACGTCAGTCTAACACACTGAAGGTCTCCGGTTCGAACCCGGGCGAAGCCATTCTTTTTTTTCCCTTCCCACTTTCAGTCTCTGCTCTCCTCTCTCCGCGAATTTGCTACTCTAAATATCAACTGAATCATGTTTATTTACATAGTCACTTGTAAATCATTCATTAAAAGTTGTATCTTCTTCTGGATTTATCAATTTCAATCTTGGCAATAGATATACGACCAAAAAGGCAAAAGTCATCAAAGAATGCGAATTTTAATGCCAGTAACAATCAAATTCGTCATTGTTGTTTTGTTAAATTATAAAACCTATCTGCTACATTTGATTGTAGTTTTTAAACCCCTAATATATATAATCAGCTTTCGGTTATAGTCAATGATCAGTGTCCTTGCGAGCCAATCATATTCTCCAACTGTGCATGTGACAATATCATAAATTTGTGCAAAATTTTGCTTACAGATTACAGCTTCAGGAGAGAGATGGGGCTTCTTTCAAATAGAGTTGGAAAAGGTGAGATTAAAGCAGGCGATCATGTATACACATACAGAGCTGTATTTGCTTACTCTCACCACGGTATCAAATCGATCTTCATCTCTGTTTGTTTTGTGGTTATGTGTAAAAAATCATGTTGTTGATCCACATTCCACATAATTGATGAAGAATTTCGATAATTTATCATCTATTTGGAATCTAGGTCTGACCTAAACCAGAACCCGCTTATGTTAGTCGGGTATGGGTATTCATATGATCTGTCTTATGTTGATATCAAGTTTTTTAAACATGACCCCACAAATCAGATTCTTTATCGCGTCGGTATAGGATTCCTTACCTTTATCGGATTTCAGTTTGACCTAATTACACGTGATTGAACTTTAAATGTTTTTTTCCTTTATATTTTTAGATATTTTCAATATTAAATCTATAAATTAGTATGTTAGTAATTACAGAGCATTCAATAAGAATCAATTAATAATTATAATTATTAAATCAAAACATACAAATTTCAATATATTAGATACTTTTTTTCTTTTTAACTAAAAATTCTAACTTAGGTATAACCCGACAAACCTGAAACCAGACAAAACCAATTCGTTATTGGGTTGGGTTTCGGATTAAAATTTTTATTACCTCAAAACCCAACCCGATAGCCCTAACCCGACTGGTGACCTTATGGACACCCCTACCTTTGATGGTAAATGAATTGATGTTGCAATTTCATGCATTTCAAGTAAACAATCTTATAATTTTCGATAGAGAAATAATATCAGTGCTACTATTTGTGCCTACTTATGCCTCTAGTGTCAAAATCAAATGATGATATGATGAAAGAAAATTAGTGAATTACACATGTAATCTTGATGAGTAGCACTATGAAGTAGGCACAAATTATAAGCATCAATACTTAATCTACTTGGAGAGTAGGGTTTGCTTTAATATATTCAATTCATAATTAGGTATCTAAGAGCACAAGATGTGGGGTGAGTATTATAGTCGTGTTATAGGCTTTTCGGGTTTTAACATAGTTTTAACGTATACCCGGTATGATGTTATCTTGTTTAAGTCATGTTAAACACAATTTGAAGGCATAAAATCCTATAACATACTACCATGGTGACAACATGTTCTTTTAACATGGTTATAACATTAACTACGGTGTGATACATAACCTATGGTATAACATGATTATAACATGGTCTAATAACTAAATTACATGCTAGATAATATCGATTTACAAAATAAATTCGTATACACAGGCATCTACGTTGGAGGTAATAAAGTGGTCCATTTTACCCCTGATGGCGAGTCAAGTTCAAGCACCGATACCTCTTCCTCAAGTTCTGATGACCAAATGTCTAAAATACCCTCTCAATGCCCAACATATCCTGACTGCGGTTTTCGACAACCTAAAAGCCGAGTTATCCTCTCGTGCCTAGATTGTTTTCTCAAAAACGGGGCCCTCTACACCTTCGAATACGCTGTAACCCCAACCTTTTTCCTTGCCAAAGTACGAGGTGGCACTTGCACAACTGCCACGTCAGACAGTCCCGACGCAGTCATCCACCGAGCCATGTATCTGCTTCAAAACGGATTCGGGAACTCCGATGTATTTAAACGCAACTATGAGGATTTTGCTTTATACTGCAAGACAGGGATATTGACCACTGAGAGTTTGGGAATTGGTACAAGTGGTCAAGCTTCTTCTCTAATTGGGTCACCCAAATTGGCGGCTATTCTCTCTTCTCCTTTACAGTTTTTAATTCCGAGCCCCGTGGGTGTTACAGTGACAGCTGGCATGTATTGCATGAGTAGATATTCTACTGATATTGGAGTTAGAACTGATGTTGTCAAAGTGGCTGTTGAAGATTTGCCAATCATCCTTGGTTGCGTCGATGGTATAAAAGAAGCACTTCAAGCCACAAAATAAATCCGCTTATTAGTCTTGATTAAAATAAAGAATTTTGTTAATAACAACTTTTAAGATTGTTTTTAAAAATTGTTGCATGCAAAAAAAATTGTATTTTTATTAATGGTGGATGTTATTGATCACAGATTAGCGTTATCATTTTGATTACTACACTTGTTCCATGGATTTACTAGGAGAAACAAACTCTAGATAAGTTTTATTTTCTTAAAAATGTATAAATTCCGACCGGAAAAAACAAAATGGAAAATATCGATCTCACACCCTCCCGGTTGTAACATTCGCCAAGATTACATCATTTTGATCGAACTTTAAAAGTTTGTTTCCTTTATTTTTCTTGTAATTAACTACATCAAATTCGGCTTGTTTTGCCACTTGATCGACTTCAGCAACAATTCCTTCTACACGTTCTGCAATCTCTATCAACAGTGATACCATTGTAGCCAGTGGAAAAATTGCCACTATTGGCACTATTTGTGTTTGGCCTTTGCAAGTTGTTGAATTATCTTTATCTGACGATAAAAGTGATTGTTTTGATAAATCTTTGAACACGTTTTGGAAACTTTGAACAGCAAAATTCATCTCTTGTACCAAAAACTCTGTTTTTGTTGATTTCGTCATGGTTTTCATTGTGGTAGCTAATTCTTTCATGACATTTGAAGAACATGAGCTTAGTGATATGCATACTTCTTTCAAATGCTTCTTTAGCAACTCTGGTGCCTGTAGAATGTGATATTCGATTTGTTTTTTTATTATAAGATATCACGATTTATAATATTGAAATATATGTTTAATTACCTGAACTTCTGAATTTATGAAACCACTCAATGTCTCTATGCAGTAAGCGCAACTACGAATTGCGGCCCCAATTTTGAGGTATTGTTTCCATGGATGTCGAAACTTAAAACGTCCATGAGCAGGCTCCCATCGAGCTAAATTGGCCTGTACAAGTAAATATTTATATAAAAATATATTTAAAGGTTTCTATTTTTTCGTCCAAAAAATGATAATTATGGACATGTGAGCACACCATAGCTTCTTCTGTTGCTTTTGAATTAAGCACACTTTTGTAACCCTCTTGTTTTGTATCATAACTTCCCTCATTGTCTTTAAAGTAGTCTGTTACACACACTGTAAATCATGAAATTAACAAAACCCATTTTACGTGTTAATGCACCCGAAAACATTTCTTAAGAACGAGTTTGAGTTCATAGTTTCATACCATGTAATGAATCTGCAAGTTTTTCTAGGTTTTTATGAATGATATTATGAAGCTCTTTGCCAGCCCAAACAGGATAGAAAAAAATACTAGTTAAAATGCAAATAGAGGTCCCAATTGCAATGGTGGACACTCTGTTTCTAGCTAGTTCCAACACTTTATCCACTCGATAACCTGAAACCGCAACAAAGCTGAACGTGAGGATGAACACCATGGCCCCATAATCGAATCGAGCTTTCACAGATGGTACAAATCTTGAAAAAGTAGCTGCTGCAGCTGCATAAACTCCATATCATTTACTCATTAGTCTCCACATCATTATAAATCTTTTTTCATAAAAAATGGAGCTAAATCGGTGTAAAATGAGGATTAAACTCACCTAGAATGGATACTGAAGCTTGAAGAATCACGGGTTCGAGTTCTTCACCGCATTGGTTAGCAATCCAGTGCACACCGACCCCTATAGACCCCGCTAGAAAAGTAGCACTTATTCGATTAAACGATTTAGCTATCGTTGCACCTGCATTAATCATGTGAACAACCATAAATTTTACAACCTTGTATGTAGATATAATAAACCGAATGTATAATACGTACCGACAGAGTACTCGAGAGCTACAACTACGGTCATGACCGCCCACATGGCATTCCCGCCAACACCGTCATAAAGTGGTCTCATGTAATAGAAAAGTGACACCATTGAAAGAGCCATGCCTACTTTCAAACCATGAATAGCTTTCTTTGGCTCACTTGTTGCTATATTTCTAGCCTTCAGAAAAAACCTCCCAATAGTCATAAAACATTTCGATGTCCGCCCTTGAATTAGTCGGTATATTCTTTTAGCCACCCCGGGTTCTTCAAGTGAACATTCGGGCATACTTACCTTCCATTCTAGTCCATTAGACGTTTTTTCTGGCCCGTTTGCCATCGTCAAGCCAACGAGAGAAACAAAGAGACTAAGAAGATATTTAGTGACAAATGTATAATTTATCGTTGTCTAAGACTGTAGGTTCGAGTTTTAGTATTTCACGAATAAGGGTGAAAATTAGTTGAGGGAGATGTACCAGAAGGTTAGGACCATGGGAGATGGATGCCATATTTGGGTAGGGGTACATATATATAATGACAACAATCTTGCACAAAATGGTTATAAAAATGAATCACATTTTTTATTATAAAGGGTAGGGTATATAACAAATTGTTGGTTTTCTAAACCCACCCTTTTCTGCTAGGGTTGTAATCAATAACCAAGTTGAGTAGACACTCTGGAAAACTTGAGTTCAGGCCACTTGATTAATTGATACTTTCAACGTTTTATTTTCGAGCTCGAGCTCAATCAATTAGTCGACACTTTTGAGCTCGGCTCTGGTTATTGGTATCAAATTTATTATTAATAATAATATTAATCAATGTTGGTATTAACCAATTTGATATTTACGTGTTTGGTTGACTCAGTTTGATATTTTTAAACTTGTCCTGACTTGACTCGATTAATTAGCATGGTAATCAAGTAAATATACATATACACAATGGTAAAAATGTAATATGGCGAAAGCTTGACAAGGCCACAAGCATTACGAGCCGAGTCCTTTTTTAAATGAGTTATCATGCGATCATAATTAGTTGAATGATTTTTTTTAACTATGAGCTATTATTATCAAAATTCTAAAAACTATACATCCTTATCAATTTTTAGTTTAAATAATGGCATATAAAGATTAAAATTATTAGATAAACAGATAGAGATTATTGTTTAGGTTACACGAGAAAAGCCAGGTCTTCAATTCTAATCATTGCGATCTAACCGGTATTCTCATTACCATTTTCAAACTTTTTCCCTAGTCATCTTAAAATATTACAGGTGAGATTTGAACTCTGATATTTTATGAGATAAAAACCTTCCTTTTTCACTATGATACCTTAGTATGGTACTCTCTTAAGATTGTTTTATTTAGTTGGTAGGTATGACATAGGTCAAAATTTGAAGTTGGAAGCACAATAGGTGCCATGATTGGCAAGTTCTCCATGGCCACTGGACCTGAATACATACTTTATGCGTTTGGTTTATTTAATTATATATAATTTACTTAAATATTAGTTAATGCAATCATCCCATCTTTTTGTACATGTATCAACAACTATGCAATTGCAACCCCATACATTATGTTTATATTTATTTATTCTGTTCCTTGGGTTCACTTGAGGCGTCCTAAGTTAGGTCACGATTCTTAATTTTAGAAAGAAAATAATGTGGTAGAAAGCATTTCCACACAACATTATCCAGTATTATTTAAGAATTGTGCTACAGTTAGGTCATAGCAGTTCTTATATTCATTCTTCAAATGTTTTAATTTATACAAGACTTTTCGAGCATATGAATGTAAGTAAGGACTTTGATAGTAAGTTGATTAGCAGGGGCGTCTTCGAGATTTTGAAGGTACTGTGCGAAAACACGAAAATGGGCCCCCTGAATATAAGATTTTTATAAAAATCTGGATTTTTTAATTTTTTCTCTATTAAATTATTAAGTTGCCTTAAATTTTAATATTATATATATAAGATATATATAAACATTGGCCCCCCTATAAAATATGGGTTATGTGCGACTGCACCTCGATCCTCAAAGACACCATGTTGATTAAAGTATCTCTAATTATACTCTATCTCTATATTTAGAGTTTTTTCATCTTCAATCCATCTTTATCCTTCACTCTAAATATAGAGTTTCTTAAAACTCACTCTATATTTAGAGTGAGAGAAACTCACTCTATGATGATCATATGAATTATGTTTATTGTATTTCTTGTATGCTTTAACATTATAGGGAATTGATCTATTTATACACAAGAAATGAAATACATAAAGGAAATGTCTTAATGGTGATTTCGAAGATCATGGAGAGCCGTTGGAGGAGATGAGCTTTAATGGAGGTGATATCAATCATTTCCTTAAATGTTAATTTCTCTGTTTAACACTCCCCCTCAAGTTGAATGGTGGGATCGCCAAAATTCAACTTGCCGAGAACTTCTTGTAACGACTTTCCGCTAACGGCTTTGGTTAAGATATCAGCAAGTTGGTCTTCAGACCACACAAACGGAAGGGTGATGATTTTCGCTTCTAATTTTTCTTTGATGAAGTGTCGATCCACTTCTACATGTTTTGTTCGATCATGTTGGACTGGGTTTTCAGATATTTGTATTGCAGCTTCATTGTCGTTAAAAACTTCACTAGGTTTTCGCGGAGAATACCCTATCTCGGTAAGGAGTCGTCTCACCCATAATACTTCAGTTATTCTCCTGGTAATGCCTCTAAATTCCGCCTCTGCACTAGAGAGGGCAACCACCTTTTGCTTTTTGCTGCGCCATGTTACAAGGTTTCCACCGACAAGAGTGAACCCTGCGGTTGATCTCCTGTTGTTTTTGTCTCCTGCCCAATCTGCATCTGTATATAGATGAGTTTCAAGGTGACCATTCGATTTAAACAAGATCCCATGTCCTACTGTCCCTTTGAGATACCTTACGATCCTTAAGACTGCGTCCATGTCGGGTTTTTGTGGTCTGTGCATGTACTGACTCACTACCCCTACAACGTATGCTATATCTGGACGAGTGTGAGAGAGATATATCAATTTCCCCACCATGCGTTGGTATCTTATTTTGTCAGCTAGATCATTTTTTTCGTTGATAAAGAGTTTCTAGTTCATGATCATTGGTGTTTCGACGGGTTTGCAATCAATCATACCAGTCTCTGTCAATAAGTCAAGAATGTATTTTTGCTGGTGCATGAAGATTCCTTGCTTTGACCTTAGGACTTTGATTCCAAGGAAATATTTGAGATGTAACACCCTAAAATTTACAAGATTTTAAAAATTTTTGTGTGCAAGATTATAATAAAAAAGGTCCCATAAATAATCCCCAAAATAATTGTTTGATATAAAAATGTATTTAATGCGGAAAAGTCTTAAATAAAATTCGGAGTTTTAAAATAATAAAAACGTTTCACATCAGCACTCAGAAGTAGTACAGCAGTCAACCGTCCACCTTATCTTTTCCTTTGCTAGTACCTGAAAATGGGAGGGAGATTTTGGGTCAGCGGGGAAGCTGAGTGAATAAACTCAAAATGTAAACAACTACAACATACAATACATGAGGGCACACAAGTGAACTCCTACTCATTTGCTACTCAGTTAATTTCTCAGTTTTCATATCTTTTAAATTTATATAGCGCGCTTGTGCAAATCGAGTCGAGAGATCAACCTCGCCTCTCCTTGCACTAAAATGCCACTCAGGCTACCACACAGAAATGCCATTCAGGCCACCACACAGAAATGCCACTCAGGCCACCACACAGAAATGCCACTCAGGCCACCACACAGATTACCACTCAGATTTATTAATTATTTTTATGTTTTCAACTCATAACATAAACCACACAGATAGCCCTGTCACATAGTAGCACAAAATGACTCGGTACCGGCTCAGATACTCGGCACCTCTGTCTCAGATCAGTGGTATATAAAAACAGTCACTCAGTTACTCAGATAACAGATCAACACACAGAAAGTAAAAACAGATCAAAACAGTTAACCACATAAGTCATGCACATATCGTTATAACTGAATACACGGTGAGAATACTCACCTCGAATAACCGCAAGCTCCTAAATATCCTCGGTACTGAAGAGCGTCTCTAACCGGTCCTAGAAGGTCCTACAATGTACAAGGAAGCTCGGGTTAGGATTAGGCTCAAAGGTTGCTTCAGCAGAAACTAATCAGCACTCAGCACTTTCGCGGGAACGGCTATAACTCTCAAACCGCTCACTAGATATTATTCAAATTTTTACAGTAGTTAAATGACTCAGAGGACTACAATTTTACAGAAGGCTTCGGAAGCTAGATCCAAACAGAAAAGGCTCAAAACAGGCTCGCGAGACAGAATAGCTGAACCAAAAACTATCCAGCGAAGGTTTACTAAAACATCAATAACTTTTATATCGTAAGCCAGATTAATGAGACGTCAGCGTCGTTGGAAAGAGGACTCAGAAACCTAGAGACCAACACAGGCCAAAAATCCAAAAACATATTTTAAGTGCGATAAAAACAGTCCCGAAGTCAGCAAACAGATTCTGTTAAAATTAAGCATATTAAATTAGAACCCGTTTTAAATCCCGACATCAACCCGCTCATCCCCGAGACACCGACCGTCCCGAAATTCACTTTTAAACTCAAAAACATGTTTACTATGAATCTAGATCTTTATTTAAAAATATATCTCGGTTTAGGAAACCAAGAACCCTACAGGTTCGGTTTCCGTTTTTCGGTTAATAAAACCCCTTGGTTATTACTAAAAGGTTTTTATCCAAATCAACCCAACACTATTCAAATATCAGTTCACTAAACCCGACACTCAGCTGATAACAATTAAAATTTTGACACCAAAACAGTTCACAATAAAAACGAGTTGAATGCTAGAATTGGTTAACAATGACGGTCATCACAAACGCTCAAATACAAGTTAAGATTGGTAATAAAAATTCAACGAAACCCGAGCCCTAATTGGCTCGGTCACAGCTGCGAATTCAACTTACACGGATCAGAATTAAATATGATTTTAACAAGAAATAACAACAAGGAATCGGTTAGGGTTCTACCGATTGAAACGCCAATCTGGCTAAGGAAGGCTTGCTCGATGATGCTTGCTGTCCAGTTTAGGGAACACCTGAACTCGAACTCCATACGATCTGATAACATAAGTGGTCATAGGTTGGAACCCGATGTACATATGAAACATTGTTGCACGGTGATGATTCTGATCGAGGACGAGGGCAACAACCAAAACAATTATCGAACTCTTACCGCCGGGATCGAGATTAACAAACAACGAGGGCAGCAGGAACAATTCTGCTCGGTGTAAATGTCAAAACACGGTAACAACATCACTGAGTTAGATACCGTAAACATAGGGTTGAGTGCAGAAACGAAAGAGGAGGCCAAGAACTTACTGAATAGAACACATGAACTCCTTGATTCTCAACTGTAATCAGCGATGGCCAAAAGAATGGATGGAAGGCTCGATTAATCTTTGCTCGAATGAAGGCTGCAACGAAGGAGATGCTCTAAACTGGAAGCTGAGATGGTCATTTGTTTGCTGCTGGAATCAGAAGATAAAGCATGACGGTGGTTGTGGAAAGTCTTAGCCGGAATTAATAAAAAAAAGGAAAATAGGTAGTGGCGGCACCTCAAGAACACGTACACACTTTCTTTTAATTTAGAATTTAGGTTAAGAGGTAATTAGGATAATTTGAACTTTAAGTATTAACTTGCTTGGGCTCTAGGCCCTTGCCACCGATCGGACCAAAATTCGGGCTCAAAACTCACCAGCAACAAAATTGATACAAAGATAAAATATGTGGCATTGCCCGACCTTACTACACTTGGACACTTGGACCGAACTCAAGAAGCAAAAGGATTAAGGGGGTTCGGTCCTCCAACTCAGTCGATTTCATCATCCAGCATATTAATTGGGTTTCGGCCTTGGCCCTCCGGCCGGCCTCACCGAGACGTAAGCTAATGAACTAATTAGTAGTTCGGGAATTATATTCGTCTAGTATTAATTAACTAACCTCATAGTTAATTATACGCAAATAACTAACACTTAGTACTCAGGATAATTTGACGTGTACACAATTTAATCAGCTCATAATTTATTACACGAGAATTTAATAACACTCTTATTGTTATTAATTAAAACACATGATTAATTAAACGCGAATTGAATGACACTCTTGTCATTAAAAGAACGTGACATATTTAAGTTACTCGAATTAAGTACACATAACAACACGTAACATATAATCTCAATAAAATAATTAACTCGTAAATTATTTAATAAAAAGTAGATAATTTCAATTAC
This sequence comes from Calendula officinalis, assembly GCA_963853835.1. Taxonomy (NCBI): domain Eukaryota; kingdom Viridiplantae; phylum Streptophyta; class Magnoliopsida; order Asterales; family Asteraceae; genus Calendula; species Calendula officinalis. The sequence goes on along the minus strand of OY970820.1, from coordinate 87,850,748 downwards.
CATAGAATTTAAGGCGTTACATGAGATTTCCTAAATCTTTCATTTCGAATTCTGAGAACAAGCTTCCTTTTAACTTTGCTATTCCTTCCTTATCATTACCTGTAATGATCATATCATCAACATAAATTATTAGACTTGTTATCAATTTTCCTTTTTTTTAAGAAATAAAGTGTGATCTGAGTTGCTTTGTTTGAACCCATAGCTTTTCATAGCTATGGTGAATCTCACAAACCAAGCTCTAGGTGATTGTTTTAAACCATAAAGAGATTTTTTAAGGCGACACACTTCTCTTTCTTTAAAACTATTTGTGAATCCATGTGGAGCTTCCATGTACACTTCTTCCTGTAGTTCTCCGTGTAAGAAAGCATTTTTTACATCAAACTGGTGCAATGGCCATCCTTGGTTCGCAGCTACAGAGCAAAGTACTCTAATAGTATTGATTTTTGCTACAGGGGAAAAAATTTCTGAGTAATCAATTCCATATGTTTGTGTATAGCCTTTTGCTACTAGTCTTGCTTTGTATCTTTCAATTGTACCATCTGGTTTATACTTGATTGTAAACACCCATCGACATCCAACATGTTTTTTTCCTGGTGGTAAAATACATTTAACCCAAGTTTTGTTCTTTTCTAAGGCTTTCATCTCTTCTTCCATTGTATGTTTCCATTGTCTTGATTTTAAGGCTTGCTCGGTATTTGTAGGTATCTTTTCTGAACATAGTGCAACCGAGAAAGCTTTAGCTTGTTTAGATAGGTTTCCTTTGGCTACGTTGGTCATTGGATACCTACTTCCTTTCTTGTTTACGACTTCTGGAGAGTATCTTTTGGGTGGAACACCTCGATTACTTCTTGGAGGTAAAGTATATTGTTCGGGTTCCTCTTCTTGATTTGTGGTGAACTTTTCTCCATCTTCGTTATTAATTCCCTGTAAGTTTCACTTTCTTGTACAGAAATATCGTTAGTTTCAGTATCAAATGGAGATGGTTCACTTACCTCGGAATTCAGGTTGGGAGTCGAGTCTTGGGGGGCACTGTCTTCAGTTTGTTGAGGAGCTTCAGTTTGTTGAGGAGTTCTGGAAATGTCTGTTGATGTTGTGTTTATGTCTGTGGTTGTGGTGTCTATTGTTTCAAGCCAACTCAGTGTGTCATTTGTATTATTCATACTCTCCCCTTGACCGCTGAGATTGGCGGTGTAATAGTATTCAGTCTCAAGAAAGTCACAATTCATGGTGGTAAACATGCGTCGGGTTTTTGGGTTATAGCATCTGTATCCTTTTTGGTTAACACCGTACCCGACAAAGACACATTTTTCCGCGCATGGATCAAGTTTAGATCTAAAGGATTTCGGTATGTGAACAAAGACAGTACAACCAAAGATTCGGGGTTCTAAAGTGAGAGTGGGGGGAAGATTAGTATACTCGGTTGGGGTTTGTAGTGGTGTCTTTAATTTTAAAATTTTGGTTGGAAGAAGATTTATGAGATAAGCAGCAGTAACAAGGGCTTCGGGTAAAGATTTTGGGACTTGAGATTCTATTAGAAGTGATCGAGTAATTTCCAAAAGGATATGATTTTTCCGTTCAGCGACACCATTTTGTTCAGGGGTATGAGGGCACGAGGTTTGGTGAATTATACCTTTTTGTTGGCAAAAAAGTTTCATATTTGAGTTAATAAATTCTCCACCATTGTCAGACCTAAGGACTTGGATGGGTTTTTGAAATTGGGTTTCGACCGTGGTGTAAAAAGAAGTGAATTTTTCAAAAACTTCGCTTTTATTTCTTAACAAGTATACCCATGTCATACGAGTGCTATCGTCAACAAACATAACAAAAAAACAAAAGTTTTGGCCCCCTGCGATTGGGGCAGGGCCCCACACATCTGAATGAATTAGTGAAAAAGGTTGATCAACTCTTGTAAAATTTGGTTTAAACGTTTTTCGATGACTTGTGGCAAACACACATGTCTCACAATGTGACTTAGAATTTAGAGTAAAAAGTTTTGGAAAAAGAGTATGTAAATAATTGATAGATGGGTGACCTAGTCTTCTGTGCCACAACCATGCCCCTCTTTCTGTCGTTCCATGAGATAACATTGCATTTCCACTTTGAGTTATTTCATCCACACAATATAGCCCGTTCTTTTCAGTGCCACGCCCAATTATCGCTCCCGTCCTGATATCATGTAAAGTACAAAAAGTCGGTTGCATGAGCACCGAACAATTTAATTCTTTTGTGACTTGGCTAATTGATAAAAGTTTATGAGATAGTTCTGGAATATATAAACATTTAGAGAGTTTGAGAGTTGGAGAGATCTCAATACTCCCTCTTGTTTTTACATGAAGTTTTTCTCCATTTGCCGTTTCTATAATGGTTTTAGTTGGTTTATTAGTTTTTGTAAAATCGGATAAGTCGTAGGTCATTGTATCCGTAGCCCCACAATCAAATATCCATAACGATTCCGGTTTTTAAACATTACTAACCATATGTACTAAACCACTAATATTTTTGAAAATTTTGACAATAGTTAAACGTTTTATTAAGGTAATAAATAAAAGTGGTTTGACTTGAAAGATTTTCTATGTTTGGTTTTCACAAATTTTTGGATTTCGTTAAAACATTTGTGTTAAAATTGTCTTTAGAATTAATATAAAAATGATTTAAAAAGGTGTTGGATTTAAAGTTGTGTGTATCGGAAAAAATCTGGGATTTAATAAAAATTTGGGATTTAAACTTGTTTGTATTGAAAAACACGTGAGATTTAAAAGGTTGTGAGGGTCTTTTTGAATTATTGAAAGTGAAAGGACTTGTATTAAAAACATCACAAAAATAAAGAGGGGGGGGGGGGGGTTCGAGCTAATTTTGCTCTTACCCCCTGTACCTTCATCTTCCAGAAAAGAACCATCTCGTTCTTCCCCCAAATCGCCGACGGCTGCTGCTACGCCACTAAATCCGGAAATTGCTTTCCGATCGGTGTTTCTCCCACTAGCAGCTTGTCGTCCTTTGTCTCGTGCGACACTTTTTGTGCTCGTTTTGTGGGTGTCGATACCATGCTTTAACAGATTGGTAATTTGAATAGATAAAGAGGTTTCCGAGTTACCGTCGTTAGACATGGCAGCTCGTTGAGATCGAAAATCTACAGGTTTATTCGGTAGATAATGAACTAACCTGCTCTGATACCATGATGATTATATGAATTATGTTTATTGTATTTCTTGTATGCTTTAACATTACATGGAATTGATCTATTTATACACAAGAAATGAAATACATAAAGGAAATGTCTTAATGGCGATTTCGAAGATCATGGAGAGCCGTTGGAGGAGATGAGCTGTAATGGAGGTGATATCAGTCATTTCCTTAAATGTTAATTTCTTTGTTTAACACTCCATAGCCCCACATTTTTTTTGTGAGTATAATTGTAAGTGGAATATAGGTCCCATTAGTTTTAAAGGGTTTTGAATGGATAAATAGAGTTTATGATTTGAGTTGAGATGTTGTTTAGATTGATGGGCCCACAATTTATAGAGATAGAGTAATATTATAGAGTTTATGGTTCGAGATGCTCTTAGGGCATAACACATAAAATTTTTACTTCCTCCGATTCAAAATAAGTGATACACTTTCCTTTTTAGGGTGTATCAAAATAAGTGATATACTTTGAAAATTTACCTTATTTGGCAAAAAATAGTGGGACACACACCAATAACTATCTACTTTAACAAAGTGAAAAGACCCATTTACCCTTACTTTTACTTTTAAACACCATTAACTCTACGTTATTCAAAAAGTGTGGGACTCATTTCCCACTAACCATCTAATTAATCTAATTTAACCATCATTATAAATTTTTGCCTCAAAATTCATGAAATCCAAAGTGTATCACTTATTTTGAATCGGAGGAAGTATGTACTTTTTATGTTATTTCAGATTAACCGGTGTATTTAAAAATGATCTATATTAATCAATAAAAATTTATTTCTTATCACTTTTGCCTCATTATGCGAGTGAATGACAATTATTGTTGATATGACCATATGTACTTCCCCCTTATATGGGTGAATTACCGAAAACTCATATGTACTTATCACTTAAAATTATCTCATATTATTCAATTAATTAAATATTATGAGTCAATGATTAGTATACTAAAAATCTATAACCATCGGATAACCATAATACCATATACTCCCTCCGTCCCACAAAAAACTTCTCATTTGCCTTTTGCATAAATTTTTAGGTGATAGTTAGTGGTGGGGCCATTGATATTACTTTTGATTAAAATATAAGGCTGAGTTGGAGAGAGAAAGATAATTAGTGGATATTATTAGTGGGATCTTTAATAATAATAGTTTTTTATTGTGTGGAGCCCATCAAATGTGGGAGATGAAAAGTTTTTTTGTGGGACAAAAATTTGGAGGCAAATGAGAAGTTTTTTGTGGGACGGAGGGAGTATATGGTTGATGGGGTAAACCCGTGACATTTCATTCACGGTGCGGATAACAATAATTGTCACCCTTGGTATGTGAGGGTATGTACTATCATTCGGGGATAATTTGGGCCGTTTGTAGATATTTAAGTTTTAACATATTCCCAACTAGGTTATGACCCGTGAAAAATCACGGGTTTGTCATTAAATTTACTGAATGTAATTTTTATAGTTTATTTTTTCGTTAACTGCATGATTATTAAATACACGATAAGAAAATACATGTGTTTATAAAACGTAAATTATGGAATAGGAGCTTACAATATACGATGCTTACAGGCAAAACACAAATTCTTCAATAATATCAGTAATTAAAATCAAAAACCAGCTAAAAAAGTTTTTTTTATTCTGACTTTAAAAAAGTCAACATCTCATATTTCTTGTATATACAGGTCTACAATTGATAACACAGTTATAGATTAGTTTAAATACATGTCACATTCAATTTGAGGAACCTTTGCTGAACACAACTCCCATATTCTTTTGCATGCAATTTTTCATATGATGACCAAACGATATACATCAAAATCAAGTTAATATGATGACCAAATGATAAATGTAACACCTCAATTTTTAAAACACTTTTTAAATCATATTTTTAAATAAAAATATTACAAGTTCATTATTCCCAAAATACGGTTTAACAAAAACCTTAAGAACATTTATCAGAGTATTAAAACCGGTGTTACATTATAATATCATAACCATAGGATAAACGGGATCTACCTACGAGCTCCCGAGCTAATCAACACTAGGCCACTTCTATCGCGACCCTCTAATCCATCGATCTCGAACCTGAGTACATAGCCAAAAACAAAGTAGTACGTGAGACAAAAATAGTCTCGTGAGATACATGAGTTTTCGACCCATTCTCAAAAATAATAAAAAGTCCTTACTATTCAATTCTTTTCTTTATTCACTTATTAATTATCAACTTATTATCTTATCGTTTATTCATACTTACTAGTAAGCTAACCGTAAGCTTACCCATCACATAATCACATACATGTAAGCTATCCTTAAGCTTACCCCTTTTATCACATACGCCCCGGATCATTCCGAAGCAAACTCCCCCGATGTGGGTTATCATTAAGATCACATGGTAATTGGGGTTCTCCCAAACTTACCAAGATCACCAAAATCCCCCGTCTCGCGGGTTATCGTAATCCCCCTTTTTATCGGGTTATCATAATCCCCCTATTGTCGGGTTATCGTTCTCATAGATATACTACCCTTGCGCAGGGAGGTACCGCCCCAAGTAGTAATCTCACTCCCCCATAAATGGGTTATCGTTATCCGGATACTTTTATTACACACATTGAATCATCAAATACGGGTCTATGCCCCACCAATTCATAATCAAACACAAATTAGAATACATTTATTCTAATTATCATAATAGTCTCTTTTAACATAATCATATTTCATTTATCTTTCCTCATCATTATCATCATAGACTTTATCCTTAAATCTACTAATAAGGTTCATTTCTTATTATTCATATTCATAAATATGTTACCTTTACATTGACTAGGGCGCATACATAATACTAGTCAAATCATACTTGTTCTCTTAACGTGATATCACTACTTTCATTAGTATATTTTACTAATAAACGTTATTACTTTAAGATCTTTGTCATTTGCTTAATTATTAATTCTTACTAATAAAAGCCAATATCATACTCTTTTGGCCATTATCATTATTAATACTTTTTATCAATAACCTCATTAATCAATTAATCAAATCACACTTACTTGCAAAATCATCAATTTCAATAACTATGTTCTATTAGCAATTCAATCAAATTTCATTATCTTTCTAATCACTTTCTTTATTAAAAATATGTATTAATAAAGACTCGATAGATATTATCCATTTTCAAAACTCTTTTACTATGTAGTCAGTTTAAAAGTTCACATGTACTCACCTTAGCCAAGCTAACTCCAATTCGTGTCCATTGATACGAATCCTTGCTTTCCATCTTGTGCAATGACACCAAATCTTTAGGTCCTCTTGACCTACCATCAATACCATCACAATAACTAGTTATTATCCATAACTAATCACCAAACAATCCATATCTACATTCCTAACCACCAAGTTCATCCAACTTGGTGGGATCTCAAACCCTAGTTCAAGATTTCCATCAATAAACCCAAATCCAACTTGTACACATCGATTACAAGCTTACAATGAGTGTTCTACACCCATGATTAGTCATCTTCCCCAAAGATGACATGGTTGGTTCCCCAAACCACCATTTTTACCCATACAAAGCTCACAATCAAGGTAGATAAGCAAGACAATCAAGAATACTTACCCTTGATGTTTCAATCCTTCAAGATGGTGTAGATCTGAGCTCTTGAGCTCCAAAATCGACCAGGAACACTCCCAAATCGGCTGCACTATGTGTGGGGTTGAAGGTGAAATAAACCCTAGCTCACACACAAGTTTATGTATTCCTGACGCTCCTCGCGCCCCGCTCGCGCCCACCTCGCGCCGCGAAGTGACGCGGCTTTGCCTGCTGGTTGCCGCTGAAATACAGACCTCGCGTTTCGCTCGCGTTTCGCTCGCGGCTCTTGTCTCAACTCGAGCTTCTCGCGTCTGAGCTCTGAACCCACTGTTCAACCTCGCGTCTGGCTCGCGCCTGCCTCGCGTCGCGAGGGCTGTCTGGGTCAGTTTCTTGCCTTTTAAACTTGTTTCCATCCAAGTCTTGACCCATACTTGGTTACACCAAGTCACAAACATCCAAACACTCGATAAAACACAACGGATACTCGATTAAATATTTTACCTCCTTTATTCCTCAATATTTCCATCTAATTCATTAACCGAAAATTCCGGTCGTTACAATAAACATCAAAATCAAGTTAATATGATGACCAAATGATATAGCTATTACCTGTAGCATGTAGGAACTGTTCATCAACTCCTACGGGCGAACCTAAATGCCTAAATCCAGCTTTAAGAACCTATCTATCTTCACTATATCAAATTATAAAAATATCTTAACTCTTGAACTAAAAATGATAAAACTATTTATGTCTTCAAGTAAGAAGCACCCTAATGATTTTCATACACAATTGTTTTACTTTGACTTAGACTTTAGGTACCAAAAGTTAGCAGAAATTGTAATTGCATAACCACAAATGAAAAGTAATAAAAAAATGTATGAATTTAATATAATAAATATGATAATGGTTACATACCTACAACTTTAAGAACTCTGTGTGTCAATCAGACCGAGGATCATCTAATATTATGAAACACATTCTATTAGTGGTTAAAAAATGCAGAATTGGAAAATTAGCAAAATAAGATTTAAAGTTATTAGAAAGAATAATGAAAAGGATAAACGTACTTTTTTGTTACTAATCTAAAGTACTTTTGTGGTTTCCAATCTTTATAAGCTGCTATCGGATCTTCTATACGAATCACCAACCATGTGATTTACCCCTTCGTTTCATACTTATTTTGCATTTTTATAAGTTCAAATCACCAACCATGTGAAAGAAAACCATATGTTTTTAGTTGACCTGGTTGACCCTGTCAGGATCGATTAACTATAGAGAAGTTAATAAACACCTTAGATCTAATTGACTATAGAAGTTGCAGCGGATCAACACTATATCAATGTAATTAAGAACAATGAACTGTAAATAATATGTGAAAGTATTAAGAACACAGTTTCACAAAAAGCTTCAATGTATATTATTGAATTAACAATACACACGTACGTTTACAATTCGTAAGGAACTATTTATAATAGTCCTTGAAGCTAAACTATTTACCCTAGTTATTCTAGGACTTTGATTTACATTCGAATTCTATAGATATACATTGATTTACATACTATAACTATCTCTACGAAGATCTCGGACTTGATTTGCTTCCAAAACGCGTATCAGTAGTAAACTGCAATCACCAGTAGTAAATTCATATCATCAGTAGTAATCTTGGTGACCAGTAGTAAGTCTAATATCAACGTCAGTAGTAACTACTATTGATCAGTAGTAACTTAGTTATAGTCTTCACCAGGATCAACTTTATCAGTAGTAAACATGTTCTGCCCCATCAGTACTAAGTATGATCAGTACTAACTGCAGCATCAGTATTAAGTTGATCTGTGTTTTGTTCCAACAATCTCCCCCTAAACTTATTGATTTTCTTTCAATCAATCAAGTTTTTATTCACCTTTTCTTTTCCTTTTCTTCCAACAACTTTGCTCTTCTCTGATCACCTTCTAAAGTCTGTTGGTTCCTTTTATTCCTTTGTGCAATAATATATTTGCTGATTCTTTTAACAAATTCATTCAATTTGTTTTGGAGCATCACAGCATCATGTGGTTTAATAAAATTCATGCACCATAGTTGATAAAGAGTTTTCTCAGAATGAGGATACTCTTTCTCATAAAGAAATAAGTCACATTTCTTACTTGTATATTCAAAGAAGTACATGTTGACAGTTGGTAGCACATTCCAGGCTTGAACATTCTCTGGATTTGTATACTTCTCTGGATAATTTTCTGGATAGAAAGCAGCATCAATCATTTCAGTAAGATAACCTGCAGCTGAATTCTTCCAGATTTTCTTAGTCATTCTTGGTTTACCAATGATCAACATTTTGATAATGTCACTTCTGGTTAGGGACATGACCAAAGGTTTCCAAGCTCTGAATCTTTGAGTGACCTTATCTTCTCTGATAATCTCAATCATATCATCTATATATCTCCAGTTGATGATTGGATTATTTTGTAGGGGAGCAATAGGAAGATCATAAACTTGAACCATTTGTAATTTCTTCTTTGGTTGTTCAAGTTCAGAAGTAATTGTCTTCCTTTTCTTTGAAGTTTGAGAGGATACACCAGATAATTCTCCAGTTATTGTTTTTCTTTCTTTCATTTCTTTGGAGTCTATCTGTTTGAGTTTAGTGGTGTACTTCTCATTAATATCTTGTTCAGTAAGATCCTTCTTCTTCTCTACACAGTACTTTTCAATTAAATTGATCAACTTCATTCTTCCAAAGGCCTTTGTGTTGTGACCTCTTGATTTCAAGAATGTGATCATTTCTTTCTTTTTCTCTGCAAATTGTTCTGGCATATCAGCCTTCTGCTCTTTGCATTCTTGTACTTGTGCTTCAAGAAGTTCTAGTGTTTCATATTCAAGTTGCCTAAATTTTTTTAGTTCTTTTCTTTGTAGTTCTTTTCTTGTTTCAGCAACTTGTTTAGTTTTGACCTTTTGTTGAAATTGTGGCAGTTTTGATATATCTGCTATATCTGCCAATTTGATTTCTGTGAATGGTTGTCTCAATATTCTAGCCCTTTCTGCTAATCTTTTGTTTTCATGTGCTAGAGAGACTTCAACCTTCTTTAAATATTTTGCTATCTTAACCTTCCACCTATCCTGTTTGGCTGATTTGGCATAGTTGATTTTGTTGACCATTTCATGACCTTGTGCTCTGTTAGGTTGGTCTTCATCAGCAACTTCCTTTCCCTTTCCTATGTAGTTGTCTTTCTTCATATTTGGTTCAGATTCAATAACAAATTTGGGACCATAGTAGTGTATCTGTGATATGGGAAGTATTTTAGGATGTGGAGGCAGGGAGCATTCATCAACTTCTAACCAATTTATATCATCATCAATATCTTTCACCACCATTTGTGTTATTTTTCTTTTTGGAGATGGTGGAAGTATCACTTTAGGTTCTAGTAGTGGTGGCAGCTCAATAATGTCATCAGTAGTAACCAAGGTAGTTACTACTGGTATGTCTTCAGAGATTACTACTGATAGGGCATCAGTAGTGTTTGCTGCCTTTTCTTCATTTACTACTGCTATGATATCAGTAGTAGGTTTTACTACTGATACTTCTTTTTCAGCTTGATCTTCCATAGGAGCAGTAGTAATAGGCTCATCTTCAGTAACCATCATTTGTGGGCCTTCATCAACAGTAGTTTCTTTTAAATTTAAGAGAGAGGACGTTGTTGCTGCAATTGATTCATCAATCATGGTTTGTATGTTGTCCTTCTCCCCCTTAGTGAGCTCAACTGGTGGATCCTCACTATCATCAACTTTCTTTTTCAATCTTCTTATAATCTTGGTTTGTTGATGAAGCCTATGTTCATATAACCGCATCCATTTGTTGATGGTATTTACATGCCTTTTCATTGCAGCCATAGTTTTCCCTTGGTTTGTTAGGTATGTAAGACAATTTTGTACAGTGGATTCAAGAGAATCCACTTTTTCCGTCAATTGTTGGATTTTAATACTGCCCTCACTCCATCTAGCAAGATCATCGGGCTCACTAACAGGTACATTGGTTTGAAGGTTTTCCATCCTATCCGTCAAATCAATAGATCTGCCCTCATCACTTCTTGGTGATTCATTGGGTCTTTTAGACATCCTCTTCTTCCTAGAAGAAGCAGAGATGTCCCCCCTTGTGGTTTCTTGGCACCGGGGTCCTTTGAGTAACTCCTCAAATGAGTCATCACTCAAAGTTGCCGAGGTCTGGGTCCTAATGATGTTTTCACTGTCCTGTGCACCCACCTTTGGGGCATCAGTAGTGAAAGCCCTCGCCTCATGTCCTCTCTCCTCCTTGGAGGACAACTCTTGGAGCCTGGGGTTTGACTCAATTTGTCCCCTGGTGTCCTTTGAAGAAATTTTCTTTCTTTGATAAATTGTGGAAATATGTTTGGTTTTATCTGGTAGGTCTTCCACAGAGTGAAGAGTAGCACTCTGCAGATTTATGTCAAGTTCCTGGGACACATTCAGGACTTCTGTTTGAGTTGGGGATTGAGTGGCTATTTGGGGTGGTGTTTGGGCTGTATTTGGGGGTGATGGAGTGGGTTGAGGTTCAATTTGGGTTGTATCTATGATTGAACCCTCTCCAATTTGTGTTTGATCTTTGATCATGTTAGGAAACAAAGGGGTTTCCTTGCCCGAAAATTTAAATTGTTTTCTCATATTTGAGAAAACTTTCTTGTTCAACTCAGGTAATATGAAAATGTTTTTAGGAGTTGACAAGTTTTGTAATTCACAGTTTATGATATGTTGTAGAAATCTGGGATACATTAAAAATTTAGAAGAAGTAAGATTTTCCAACATACCTTCAAAAATCATGTAAGAAAAATTAAATACTTGGTCTGTGCATAAACAGACAACAGCAGAGGCTATTGCCTTATTAAACTCATTCCAAGTACTTCGTTTAGGAGAAATACAATGCTGAATAGTATGTACTAAAAATTTCCATTGTGGGGAGAGAAGACCCTTTTGAAATGTTACTATATTCAGTCTTCCCTCATAACCCATTTTATTTAAAATTTCAGCAATGTATTCCTTAGGAAGAGTAAACATACCTGAATCATCGTGTAGTTGTAGATGGTGTCGAATTGATTGTTCTGTGACTGTTATATGCTTTCCATCTACTTTTGATTTGATCATAGATATGGTTGTTCCTTCTGTTTGTTCAGCATTGGTCCAGAAATCCACCAAGTGCTGTTGATATGATTTTGGTTTTACAGTTAAAGCAAACTGTATATAAGAATTTCTCAAAAATTTGACGATCGGACGAAAATCTTTTGTTCCGTCGGGATTCTTTAGGAAAGCACACATATTGTGAAATTCTGAGTATTTGAGATCGGTTTGAACATTCAAAGATTTTAGAGTTGCCATTTGTTATTGATTTTGAGAGAAACAGGAATGAATTTTGTTACTGACGAAGGATTTTTTTGATCGACAACTAGGGTTTATCGAGAGAATTTAGCAAATCGAAGTGAAGATAATGCTAAATTAATCGACTGCCGCCTTTTATATCTTTCGATTTAACCTGCAAAACGACTAAAATGCCCTTCGAATCATAACATAACGGTTATTTTCATGGGGGTTAGTTTGGTAATTGTGATTCTGAAAGACCAGTAGTAAATGTGATATCAGTAGTAAAACGTCAGTAGTATCTACTAACATCAGTAGTGACTAAGGATTTTGACATCAGTAGTAACTATAAACATCAGTAGTATCTACTAACATCACAAGACCAGTAGTATATGTGAATACCAGTAGTACTGACTTACCAGTAATATTTATGTAAACCTAATACACACCAGTAGTAATGAACTACCAGTAGTATCTTGTGCACATGCCTACAACCAGTAATACAGATCTACCAGTAGTAAAACACTTAAACAAATAAATAATATTTTACAACACCAATTTTACACATGATTTTAAGTGAGATTTTAATTTATCAAAATCATTCCAATACTGCTAACCAAGAAGTTGAATCTTCCTACATCAAATGCTTTTGTAAAAAGATCTGCTAGTTGATCATCAGTATGAATTTTAACAACTTTGATTAATTTCTTTTCATTGCAATCTCTTATAAAATGAAATCTTATTTCAATGTGTTTGGTTTTAGAGTGTTTTACTGGATTGTTCACAATACTAATAGCACTTTGATTATCAATAAAAATAGGAGTTTTAAGGATAGAGATACCAAAGTCTAGAAGCTGGTTTTGAATCCAGAGTACTTGAGCACAACAAGCAGATGCAGCTACATATTCTGCTTCAGCAGTTGATGTTGATACATTTGTTTGCTTCTTACATTGCCATGACACCAGTCTTGATCCAAAGAATTGACATCCACCAGTAGTGGACTTTCTATCTTGACATTCACCTCCATAGTCACTATCTGTGTAGGCTATGAGTTCAAAGGGTGAATCATGTGGATACCATAGACCTAGTGATGGTTTGCCTTTCAAGTATCTGAATATCCTTTTGACAGCTTGCAAGTGTAGTTCTTTAGGTCTTGATTGATATCTTGCACACACACAAACACTATACATAATGTCAGGTCTTGATGCAGTTAAGTACATCAAAGAGCCTATCATTGATCTATATAAGTGTTCATCTACATCCTCCCCCTCAACATCAGGATGTAGGTGTTTGTGTGTTTCCATTGGTGTACTTGCACTTTTACTGTCTTTCAAATCAAACTTTTCCAAGATGTCTTTGACATATTTTGATTGATTTATCAAAATACCATCTGTTCTTTGATTGACTTGGAGTCCAAGGAAGAAGTTCATTGGACCCATAGAGCTCATCTTGAATTTAATCTGCATCAGTTCTTCAAATTCTTTGCATAATAAATCATTGGTTGAGCCAAAGATGATATCATCTACATAGATTTGTACCAGTAGTATATCATCTTTAACTTTCTTTGTAAATAAAGTTTTGTCAATGGCTCCTCTTTTAAATTTGTTCTTCAATAGGTATGATTATAATGTGTCATACCATGCTCTTGGTGCCTGATGTAGGCCATACAGAGCTTTATCCAATTTGAACACATAATCACCATGTTTTGGATCTTCAAAACCTGGAGGTTGGCATACATAGACCTCTTCTTCAATCTTCCCATATAGTAATGCACTCTTCACATCCATTTGATAGACCTTGAACTTCTTGAATGAAGCATATGCTAGAAATATTCTTATGGCTTCAATTCTAGCAACAGGAGCATATACTTCATCATAGTCTATTCCTTCTTCTTGAGTGTATCCTTGGGCTACAAGTCTGGCTTTGTTCTTGATCACTATACCTCTTTCATCTTTCTTGTTTCTGAAGATCCATCTTGTTCCAATGGCTCTTTTTCCTTTGGGTAGAGGTACAAGTGTCCAAACAGCTTGTAACTTAAATTGAAGGAGTTCCTCTTGCATTGCCTCAATCCAGTTTGAGTCCTTCATTGCTTGTTGGATCTTCTTTGGTTCATCCTGAGACAAAAAGCATTCAAACCTACACTCATTAGCAATTAGACTTATGTTACACATGTTTGCAGCTAAGCTTTTATTTAATTTGCTTCTTGTTTGTAGTGGTGAGTTAACATCACTTAGAACAAGGTCTAATGGATGGTTCTTCTGAGTCCTTGTGGTTGTAGTTTTATCAACTACTAGTTAATTTTCAAGATTGGACTCATTTGTCTCAGGCAGTTGTTCCTCTAGTGATCCTTCATTGATGTTTGATTCATCATCATTTTGGTCAGAGTTACTACTGCTATTGTCTTCATTGAGACCAGTAGTGTTGTTGTTGTTACTGGTATCAGTAGTATCTTGAGAATCTAGGTTATTGTTAGTACCAGTAGTATTTTGAGTACTATTACTGGTATCAGTAGTATCTGAATTACTACTGTCCTTATTCTCAGAGTTACTACTGGTTTCAGAATTTGAGTTATTACTGTCCTCAGTATTAACTATTGGAGCAGTATTAACTACTATGTATCTCATCTCCTCTTGACCAGTATTAACAGATGATGTTCCTTCCTTTTGAGTGTGACAATTTGAATTTCCTGCATTGAAGTCCATGTTAGAATTAAAGGATTTGGTTAGATTGTCTATATTAAATAGCCAATCTGGACCATTTCCTTGTTCATTAAAAACATTTTCATTAAAGGATACATTGATGCTTTCTTCAATTATCCTTAGTCTTTTGTTGAATACTCTGTATGATTTGCTTTGAGTAGAATATCCCACAAAGATTCCATCATCAGCTTTGCAGTCAAATTTACCAATTTGTTCTCTTGTAATCAGAATAGTACAAGGACACCCAAATGATTTTAGGAAACTTATGGAAGGTTTTCTTTTATTAAAAAGTTCATATGGTGTTTTAAAATGTGGCTTCACTATTAATACTCTGTTCTGAACATAACAGGCAGTATTAACAGCTTCTGCCCAAAAAGTGATTGGTAATTTTGAATCTGCTAACATTGATCTTGCTGCTTCAATGATGGTTCTATTTCTTCTTTCAGCTACACCATTTTGTTGTGGAGTTCTAGGTGAGCTGTATTGCCTGTCAATACCTTTAAGATCACAAAAGTTAATTAAGTTAGCATTTTTAAATTCTGTTCCATTATCACATCTTATGGCTTTAACTTTTTGATCAGATGTGTTCTCCAGTTTGACAATTAAGTTCTTTATGAGTTCACTTATTCCATCCTTTGTCCTGAGAAAGAAAACCCATGTATATCTGGAAAAGTCATCAGTAATAACAAGACAATATTGTTTCTTTCCAATACTCATTACATTTGTAGGTCCAAATAGGTCCATATGTAAGAGCTGCAAAGGAACAGAAATAGAGTTTACAGTTTTGGAATTATGAGAAGACTTGTGTTGTTTACCTTTTAGGCATGCAACACAATGATGATCACACATAAATTGTTTTTGAGGTAGTCCAATGACCAGATTTCTTTTTACTAAATTGTTCATGTTTTTGAAATTTGTGTGACACATCCTTCTATGCCATAGTTCTGATTCAGTGGTGTTTGCCTTGGATATAAAACAGTTGATCTCATTTGAAGAAATGAGTTCTCCCCCTATATCTAGGCAATACACATTGTTTCTCCTTGGAGTTCTTAAAACAACATATTTTTCATCTAAAATAAAGTCAGGAGAAAGAATGATGCACTCAATGTCTGTGAAAAGAATTTTGTTCTTTTTATCACAAACTTGAGACACACTGACAAGATTGTATTTTAGTTCAGCTACATAAAATACATCATCAAAGGTAATTTTGCCATTAGTAACAGTACCTTTACCTGTAATCTTACCTCCCTGTGGATTCTCACCAAATGCCACATATCCTCCATCAAATGACTTGAAATCTTTAAGAATTTGCAGATTTCCAGTCATGTGCCTTGAGCATCCACTATCAATATGCCATGTTCTTCCTTCTTCTGGGATCTGAATGCTCTGCACAAGTGAGTAAAGGATTAGTTAAGTTTGGGAACCCAAGCTTTATATGTCTTGGGTTCATCCTTTAAGAAATAAGCTTTTGGGGATTTAACTTTAAATATTTTTGGTACCCATACTTGTTTATTACTGGTGTTTTGTTTTACTACTGCCCTTTTGAAAGTATTACTGGTGTGAGAATTTTCTACTGATCTTGGTTTATACCCGTGATTTTTAGCTTTTGAATGCTTTACTACTGATGGACCAGTAGTATTTGGGTACTTACCATGTTTAGAATGACCGGTAGTGTTTTTAGGGTTGACACCAGTAGTATTTTTGAAAGTTGGTTTGGGAGCAGTAGTATTTTTGTAATTAGGGTTTTTACCAGTAGTGTTCTTGTACTGGTACCATACAGCATTATAATTAGGGTTAACACCAGTAGTAAAGTTTGTAAAGTTTTTACTGGTGTTGGAAAATTTAAAGTATTGTTTATTTTGATTAGATTTTCCATTGTTCTTGAAGTAATTGCTGTTCTTTGGGCTTCCAACTCTTCTGTTTTGCACAAATCTTGGTGCACTTCTTCCAAATCTTGGTGTTTCAGCAATTGGAGTTGTTGTTTTATTTACTACTGAAGGGCCAGTAGTATCTTTTAACTTCTGTGTCTTTGCTTTTTCTTTAAAGATTATAAATTCTCTTAACTCTTTGCAGTTTATTGGATTGAAGTGACAATCCTTTGCTAAATGATTTACTTTGTTGCAAATGACACATTTTAATTTATTATCTTGAGCCTTTATGATTTTTCTTTGTTCTAAGAGTTGGTTCCTATTTCTTTGATTTCCCCTTTTTAGAATTTTAGGTATATTTTCTGCATCATATTTAGGAGATTCATTTGGACTTTGTGCTGTGTGAAAACTTGTATCAATTGATTTTGGTGATTCAGTTTGAGAAATTGTAAATTCAATTGATTGATCATCATCAGAAGAATCATTTGATTCAGATGTTTCATTATGTGATTGAGTTTGATTTTCAGTTTTTAATTCATTAATGATTCTTTCTGAAATGTTTTTAAGTGGTGGGATTATTTTATATGGAGGTGGTACAGCATGATATCCCACCCCATGAACAACTTTTTCTGTAGTTTGATTGTTAGTTAGTTCATCAAGAATTTTAGTGCTTCGTTCAAACTTTTTGATTGTTAATTTATTTTGTTCAATTTCAAGCTGACATTCTTCTAATTTACTTGTTAGTTCTTTATTTTTTATTTCATAAAACTCTTTCTCATCCACAGCCTGAAGCAATTCTTCCTTTATCCTTTGATCAATCATCTGGTACACCTTTATTTGATGTTCTTGATCAGCAATCACACTATCAAACTCATGATTTCTTCTGACTGCTTTTGCTAAATCTTCATTTAATTTAGTGTTTTCTTTTTTCTAAGTTTTTAACAATTTTAGCACATTCAGAAGTACAAGGTTTAGGTTTTACCTCAGTTTTGTTGTCAGTAAAGGCCATGAGAGCTTGGTTTTGAGCATGCTCTTCTGCTTGGAAGCTCCAGTCATAGCCTTTTCCTTGTTGTGATACAAGGGCAGTTGATTTTGATCTTTTGTCTGGCTGAGGACATTCTTTTGCAAAGTGACCAAGGTTGTTACAGTTGTAACATTTGACTTTAGTTTTGTCAAATCCAGCTTTGTCACCTTTGTTGAAGTTGAGGCTTGTCCTACCAGTTCTCTTTAAGAATCTTTTTGTCCTTAGGCTCAGCATAGCCATCTGCCATTTAAGATCCATCTCCTCAAGATCATCTGGATTCAATTGTTCCAAGTCATCACTAATCAGTGCAGTATGCACATGACTAGTGAAGAAGGATTCTCTTGCAGTATCCTCAGAATCTGCAGCCTTTCCTGTGAAGGTTTCCTGACCTTGACCTGTACTAGAGACAAATGCAGCATTATTAGAAGAAATAGAAGGGTTCTTTTGGTTTACCTCAGTTTCAAATACTCTGAGATCATTGTAGAGTTCATCCAACTCTTTTTCTTCTAGAGCATCTCTTTGTCTATATACCACTGTATACATGGCCCATTCTTCACTAAGAGACCTTAGGAACTTCATGTTGACATCTTCTTGATCCATCTTGACCCCAACTTGGTTAAGTTCACCAATTAGCTTGTTGAATCTGTCAAACACTTGAGTGAGTGTTTCATTGGGCTTTCCTTTGAAATTTTCAAAGTCTTGTTTAAGAACAGACTTCATGTTCCTCTTGGTACTCTTTGTCCCAACGAATCTCTTCTCCAGTGCTTCCCAAAGCACCTTTGCATCATCATACTCAACAAAGAGATGTTGATAGTCATTAGGAATGGCCAATAGGAGAGTGCTTAGAGTTTTCAGTTCGATTCCCTTGTCCTTCTTCTCCTTCTCACATTTAAGTTTGTTTGCCTCAGTTGCGGAGCTGCTTGCTTGACCAGGACCAGTTTTGTTTCCTCCAAGGACAACTTCCCACATAGAATAATCTGTAATAAGCATGTATTGCTTAATACGATTCTTCCACATCCCAAAGTTGTTGGGAGTGAGTATAGGAATTTTGTTGGCCTGAGTGCTTTCATTATTATCAGTCATGATTAATAATGTGTGTTTTAAAGATTAAAACTTTTTGTTGTTCTTAACAAATCGTAGATCTAGAACCAATACGCTCTGATACCACTTGTCAGGATCGATTAACTATAGAGAAGTTAATAAACACCTTAGATCTAATTGACTATAGAAGTTGCAGCGGATCAACACTATATCAATGTAATTAAGAACAATGAACTGTAAATAATATGCGAAAGTATTAAGAACACAGTTTCACAAAAAGCTTCAATGTATATTATTGAATTAACAATACACACGTACGTTTACAATTCGTAAGGAACTATTTATAATAGTCCTTGAAGCTAAACTATTTACCCTAGTTATTCTAGGACTTTGATTTACATTCGAATTCTATAGATATACATTGATTTACATACTATAACTATCTCTACGAAGATCTCGGACTTGATTTGCTTCCAAAACGCGTATCAGTAGTAAACTGCAATCACCAGTAGTAAATTCATATCATCAGTAGTAATCTTGGTGACCAGTAGTAAGTCTAATATCAACGTCAGTAGTAACTACTATTGATCAGTAGTAACTTAGTTATAGTCTTCACCAGCATCAACTTTATCAGTAGTAAACATGTTCTGCCCCATCAGTACTAAGTATGATCAGTACTAACTGCAGCATCAGTATTAAGTTGATCAGTGTTTTGTTCCAACAGACCCGTCCATTGAACCATAACCTGACCATCTTAATTAAAGTTCAAGTTAAAATCATCAAAATTTTGGTTTCGTGCTTAGAATCTGGTTTTTTTATATGTTGACTATAAGAGTAAACATTTTGACTTTTAATATTTAAAAAGTCAACAATATTAAAAAATTTTAAAAAAATAGTCATAAAATTTTACTGTAAATCGGGTATGCCTTAAATTTATGATTTATGATTAGGGTTAAGGATATGGTTATAGGGATATGTTGAATATAAAAGTCAACAATTCAACTTTAATATTTACAATAAATAATAAATAAATAAACAAAAAATAGTATAAAAAACTTTGACAGTAAATTTAAAACAAATGAAACAGGATATATACCTGATTGAGGTTGCAGACAAATTAGACCTTTTAAAAATGGTTGCAGCTACATTAAAACAAATACAAAGAAAAGTAAAAAAAAAAACATATAAACATAATACTAAAGCGGGAAAAAAATTAATGGTCAACACAACCTTTATATACAACAATACATAAACAGTTTATAAGATAAAATTTATATGCACCAAATACAATAAGTTCTCAATTGTAAAACTTGAAATGGTTCATATAAGTTCTCAATTTTAAGCAACTTTGACTTCAAAAGTCAAACATGGTACTTTCTCAACAAATTTGAAAGAACTTTAATCTTTTTAGGAGGTTATTTTTATGCATTACTAAAGTCAGCTTTACCATGCATTATCGTGTAGTCAAAGCGGCCAACTCCTTGATTCTAAACATCATAAGTAATTACGTATAAGCATCGTCATATTTGACCAAATAAAGTAAAACTTGGAACTAAGCATAAGTCTAAGAAGTTTGCATCCATGATATATATATAGCTCAGGTTGTCAATAACTCTTTTCCACGAATAACATAATATAGCTCAACCTATTAATTAGTAAATTAGTTGAAAACGACCCAAAATTACTACTAAACTTTTTATCATATACATAAATGAAATCTAATTTTTCATTCAGACATTTCATCCAACACTTGATAAGCATGCAAAATTATTTATTTTTTTAATTCATATCGGAATTTCTTCTGGAGAAGGGAGATGATGCCGATCGAACCTGTTGTTGTACGTACATGCAAATGTACGGGTTATAACAGTTTCACGGGTTATACATTTTCTTAATTTTCATAAGATCATTTAGTAAATGACTAAATTATTGTGTATTGAATCAATTACTATTTCAGTCAAATTAAATCCCATTTAGTATCTGGACAAATTACTAATTGACTAAGAATTACCAATATTTAAACCCAGAAGAACTTAAAAACCTAATAAATCAAACTTTGGGATTCACACATTCAAAGGGAAAAACAGATATAATCCAAAAAAATTTTAAAAAAATCATAGATTCAATTGATTTGAAAAACCTAATGAAACGTAATAATACGTGATCGATTGCATCAAATCGATTTTTATTCTTCAACTTATGTTCATGCAATGAAAATACAGCACTACATTAATAATCAAAGAGTGTGGCAATTGTGAAGATTGACTTACCGTAGCATTGAAGTATGGAGATGGCGATGGTGATGAGGGAAAGAAACTACGAAGAATCTGGTTATTATGCGAGGCAGGGGAGGACCGTGTACGGGGTTGCCCGCGCTGAAATTTTTCCGGATAGTGTTAAAATAGGTTAAAATTTTTAATTTTTTTCTCTGCTAGTGTAGGTGACACCCCTGCAAAAGATATGTGCAACTGGTGATATCACTCAACGTTTTCTCTAGGTCCACCACTGATGCGAGGTATTTAATTCTCCTTAATTAGCTGTAACTGATTTTATTCTCCATAATTTGGGTTTCACGCAAGAGCGGGAAAACGAAAAATTGGGGCATTAAGAAGATGCCACCTGGCAAAGAGGCTCTAAAAAACTAACACGTTTATAATTTTACGGGCTGTCAATAATTTTACTCGTTTATAATTTTTATTGAATACAAAATTTATTGTTAATTTCATGATTATTACTTGTAGAAATAAGAAAATACGTAATGTTTTTAAATACAGAGTTTGTAATAGGAGTTTACAAATTATATTAACATTATAATATATCTAATGCTTTTATTGCTATGATTACTTTGAGTCCACACCATAATGAATCTGACTTTAAGTGTAAAGTCATTTTTAGAGTTATCTTTATTCTTAATAAGTGCTACTTGGTATGTAGGGCATGTTTGGGAAAGTTTGTTTAAGAGTCATTTGAGCTTATTAGCTTGATAAGCTTGAATAATAAGCTTAAAAGCGCCATAAATAAGCTTTCTGAAACATGCATGTAGACATGTTATCGAAAACTAATAAAACAAAATTAGGGTTAGGGTTTTAAAGAAACATATGTTCATCTGAATTAGGCATGAAGTAATTCATTATTTCACGTATTTTTAAAATACGTTTTTTGCATAAATTTGACTAAAAAGTCAATGTATTATGATTTTAAAAAAATGAAAAGAAAAACTAAATCATAATATCAGGATTACATAATGATTTACATTAAACCCTAAATTGATTCATTATCCTAAACATATATTTGACTTAATTGTTTGTTGACTGTTTTGACTTTAAAAGTTAAAATTTTAAAATAATATTAAAACTGTCAAATATAAACAATTGTGTACAGGTTAAATTTGACTAAAAAGTCAAATCTGAATCAAAATTTTGTCAAATTTAAAAAGTCATTGTATTAAAATTTAAAAATATGGGAAAAATTAAATCTTTTATGATAAATATAAATGTGATATTTAAAAAGTCATTGTATTAAAATTTATTAAAGCCATATATGAAATAGTATTTCATGTATTTTCACACTCCTATTAACAATGAACTTATTATTACATGAAATATAATTCCAACAAAATTTCCATGCACACTCCTATAATAATGAGATCATTATTTCATGTATGTTTACATTCTGTTGTTGCATAAACTTAGCTAAAAAGTCAATGTATTAAAAATTTTAAAAAATTGGGAAAAAAAAACAAAATAACAGTTTTACATAGAGAGTTACATTAAACCCTAAATTGAATCAAATCCTAAATATATATTTGACTTTATTGTTGGTTGACTGTTTAACAACATAAAAGTCAAACATTGTCAATTATAGTGAAACTGTCAAATATATATCAAATGTGTTCATGTCAAATTTGACTAGAAAGTCAAATCTAAATAAAAGTTTTGTCAAATTTTAAAAGTCAATGTATTTAAAATATTTTAAAGAATAATGGTAAAACTATTATAGTCAAACTATCAAATATATGACAAAGGTGTACAGGTCAAGTTTAACTAAAAATTCAAATATGAAATAAAATTTTGTCATAATTAAAAAGTCGTTGTATTAAAATTTAAAGTACACTGGAAAAGAAACAAACTTTTTATGATAAAAAAAAACAAAATGTTTGTTACGCAAGTTGTGCAACCAATTCACATTCAGTATACAAACCATGTTCGAAAAATTATTTACACACTCCTCATATAAAAATATTTTGATACAAACAAACCTGACTGCTCGCAAAATTACCTATCCTTATTAATGTGCAGATATCCAAAATCATCCAAAATTTTAACTTCTCGTGTTGGTGTAACAATCATGATGTGTAAAATGGATAATTCTAACTCGCCTACCTATAAAATAATTATCCAAAATTCATGCATATAACTAAAGTATGATTTCAAAACCATGTGGATAATTCCCAACCAAATTACATCAAAATCATAATAGTTGGAAATAAATTATCATATTAACTATACTATAAAGCAAACCATTTTTAAAAATAAAGAACTTTGAGATTATTGGTCTACCCTTAAAACCAATACATTAAGAACCCTACACTATATTCAATTACACTCAAAATAAAACAATTCTAGGAAACATATTTAAAATGATCAGTAAAAATTAACAGAAACATCAACACAAAAATTAAGAGGATAAAATAACCCGATTGTGCAGAGCATTAATTCGGAAAAAAAAAATTAAGGCTGCTAAATAGTCGGAAACATGTTCAAATTAGTGTTAATATACAGAAATGGGTTAAAAATTTAAAGAACAATCTTCTGCATAATCAGGTTTCTGTTATAACTTTATATTATATGCAGAAACTAAAATTGAAGGTCTAAAAGTATACATAAATTGCATAAACAGACACTGCAGATTAAAATCTATTCAATAAAAAAATAGAATGTTGATAAACGAAAACTGCATACAGAAACTGCATAAAACCTAACCTACAATAATAATAGAAACATGTTAACATAATAAACATGTTAAAATATAAAGTGGCAATTGTTTAAACGGTTTACCTGTTTGATGCTGCTGGAGTAATAAAAAACCGACAATGCAGCAAAATCAAGAAAGCTGGAAAATGTTTATGATGAAAACATATTCTACATTATGTGTTTTATAAATAGACTAAGGAATTCAATCAATCAATAACAGGAAGATCTGAATATAACATATTTATCTTGTTTGAAAATAACAGAATTACATGACTTACAGAAACATAGATAACCTGCTTGTGAAGAAAAAATCGAAAAAATTATGGATGTTACGATGAAGATATTAACTGATGGGAGCTGATTCGTACAGAGCAATTTTTATCCATACAGAGCAATTTGATCCCAAATGACAATCATGCCCTTACTTTCATTTTATCATATTTTTCATTTCATCCCTCCCACTAAGGGCATCAATGTCATTTGATATAAGATTGCTCTGCATGGATAAAAATTGTTCTGTACGAATCAGCTCCCTTAACTAATTAGCTATCTAAATAGTCCAATATTAATTTAAAATTTAAACCATCAATTTTCGGAAATTAAGCAGATTATTATGGAATTGAGAAAATCAAAATAAATGTGGAGATTGTTTATATAAATAAACTGGGTATTCTGTTAATATGGCAAAAAAAATTATGTCTATTAAGAAAGTTATACTTCCTCCGTATCAAAATAAGTGACACACTTTCTATTTTGGGGTGTATCAAAATAAGTGACACACTTTGAAAACTTTCCTTTTTTGGTAAAAATAATGGGACCCACACCCATTAACTATCCACTTTAATAAAGTGAAATTACCCTTATACCCTTACTTTTACTTTTAAAACTCATTAATATCACTTTATTCAAGAGAAGTGGGACCCATTCTCCACTAACTATGTACTTTAATCTATTTTAACCTCTACTTTAATCTTTTACCTTAAAAAACGTGTAAGCCAATTTGTGTCACTTATTTTGATACGGAGGAAGTATGAATTTGAATTTTATAATAAAAAAAGAATAAATAAAAATCCGCAAGGCTCAAATGGGCGGGAAACAAAAATTGCAGCCAATAGAAGGCTGCCACATGGCAAAGCTGTGGTCTAAGAAGGTGTCATGTGCCATGTTAAAGCTTGTTTTATTAGTATCATAGATAGATAGATTTCTCATACGTATGTCCCTTAACATGACAACTTCAAACTAGTCCCAAGTCACTAATCCTATTACCATAAATGATTAAGCCGCCCATCGACCAAGCATAGCAACGCACAACCTTTTATGTTTGCGGTCGAATATGTATCTTCATGTACTTTCAAGTTTATTGTCTATTTTGAATGTGTATAAGATATCTAAAGTATAGTGAGTGATATAGACTAAAAAATGAGAACACAAATTAGTCTCGTTAATTATTAAAATACCTAGGACAATCTAATCTTATAACCACGTTGATTTGAAGAATATTGTTGTGAATTTGGTATTCAAAATCTGTTCAACAAACCCTAAATAAAGCCTAGATTTTCAAATGAGCCAAAAAAGACAAACAATCCAAAAATTGATCTAAAAAGTCCAAAAATCAAACAAAAAAAAACTTGAAACGCAGATGACTCACAAAAAATCAGCGTTTAGTGGACCGGAAGTCCCGTAATGGAGGTTAACGAGGGCAAAAATTATGCACATTTCAATGCATCATCTTTCCTCACACGATCTTGCGCTTCAAAGAACATAATGGTCTGTTCTCCGCATTTGGGCCTACATCATTAAATAATTTAATGCATTTTCATATTAAGATTTCTGAGCCATGTGTTTACCCATGGGTGCCGCGGGATTTGGCCCATTTCGGAAGTCTTTCCTCAGAAATAGACCAATAATTTCATTTACTTATTTATTTTGGGCTTTAAACCTAATAGGCCCAATGCATTCAGCCATAGACTCACAGACGACCGGTATCAACTTCTGATGCTATTTCTCATATAGTTGCTGTGGTTGTGGCTGTGGTTGTGCTTGTGATAGGATCCAGTTGGTGTCAGTAACCCAAATTTATTTGAAACTTGTGGAGCAAATCAAACCATCAAAAGTCATTCAAGATGCTCTGATTTATATTCAAAATTAACTAGAAAGAAAATAACACTGCACCTAAAAAATGATCGATGTCGAAAGAAACGCGTAATTTGTTTGAAAAAAGATTGCTTAATTATACCCTAAAAAATTCACTCTTGGAATACAAAGACACACACTAATGACAGTTATGCAATCATCATCTCACTCTAAGTACAATTAAACTACACATCTAATTAATATAACTCCTGAATCCGACACGAAGAACTTTGTGAATTATATCACAAAATAACTATAAACACGAGCTTCAATTATACAATGTTGACGATCCCCTGCCCATAGCCTCGTTCCAGTATCCGTTTGAATTCCCATTAATTCCCATACTTTGATCACTCTCCCTTGATGATTGTTGTTGATTCAACACTCCAAATATTCTTTCACCATCTTCTTGAAAGTTCCCTTGAAAAGGAAAACCAATTGTTGGCTTCAAGTCTTGAAGATTGAATTTTGTTCCATTAAACATTGTTGGATTCATAGCATTAGTACTAACATAATTTAAACCATCACAAGTCAAAGAAGGTGATAAAAAGTTGGTATTTGATCTATTTTCAATCTTTGGTAGTTTTAAAAACTGAGAGAACCCATGATGATATTCTCCTTGTGAACCTAAGCTAAGATCTTGAGTTAAATTTTGAGAAGAAAATTGCACAAGATCAATCGGTTTTGATGACATGGATGGTGTAGATGATATCGGTCTCTTGTTCTTTCGTGAACCGCCACCCACAGGAACGCTTCTAAGGGATCCACCTTTAGTCCAATACCTCTTGCAAGCTTTGCAAAAATATCTTGGTTGAGTTAAGCTATAATTGTTAAAGTAACAAAATTTGGTGTTGGTTGAATTGCATCTTGGACAGTTGAGTGCTTCTTCATTTTGTGGCTTTACCTTCTTCTCTTGCATTTGATTATTGTAACTTCCATTATTTCCGACATCCTGAAATCGCAACAAGAAACAAACCATTACTTTTTACCTTTAAAACGATCGTCAAAAAAGGCGAAAAAGAAAGCAAATTTGCATGATCTTAATTACCTTTGCCCATTGAGCAGCATCCATGATTTCCAAAAGAGCAAAGTTTGATTAATGAAGTGTTTTGTTTGAGTTTTATTTA
Organism: Calendula officinalis; assembly: GCA_963853835.1. Lineage (NCBI taxonomy): Eukaryota > Viridiplantae > Streptophyta > Magnoliopsida > Asterales > Asteraceae > Calendula > Calendula officinalis. The sequence continues at coordinate 87,823,754 of OY970820.1, read as the reverse complement.
AAGCAAGAAAGAATGTTTTAGGGAATGGTTGTGTTTTGGCTTTATTTGGTGAGACTAAGATTTGTATAATGAGTGATGACAGAAACATGGGATTTCCTTTTTGACTTACTGTTGTGAACTAAATTATTTTAGTTTTGCTTTTTGTTGGTGGGTTGTTTGTTTATATTTGTTTAGTGGAGGTGGAATTTTGAGCTATCAATGGTGGATTGTTGCTTCTTTGACCTCTATGTTAATATTTGGAGTGGAGGAAATTTGTTATCATGATACCACATGGAGGTGATTTGTAGGCAACTATTTTTGATTCATATGTAGAAAACTATACATTAGGTCATTATAGTTGGAAAAAGTTGTTATAAAATGTTTTTTTATCAACTTTGAACCTATATAATGTTATATATATTGGTTATATATAGTTATTGGTTGGTAGCATGATGTTCTCCTTTGTGAGAGCTACACAACGGTATATAGCATGTACAAAGTAGAGTTGTGCTGAATGAGTGACCCGAAATGACTTGAACTCATGTGCGCCCGGGCGACCTGCGCACACGAAGGCAGCTCCAAAATCCCGGGCCCGTGCGGGTAAATTTTTTTGCATATCGTCGACACTGCAGTAGTCTCGTATCGACGTCCTCAATACTGATAAGTTTCATACTGAACTGGTCAATACCGACCACCTCGGTACTGAGTTTTTCGACGTGTACTGCATTGCACTGACCCTGAGCTGCGCTGACTGGATGCACTGACCTGCAGTCTCATACTAACTTGCAGTTTGATCTGCTACGCAGACTGCCTAGACTGAGCTGCAGTGCTGACTTCCTATACTGAGTTCCAATACTGACCTACTGCACTGAGCTGCAGTGTTGTTTTCCAATACTGAGTTGCTGCTGCACTGAGCTCTCGGACTGAGTTCCTGGACTGACCACAAGGACTGACTTGAGCAGGCACTTACGAAAATTCTGCATTCAGTGCAGATTACTGTTTTAATTTCTTGCTTAATGGTATTGAATGCATTTAATGTTTTGATTAAACATTAGCAATCATCCTACACTATAAATAAAGACATTGAGTCTCATTTATAGACACATCTTGATCACCTACTTCTTCTAAATCACAACTTTCTCTTGTGAAAACGCTCTAAATATTGGTTAGTGTTCTGGCTTGAATTATATCCGGTAGTGTAAAACTACTCGGTTCTTTTACCCTGGAAAATAGAAAACGAATCTATTTTATGGGGATCGTGAATTTCACGAGACTCAACTAAAACCTTGTACTTGTTTGTTTTATTTATTTGTATCAATCTTTTATAAACGTATTCGTCAATTTCCTTTATTATAGTTATATTTTATTAATGAAAATTAGTATTAGCTACTACAATCATAATATTAAAATTCATTTTAATAGTTATAAGTTTTTGAAATAATATACTTTGGTAATTAATGTTAAAAGTGTAAAAGGAACTAAATGCAGCAAGAAATTTTTTATCGAATATTGACAAAAAATAATACTTTCTTCGATCAAAATAAGTGAATCACTTTAAAGTTCACGTTTTTTAAGATAAAATAAGGTAATAAAAGATTAGTGTAATTAAATGAGCTAATTAGAATGGGATGATGACAAAAATATATGAAGATGACAAAAATAGATGGACTCACACCTTTAATAATGTTTAAAGAGGGATAAATAAGGATAAAGGGGTAATTTTAAATATAAAAACTTATCAAATAAAATAAATTATTAAAGTGATTCACTTATTTTAATACACCCTCAAAAGGAAAGTGATTCACTTATTTTAATACGGAGGAAGTAATAATTACCAACATAGCTGGCTCAAACCATATCACGGTAACAATAACAATGACACTTAATTCTTTCAAATGAAGATATATGGGATGAAAGATGTAGACATACATACTCATACATATAGGTAGAGGGAGTTAATAGTAGTAATACGACCAAAGTGCGAGTTATTAGTGTTATTACCGAACCAAGTGAACAATAAGATTTAGCATTTAATCCACTTCACTCAAAGAAGTTTTATTTGCGGGTCTTTAAAAAAAAACTTAATGACTTTCAGGTGCTGTCATTCGTCACGCCTTTATGAAAAGCTTTACAAAGTCTTGTTTTATGACAATAAATTCGGACTTTACAGATTTCAGTCGGTTAAATGTTACACACAAATTTCACAATAATTATAATAATAAAAAAAAGGATTGTCTTGTTGTGGTTCTACCAAAAACGACGCTTAGTAAAGTTGAAGGGGTATATTCTTACCACAAGTATTTGTCCAACTTTTAACTTGTCAATGGTTTGGGGACTTTAGGCGAATATGATACCTTCATTAATAGATTTTCTGAGGACTTAAAAAGTAATTATATTGAAAGGAATTTCAACGATTTTGATTTCTTTTATAGTTAAAACTGGCCGTTTAATTAACACAAGACTTTAATCTATGACTACAAGTAAAAGATATCACTAAGTTTTGAGTGATGGGTTTAAAAGAGATGAAACAAGATATAAACGTATTATTTTGTAAATTAAAATTAGAGAAATGATATTTCTTCCTATTTTTTCTTCTTACCAATATCAATATGTCTACTCATTTTTAAATTTGACATGTATCATCCATTAATTTTTTTTTCTCATATCATTCATTGATTTTGACACTTGTCATGATCGAAGTTGGTAGGAATATGATAGGAAGAAATATCATTACTCTTAAAATTGTGGAAGAGATAATAAATATTTTTGGGAATAGATAAACGTAATGTTTTGTAAATTGTTGTATAACATGCGACTATGAATTAGAAAAGGATATGAATGTGTTTTTGTCTGTTTTGTAGAAAAAAGAATCTGGTGAGAAGCCGACAAAAGCAAGTGTGGTGGGGGATTCGTCATAATGCTGGGTGGACGAGAATGACACAGACACCCACCCCGGCCTTCCTATTCAAATAAGCACTCCGAATAAATTCGTCATATTATAAAAAGTCTTCCAAATAGTCAATCCATGTAAATCTTCATTCCATTTCATGGCACAAACAAGAGTTCTTTTGGGATTTCTTGAACGGATAAAACATGCATGGTAAAAAGAATTGAAGATCAGTACGGTTGTACTAAAAATTACACTAAAATAATATAGAAAAAAAAAATCTTTAAGAAATATGCTCATACTAAAAAAATGTTGATTCAATGCACTAAATCTTTATACTATATATTTATCGATTGACTGAAAATGCATAATTCAGCAATAAGGTTTACTATTTGAGATTTTTTTTTAATCAAGAATATTAGGGGTGTAAGTGAGTTGAGCTGTTCGTGAGCTACTCGAGCTCGGCTCGTCAAAAGATCGATAAAAACTCGAGTTAAACGAGTTCGAGCCGAGTTCGAGCTTAACTTAGAGCTCGTTTAATAAACGAGCCCGAGCCCGAGCTTTATACTAAGAGCTCATTTAGGCTCGCGAGCCTAAACGAGCTAAAATAGATAATTATTATAAAAAAAAATATAAATACATATTACATATTTATCTAATTATGTGTATATATATTATACATATATATATATATATATATATATATATATATATATATATATATATATATATAATAATATATATATATATATATATAAAAAATTTACATCATATATTAAATATTATGATTAATTAAAAGAATTATATATTTCGTATATATGGAAGCTTAAATGAGCTTAATCGAACTGAGCCCGAGCCTGGAAAAACCTAAACGAGCCGAGCTCGAGCTTTACATATAAAGCTCGAAACGAGCCGAGCTCGAGTTCGAGCTCGGTAAAATTAAACGAGCCGAGCTCGAACCTAGTCGAGCTCGAGCTCGGCTCGGCTCATTTACAGCCCTAAAGAATATAATTAACTTATTTTTAAATAATTTTTTATTAAGTATAAATCTAGTTAATTATAAAAATTAATTTTAAGAAAACTGTCAAGTTCTTATTTGTAATTTTAACCTCAAAATAAGTATTAATACACTTTGAAACTTTCTTTATTTGGTAAAAATAATGGGACTCATACCTACTAACTATCTCCTTTAATAAAATAAAATGATTAATTTACCTTTACTTTTAAACATCATTAAACTTATTTTAATCATAATGTGTGAGCCTCGATACTCATTAATTGTCCAAATTAATTTTCATTATAATTTTTTGCCACAAAAAATATTTAACCCAAATTTATCTCTTATTTTGAAACGGAGGAAGCAGTAATCTTAATAAAAAAATACATATCAATTCAATTTATCATATAATGGCAAATAATATTACACCATATTTGGTATACTTTCCTATTTGAATATTTTTTAGTCATCTTACATAAAAAAAAATAGTACATAAAATATTTGAGTTTAGAACACACTTGTAAAACTAGACGTGTACAACAAAATTGATTTTTGAAACACATCGAAATTAAAACCGGTTTGTAACATGTTTCAAATCCATCAGATCGATCAACTCATAAATCCTCGGATCGAGATCGAATCAAGGTTCGGAAGACAAACCGGTTTTCAAACCGATTTGAACAATAGCCGTTGCTGACCATTAGAACCGGGTTTGAAACTGGTTTTTGAGGCCACGGTAAAACCCAATTTACTATAAAGATTGCAATTGCAAGTTCCAAAATTGAAGTTCAAATGAGATTTATGGCTACAACCAGGTCACAAACGGTTTCCGAATCAGCCAAGTTTCACAAAAAAAACCATCGGGTCGCAACTGGTTATTAATGAGCAAAAATATGGATACTTTTGACTCTTCACCAGGTTCCGGATTAACTGGTTGAACCAACGGGGTCGACTGAGTCCTATATTACGTGTGAGCATGACTCCATGGGTATGTATTTAATCTAAATGCATAACCATATCTAAATGGCCCCTTTCTTAGTGTAGACATAGACCATTTCCTATGGTTCGTTTTTTCTTAATCGGTTCGATTCCGTGTTTCGTTCACTTCTAATTTCTGGGCTCGTGCCGGTTCAGCCCAACAAAGATAAAGAAAAGGCAACCCAGTTGAGAAATAACCCAACAAGCAAATAATTAAAACAGCCCAACAAAATAATTGAGGTTAATTACACAATTCAAAAGGTCAAAACATATTAACATATTAACTAAATATAAGTAACAAGCATAATAATTAAACTAGAAAACTATTTAAAATTTGAATGATATATTTGGACTGTAGTGAAGATAGTGGTGTCCGATTTGGTTAAGCAAAGTAGCATGAATTGTCAAAATAGGTTGCTTAAATGTAACAACTCTTAAAAGTCGGATTCACTATGTTTGACATTTTAACTATAGGACGAAATTATAATTTAGGATATTTAATTTTTAATTTTATCTAAATGCTACTCACTTCATTTTAAAAATAAACATTCGATGTCTACTTTCGAAGCAATTAACATACTTACAAAGTCATATAAAATTAAGAAGTCATAGGTATCAAAATGAGACCGAATCGAACAATTCACAGTTGGTCTAAATGAGATCATCCCCATAAACCAAACATAGCCAAATTAGTAATTTTTGTTATACTTTATGATAGTTTTGTAGTATGATTTCCGACTTGCTTTACAAGTTGACAAATACTAGGACGATCACCCATCCTATGATTAGCCTGAAGTTACAATAGCCACAATGGAATTTTTTTAGCTTGTATTTATTGAACTTGAAACCTTTTAAAAATTTCATCAGCATAGAAACATAATCCAATCAATAGATACAACACTTTCTAATTCACTAATATTGATTACATTCACCTTCCTCTTTAGAGGCAAAGAAAAATAATATAAGTTAATCTTTTTTAAATTGTTTATTATTATGTTATGCGTTTGAAAGGTGTTTTCTCCATGATGTATTGATGTATGACCCAAACTTCATTGAGAATCTTTTATTGGGTTTGTTGGTTTGCTTGATCTCAATTAAAGATTCCAATGTGCACCCATTGATTTGTATCACACCAAATCTGTTAAATAATAATATGGGAGTTCATTTATACATCACAACTTTTAATCTTCACACAACAAGTTATAAGTTTTACAGTTAATTATACAACTGTCTAATGCAACACTTGTAGTACATGTATTAAAAGTTATGGTGTATAAATTACTACCTTAATGATATAGTGTATCTTAAACAATTGGCTCTTCACTTAAAGCCACTTAACTAAAGGATTAACTAAAGGAGGTACACATATTAGTTGATTAGTTTTTACTCTCTAAAAACAAAATAAAAGCTTTAAAACCTAAAATTCCAAGAGTATATTCAGTAATAATTTTTTCTCACATTTAACATTTTTATGTGTGTTTATACGTCTATTGTTAGCCAATTGTTAGCATAAGTCTATTGTGTATCTAATAATAATAGCATGTTACACATTATGTTACAACTAATATTTTATATATAGTTATATATAACGAATTATATTTTTATTATATAAATATATAATCGGTAAAATCATGACAATTCGCGGATTTTCATGGCATATAAACTAGTTATTTATAAGATAGATGATACTATTTATTATTAAATTTTTCTACTTATTTTCCTAATTATTAGATCAATACAAGTGTACAAATTAAAAATGACGTTAAGAAAAATATTTTATTTAATTTCACATGTCAATTATTTTACATTTAAAAAGAAATAAAATTAGAAAAAATTTAATAAACAACAGTAATTTTTTTTTTTCAGATTGTAATTCATCTGCCCAACATGTTAGACACTTAAATCGTAGTACAAAGTACAAACTCTCAAAGAAAAAAAAGTGGAAATCTTTGTAAAAGAGAGGAGGTAATATAAAGAAATTAGTTGATGAATCATATCATACCTTCTTATTTATCGTAAACCGGCAAAATCTATGACGCCATGGTCCCACCTTTAAAAAATTGGGTTATTTTTTGCAAGTTAGAAAGTTAGTGTTTCGAGCCTACACAGTGATATTCATAAGGGGCAGTATGTCTTCCCTCGAACCCTCCACCTATGGGGAATGATGAGGTTAGTAGAGATTACCTATGTATATATAGGTAAACCCCAAAACCTAAACATGATAATGAGCTTTTATGTTCACGAGCCCACGTCACAATTGGATCCGTCAAGTTATCAACCCTGTCAACCCTGTCCAAGTTGACAGCGCCTGCCAAGTTGACAGCGCTTGTCAAGTTATCACCGCCTGTCAAATTATCAGCGCCTGTCATTGGAAGCGCCTGTCTTATTGGCTAACGTCCCGTCATGATGGTGCTTCATGATTACTTTATTGCCATCATAATAGTAACGCGTTGCATGACGATTGATGATCAACGTAGCTCAAGCGATCATCGTTAATGGGCCAACTTTCCATATACTTGAGACTAGCCATATAAATACACGGTCTAAATCATTGTCGAGGGACATCATACAGAGACAGACTAAAAAAGCCTAAAACCCAGAGTTCGTATACTCTCACTTTCACGTTCGTACTCAATCTTGATCACCCTAGGTTCGCCAAGAACTTGTTGGGTCTGCACTATGGTTATCACTGGAGATCCAAGGTTGACGTCACCTAGTCTTCGTGTTTGACAATCGTTGCTCGAACATTGGCGCCATCCGTGGGACCCGTTTTTACACGGCGTTTCGCTTTTCCAAAATTTTTCTTCTCAGTAATCAACCGTTTCTATGGAGGCAACACATCCATCGCAGATCACTTCTTTAGCGCCAGCAATAACCACTACCGTGAATACCACTGCACCGGAAGCGGTGATGACCTCGCCTATTCGTACCATGGAACCATACGTTGATTCTGAGTGGACAGTGTCGGATGTAAGGACGACACGAGGGTATCCCTCTTTAACAAGTCCCTTTTTTTTCCACAAGGCTGGCTGGAACAAGTTCGTTTGCCTCACCACAGCCAGCAACACCCATCCCTCCACTTCAGCCTCTTTTGTCCCACGGGACAAGCTCTCAGGAGGATGGCACGGATCAGGTCAGACAACCAGTTTCAAGCTTTCCACAGACCGCTACTCAAGAGGTTCGGGAGGATCCAATTGTGGAGTTACTTAGAAGGTTGGCTCAGAGTTCTCAGCCACCACCACCGCCTCCTCAACCACCTACTTCATCGGACCTGTTGTCTCAGTTGGTGGCGGCGTTGCGCCCATCCCCGCAGCCACCGCTTGTCCACCCACTAGATCCGTTGTCACAATTATTGACGCAGTTAAGGCAACCACCCATTCACACCCTACCACCACATCCGCCACATGACACATCTAATGACATGTTGCGCGTGTTGCAAACACTAGTGACAGCAGCCGCACCACCCCGAGCGGCCACTATGCCTTTGTCGGTGGTTAGTTCGAAGTTCTGTGACTGGGTGGCCAAATTCCCACTCCCATATAAGCAAAAAGTTCCGTCCATCGTTGGTACTTACGACGGTACACGAGATCCCGATGACCACCTTGCTCTTTTTGAACAGGCCATTATGACAGAGAAATGGCTAGACCCAGTCGCTTGTCACATGTTCCCTGGCACATTGCAGGGTTTCGCTCGTGATTGGTTTGCTGACTTACCGGACAGGAGTATTCAAGACTTTGCATATCTAAAGGCTAAATTTGTGACTCAGTTTGTACAACAAAAGAAGCAGCAGAGAACTCATATAGAAGCGCATTTGCTGCGACAAAGGGAAGGTGAGGGGTTACGCGACTTCATTCAGCGTTACACGCAGGAGTGCCAGAAAATTGTCGCATTACCCGAAAGCTAACAACTTTCGGGTTTTACCCTCTCCTTGCTCCCAGGACAACTGCAAGAGAAGCTGATCAAGCGAACTCCGGTCACTTTCAAGGAAGCCACTGACCGGGCATATGATTTCCTCAGATCCAAGGAAACTGTTACTTTCACAAGGGGAGTTCTCAACATGAGAGACAAATGGAGGAGTTCGTCAAGCGCTAGACCTGACAATCGCCAGGACATCAGGCAGGATGGCAGACGAGACAACCACAGAGATTTCAGGCGAGATGACAGAAGTAGCAGGAGGCCTACTCCCTATGATCGTGGTACAGGTCCCAATCTAAGTAAAAGTCCAAGCGAGATATTGAAGACAGAGCAGGTGGGGTCATCTTTCAAAGAACCTCCTCAGATGTTACACAAGTATGGCAAGAAAAATATGAGCAAACGTTGTGTAGGGATTTACTACGCACCATGCGACTGATCAAACACTTGGGTCGACCTCCTAGTGTACTTGGTTCGAACCTTGCTGACTAATAACATGAACTTGTTCTTGACCGGTTAAAACCAACTAGCTGATTTAATCCCTCGAGGCGGAACTGGGATTAAACCTAATCCTTAAATCCTAAAGGATTGGGATGTTGGAAATCTAGATTAGGTTAACAAGAAAGAAACCTTGTACGAAGAACTCGAACACACACACACACACATACTTGTGTGTGTTCTTCGAATACTACCAAGAACCCTAGGGTTCTTGGTTCGACTTCGAACAAGAGGAGAAGGAGGAAAGAGTGTTCCATGAAACATACCTTAGGTTAATGCTTAAGATAAGTCCACTGATGATGAACACGACGAACGATCCTCTAGATGATCACTTGCAACGATCTTGGATCTTCAAGACTTGAAGAACACAAAGAACGAATGAAGAACACGAAGAACGAAGAACACCAAATTTGGAGTTCTTGGTGTGTTCGGCCGAAACCAAAAGAAGGAGGGAGGCTAGGGTTTCGAATTAGTGATCAAGGAAAAAGGGAACCCCATGCATTCTATTTATAATAGAAAGACTTTCACTTAGGGCCCTTCTAGTTTAATTAAGATTAATCTCTTAATTAAACTTATCTCTTACACTTTAAACCCTTATAATTTTACTAGTTTATTATTGTTGCACTTAACTATTAAATGTCTCGTATTAACACACTAATAATTCGGTACCCATATACACGAATTATATATACTTGTATTTATACTTTTAATAGTTAATTATATAATAACCTTTATGTAATTTACACAATAATGTTATCCAATTACTATATGATTCAATAGCTTTAAATCATATCATGGATAACCTTTAATTAACACATTGTATATTTACTCAACTAGTAAATGTACAACTACTTGTATTAATTAGTTAGTTAAACTAATCCAGTAATAAGTTAAACTTAACTTAATACTTAACTGATTCATAATGACTATTATGAATCATTCCTCTTCGTAGTATCGTTGCATAACTTGCTCGTATTATATGCACTCACCGGTGTGACCCTTAAGTGTTTCGTAGGCATGGATGTATCATCATAGGTTGACTAACTGTGCACATAAATCTTTCAGACTCCCACTTGTGCAAGTTTGTAACCTTTGTCTTAATGATACGAGCTACAGTGACCTTCTAGATGGGCATGTAGGTAACCAACCCCATAAAAACAGCTTATGTAACCCTGGTATAGTTTTATGAAAAACTCTTAATAGCGTCTCCTAGTAAAGAACACTCTGTCTTTACTTCATGGGTAACGTTGTTAGGCTTATCCCTTGCAGCACGATATTTGTGATAACGAATACGAGCATGGTAGAAAATATCAACTCATGTATTCGAAATCATTTTATGACTTCTTGATTCAAACTGCTGTGATAAACGACAAAGAACAAATCAGTTCGTTTGGGCACGGTCGTGCACTTGTCAGTTTCTCATCATGTCAAAGGACCTATAAATATCTCTCCTAAAGAGGAGGTGCAATTACCATCTTTTTATATTTCGATTTAAAATACAACTTCCTTTGTACCCAGTATCGCCTCGTATGACAAACGTATTTCAGAATTGTCTGAGTTGAACCAAAGCACATTAGTTATTGTATCCTAAACCAAATACCTCAGGCTTAAGGACAATCCTAGTGAACAATACTTTTGAACTTTTCAACCACGAAGGCTCCATGTGTCCTTTCATTTTCATGACGTGGGCACTCACCGGCGTTCCTTTGACCATCTTGCAAGAGTTGAAGGCTCGATTGATGTCAAACCTCTCAGTGCGAGCTTGCTCTTGAAATGAATCCCTAAGTTGCTGGATCATCTCAAATGCAGGCACATCCATAAGTCCCGCTTGTAACTCAGGACTCATGGTGGCGAGCATCAGACAGCTCACATCGATTGCATTACTGACATGCTTATCATAAGCTTGCCTCGTTTCAGCTCTGACATTAACAACAGGGGTGTTTAGTACTGCTCTGTCCAAGACATACCACTTTCTCTCATGTCTGAGCACAATACGAAGATTGCGCTCCCAGTTGAGAAAGTTTGACCCAGTCAACTTGTCCTTTTCGAGGATTGAGCGAAGTGAGAGATTGTTGGTACTTGTTGTCGCGATTGCGTTTGTTGCTGCCATCTACAAATCAAACCCGGTTTAATTAGTAATCATCAATAAACATTCTCTAAAATATATTATAAACCCATAACTAATATTTTAGACCTATGATCCATATATCACATTCTCGCCGCAAGGTTTGGGCACTTCCCGACGAGACATGCTATTTCTGGTAGGTAACATCCTTACCGATCGTATCAAGACTTGACACGATTCCTAGGGGTCGTAGAATATTTAGACTTATAACTTATTACAACTTTGTACAATCTAATTGTACATTTCTAAGTTTGTAATAAAGTCTAGTATGTTTATTCTACTCAAGTACTTTTTGGGTCGGGACTCCCGATTATCACCAAAGTAGATCAGACCATCTAAGACAGTGCGATGTTCTGCGCCGGGACTCCCGTTTATCACAGAACCTTACACACCCTAACACTCGCAATGATTTGAATCCATATCTAAGGTTCTTTATCCTTACAATATGAATATCGTTTAACAAGTGAGGTATTCCATTAGGTGGATAGTACTTAGATCTAAGATTCTTTTGGGTTTGTTTAAGTCTTAAACTAAACTTAAACCTTTATTCCAATCTTAATACTTGTTTAAAATGCGTGACTTATGAATTGAAGCGTTCTACAAGACACCTTTTTAAAACTTATATGTATATCTAAAACGAGGTGTACAAAATGTTTGACTAGATTTTGTGAAAAATCTTATCTAGAATAAAACTTACTTGTTTTATCTTACTTGAAAAACTTATAAACTTATGTTAAACTTTTAAATACTTTTATGATTCATGAACTTGAAACATAAACCTAGCTTAACACACCTAGTTTTTCATATGTCTAATAATGAAATTAAACATTTGTTTTGACTTATTAGGTTCGACCAAAACTTATGTCTTAATGACACACTTATAAACTTTGTGATTTTCTTGTGTAGCTCCCACTAGCTTCAACAACCATGAAGAAACTTAAGCTAACTCAATCACCGGTTTATACTTGGTGAAACTAATAAACTTATTATATAAATACTATATATAATAATTCTTAGTTTGTTTAAACCTTTCTTATATTTAACTTGAACTAGTTAAATATAGGTTCTTGTTATTTTTACTTGATCATTAATCTAGTATATTACATGACTTGTAAAATACTTATATTATACTTGTATAATTATCTAGTTATAATAACTTATAACTTTATACATCTCAATATATGATAATATATATAACTTTGTATATTTCTAGTTAATCATATAATTTCAACTTGTATAATTTCTAGTTATAATGAAATCATAACTTTGTACTTTCTAGTTTTAATTATATTATAACTTATACAATAACTAGTTATACTATTATTCTTTAAAGATCAAAATAACATTACCCATTTTTAATTGTTCCATTTTATCTTGTATTTAATATATATATTCGTATATATGTATATTTATAATAATAAACTTGTAACATTCTAATAAGAATATTCCATCTAATTTATACGTATGTATTTTAACTTAATCTAATTAAAATACGTATAAACTTATTATATCTTTTAAAATACAATTTTACCTAATAAAAAAAATTCCGAAAATTTTAATACATATATATAAATAATTAAATATACCTTGTTAATTTTAGAACTTAAAAATTAACATCCTCTTTATCAATTCCCTAAATTAATTAGATGAACCCTAATTTTGTTTTTGACCAATCAAAACTAGGGTTTTGACTTTCTTGATCAAAGACATTATTTTAGTTAAATGATCAATTTTAATCAATCCTATTAAACAATAAACTTTGTTTAAATTCTAAGATAGATTATAACTTTTAATAAATTTATTTAAACTTTTTAATTTAAACCTTATAGACAATAAAACTTTGTCTAAATTACTAGGTTTAAAAAACTAGCTTTAATAAATCTATCAAAATAATAATTAAACCTATTAAACATAAACTTGTTTAATTAACTAGGTTTTAGATTATTATCCTAATTAATACTTTTAAACTATTAAACTTAAACTAGTTTAATGTTCTAGGGTTCTTTAGGGTTTCGAAATTCTTAAGCCTAGGAAACTTTTCCACCAATTAAACTAGGCTAGTTTAATAAACTTGGTGTCCAAGTAACCTCTAGATTTTTCAAAATCTCTAAGGGATTAGGAAAGAATCCTTTTGATCAATTAAATAAATCTTGTTTAACATACTTGATCCTAGGGTTTTCCTAAGTCACGAAAATTCAAGGGATTATGGAAAGAATCCTTTTGATCAATTAAACATATCTTGTTTAACATACTTGATCCTAGGGTTCTTCCTAGGGTTTTCGAAAATTGCTAGGGTTTCTAGAAACCTTCTTGACCAATTAAACTTAGACTAGTTTAATATTCTTGGTCCTAGGGTTCTTCCCTTTTTCGAAAATTATGAAGAAGAAGAAAGAATACTTGAAACAAAAAAAACTTAAATTAAATAAACAAACAATCTTTGTTAATCTAGCCTATATTTCTAAACCAACGCTCTGATACCACTGAAGGGTTTCATAACACTGATCAACCACTTGGGTCGACCTCCTAGTGTACTTGGTTCGAACCTTGCTGACCAAGAACATGAACTTGTTCTTGACCGGTTAAAACCAACTAGCTGATTTAATCCCTAAATGCGGAACTGGTGTAACACCGCATTTTTGAAACCATTTTTTTTTTAAAAGTCATTAGGTATTAATCTAAAGTTACGGAAGCATCTAGTTAGGTTAGGTTTATAAACCGTGGTCCCACAAAATATTACAAACCAAGTGTTAGTTAAAAAGACGGTATTACGAAACACGACTCAATTACAAAAACAAAAATTTAAAGCATAGTCAAACTTCTCGTCCAAGCCCGACCCGTTCAAGCCATCCAACCTGAAATGTGTCGATAAGGGAGGGATTAGCACAAAAGCTAAGTGAATGAATTCCTAACGCTACTAACTACACTATTCACTTAAACACGGAAGTTATAAACATCTCTGGTTGGTTAATCACTTAATTGAGAGGACCGGCGGTTTTGCGGGCCTTAAACCATGGTCGGCCAAAACCACGGTAACCGATAGCGTTTGTATCCAACACCCCGGGCAACTCCCTCCCCTTAACCATGTAACGCATACAGGTAAGGTCGGATACCCTATTAGTCGATACACTTTGCCCAGCCGTTATCCATCCGACACTGACCTCGTCCTGATTGTGCACATAGTCATGTATGGTATTCCCGAACACTAGGCATACATAACGAGTAGACTAGCTACGAAAAACACCGCGAAAAACGTCACAACAGAGTTCCCAATCGCGAACTCCAGTTCACGTTCGCGAACTAAAGTACGCGTCGGAAACTCCAGTCGTGAACTACTTCACGTCTAAACCCCACATGGCACAATTTTTCATCACTTAATACTTTTCAGTATATGTCTGAAAGTCCCTTTCGTAATTAATTTATTTAAAATAGCAAACGGACTCCAATTTTAAAAACGAAAGTATTTCCGGAAACGATTTTTAACAAGGAATCCAAAGATATAAAAATTGCGTTTTCATTCCAAATATATTACAAGTCGGGTATTTTAACCCCTTGGTTAAAATACCGTAAAAGACAGCAGGCTAATTAAATTAACTAAGCATTTAATCAGATAATCATTTAATAAGATACCTTAAGGTCAATAAACTACTAGGCCGGGTTTTGGGATGTTACAACTCTCCCCCACTTAGGACGATTCCGTCCCCGGAATCCCACCGCGATCAAATAAGGAGGGATAACGTTCCCGCATATCGGCCCCGGTCTCCCAAGTCATATCCGCACCCAAACTGTGCTTCCACTTTACCAAAATCATAGGAATTTGTTTCTTTCTCAATTTCATCACCTTTCGGTCTAATAATTCCATCGGTTCCTCGACCAACCTTTTCTTTGTATCAACCCGCAACTCTTGTACCGGGAGGATTTGGCTCGGATCCTCAATATTACACTTTCTCAAGTAGCAAATGTTGAATGTGTTATGAATTGCCGACAACTCCGGGGGCAACTCGAGTGTTACCGATTGAGAATTTACCACCGTACTAATTCGAAACGGCCCAATAAACCGCGGGGCCAACTTTCCTCGTTTACCAAAACGGATGACACCCTTCCAAGGTGAAACCTTCAAATAAACCAACTCATTTTCCGAGAACGTAGCGGGTCTACGTCTCGGATCCGCATACATCTTTTGTCGGTTACGGGCGGCCTTCAACTTTTCTCGAGCAATTGCAACTTTATCCGCGGTCATTTGAACAATATCGGGTCCCACATATTGCTTCTCACCCGCCTCCAACCAACACGTCGGGGTTCGACACCGACGCCCATACAACAACTCGTACGGTGGCATCTTTATACTTGAGTGATAAGAGTTATTATAAGCAAATTCGATCAACGATAGGTGGAAATCCCACGACCCACCGTACTCCAACACACAAGCCCGCAACATATCTTCATGAGTTTGTATCGTTCTTTCTGATTGCCCATCAGTTTGGGGATGATACGCGGTACTCGAATTCACCCGCGTTCCCAATTCTCGTTGCAAGCTATTCCAAAAATTTGAAGCAAAACGGGGATCTCTATCGGACACGATAGAAATAGGAATACCATGTCGAGATACCACTTCATCAATGTATAATTTTGCCAATCTACTAAGTGAGGCGGTCTCACTAGTAGCCAAGAAATGAGCACTCTTCGTTAACCGATCAACTATAACCCAAATCATATCGTGACCCCTTTGAGTACGCGGCAATTTGGTCACGAAATCCATTGTAATCCGATCCCACTTCCACTAGGGAATCGGTGATTGGGTTAAAGTTCCATAGGGCTTTTGGTGTTCGGCCTTCACTTGAGCACAAATATGACATTGGCCCACATAACGGGCAATGTCGGTCTTCATCGTCGGCCACCAATAAAGAGCCTTTAAATCATTATACATCTTCGTGCTACCCGGGTGAACCGATAACCGAGAATTGTGAGCCTCGGCTAAAATCGATTCCCGCAAACCCCCGAGTAACGGTACCAAAACCCGAGATTGATACGTCTTCAAACCCCGAGAATCTTCTTCTACATCATCCTTCCTCTTAATCAAAACCTCGTTCTTCAAATTTTCAACTTTCAAGGCCTCCATTTGTGAAATCTTCAACTGGGACACCAAATCCGACACAATTTCCATCCGCATAAATTGTACCCGCCCCGAATCTCCCTTTCTACTTAAGGCATCGGCCACCACATTTGCCTTCCCGGGATGGTATCGAATTTCACAATCGTAATCTTTAATCAACTCTAACCACCTTCGTTGTCGCATATTCAACTCCTTTTGCGTGAACACGTATTGCAAACTTTTATGATCCGTACAAATCACGCACTTAGTAACGTACAAATAATGTCTCCATAATTTTAGTGCAAAAACCACCGCCGCCAACTCTAAATCGTGAGTCGGATTATTCTTCTCGTGATTCTTCAATTGCCTCGAAACATAAGCGATAACCCGATCTCGTTGCATCAACACGCAACTCAACCCCGCAAGTGAAGCGTCACAATAAACAATAAAATCCTCCGGGCCTTCGGGTAAGGCAAGAACCGGAGCTTGACATAATAGTTGCTTTAGGGTTTTGAAGGACTTCTCGTGATCATCACCCCAACGGAACGGTACATCCTTACGGGTCAACTTCGTCATCGGACCCGCTATTTTTGAAAAGTCTTTAATAAACTGGCGGTAATAACCCGCCAAACCCAAAAAGCTCTTTATCTTGGTTGGGTTCTTTGGAGCAACCCAATTCATAACGGCTTCGATCTTCGCCGGGTCCACCTTGACCCCATTCGAACAAATGACGTGACCCAAAAAGTGAACTTCTCGAAGCCAAAAATTCGCACTTCCAGAAATTCGCATACAAATGTTCCCGCTTCAACGTTTCTAACACTTGCCTTAAATGTTTCTCGTGCTCTTCTTCGGTCTTGGAATAAATTATAATATCGTCGATGAACACAATAACGAATTTGTCGAGATAAGGCCGACAAACTCGGTTCATCAAATCCATAAATATCGCGGGAGTGTTCATCAATCCAAACGGCATAACCAAGAACACATAGTGACCGTAACGAGTTCGGAAAGCCGTTTTATGAATATCGTTTTCCTGAACCCGAACTTGGTGATAACCCGATCTCAGATCAATCTTTGAGAAATAAGAAGACCCTCGGAGTTGATCAAATAAATCATCAATACGTGGTAAGGGATACCGATTCTTTACCGTTCTCTTATTCAATTCCCGATAATCGATACACATACGAAGTGCACCATCCTTCTTTTTCACGTTTAACACAGGAGCTCCCCAAGGTGAGGAACTCGGCCGAATAAAACCCTTATCCAATAAATCTTGGATTTGTGTCATCATTTCCCGGATTTCGGACGGTGCTAAACGATACGGTGCTCTAGCCACGGGATTGGAACCCGGCACCAAATCAATTTTGAATTCTACCTCCCGAACGGGAGGTAACCCAGGCAAGTCTTCGGGAAACACCTCCGGGTATTCCGAAACCACCCGGAGATTACCAACCACTTTCTTTTCCTTTTTCACGTCGATCACATAGGCCAAAAACGATTCACATCCCTTGGTCAAGGACTTACAGGCTTTCATCATGGATATAATGGGTATGGTCGGGGTCGCACGGTCTCCCCGGGCCACGACGTGTGACCCGTCGGGTAAAAGAAAAGTAATTAACTTTTGGTGACAATTTATGTTGGCCTTGTTAGCACTTAACCAATCCATACCTAAAACCACATCAAAGCCGGATATCGGCATAACAAGTAAAAGAATCGAAAATTTCACGCCATCAATATCTATACTAGCCCCGGACACGGATGTCGTGACCGGAACCATTTCACCATCGGCCACCTCTACCTCTAGAGGTGTCGCGATCAAAGAAGTAGGCAATTTCAATTTGTCACAAAAACTCTTTGAAGAAAACGAACAATTCGCACACGAATCAAATAATACACGAGCGGGTATGGAGTTTATTAGAAACATACCGGTGATGACATCGTCGGTGGTGGTGGCATCCTCCACCGTCATCTTGAATGCCCGATCCGTAGGTGGCGGATGACTCTTCCTCTTTTGGCCTCCCGACGAAGCCGCTCCCCCGCCCGAACCCGAACCTTTCTTCGTTGGACAATGCATGGACCGATGACCCTCTTTCTGACAAGTCCAACAAACACTATTTTCCAACTTGCATTCCGAGGACTCATGCCCGTGTTGCCCACATTTAATACACCTTCGAGTTTGTGCCGTACACGGACCGGCATGAGAGGACTTACACGGTAGGCACCACGGGTTCCTTTGGTTGGAACCTTGAAGTATTCGTTTTCGACGATCATTGTTCGACTTATGATTCCCTTGGGATTTCTTGTGGTTGCTCGAGTTTGATTGATCATACTTTCCCCTATGAAACGGGGCCTTCTCCCGACTCGCGGCCTTTTGTGCCAAAATATCACCTTCGGCCGATTTGGCAAGATCATAGGCTTGCAAGAGAGTTCCCGCAAGCCTTGTTACATTCCGGTACTCGGGCAACAACTCCCCAACAAAGTGCTTGATTTGGGTGGACTCATCGGGCACCCATTGAGTTACAAACCGGAGCTTACCATTAAATTGGAGAATAAGCTCATCCACCGTCATCCTATCATTCATCTTCAACATCATAAACTCATTCCGAATTTTATCCAACTCAAACGGGCTACAATAACTAGCCTCCACTTGATCCCTAAATTGTTTCCATATGATCGCATCCATCATCTCATTACTAAAATTTGCGGTCAACCCATCCCACCAATCCATAGCCGGTCCCCCTAACATCCGGGACGCATACCGGACCTTCAAGTGGTCTTCACAATTACAAGCAATAAGTGCCTTTTCGGAGGCCCGAAGCCATGTTAGAGCTTCCGCCGGGTCGGTACTACCACGGTACTCGGTTGGCTTACAATCGAGAAAATTCTTGTAAGTACACGGTTTCTTTTCTACCGGGAACGGTTGATAGAAGAAGTGTTGGTGTTGGGCATTAGCAATAGGTACGGTGTTGGTGAGAGGTGGTTGCGGTATGCTTGCATTTGGAGATGAGGAGTCATTTCGGGGATAGACGGGAATGCGAGTAGTTTGAGTGAATTGTGGGGGTGGATTTGCTTGGGTGATAGGGGGTACGGTAGACCGAGCCTCGGGTCGTGGCTCAGTCGATTGGCTTTGGCGGAGAGCCCTTATGGTATCCTCAAGTTCCATGTTTCGGGTTTCCAATAACACAATATACTCTTCGTTCGGTATCTCATCACCCCCCGAGCCCGTTGCTCCGTCATTCCTAAGGTTCGTGTTCGGTGGGACATTCTCCAATGTGTTTCCATCCGTAGCCATTCCTGCTACAAAACACAACATCTCACCAAGGCTTAGTTCAATTCGTTAGTACACATCTACTAACTACTAAACCCAATTCACACTTGCTCTAATCCCTCTTGACCGGAAGGTTTGACCATAACACGAGCCACGATTTGGGAATGGAACACCAACCCCGTGTATCCATCGCCAAACCAAAGCTCTGATACCAAGTTGTAACACCGCATTTTTGAAACCATTTTTTTTTTAAAGTCATTAGGTATTAATCTAAAGTTACGGAAGCATCTAGTTAGGTTAGGTTTACAAACCGTGGTCCCACAAAATATTACAAACCAAGTGTTAGTTGAAAAGATGGTATTACGAAACACGGCTCAATTACAAAAACAACAATTTAAAGCATGGTCAAACTTCCCGTCCAAGCCCGACCCGTTCAAGCCATCCAACCTGAAATGTGTCGATAAGGGAGGGATTAGCACAAAAGCTAAGTGAATGAATTCCTAACGCTACTAACTACACTATTCACTTAAACACGGAAGTTATAAACATCTCCGGTTGGTTAATCACTTAATTGAGAGGATCGGCGGCTTTGCGGGCCTTAAACCATGGTCGGCCAAAACCACGGTAACCGATAGCGTTTGTATCCAACACCCCGGGCAACTCCCTCCCCTTAACCATGTAACGCATACAGGTAAGGTCGGATACCCTATTAGTCGATACACTTTGCCCAGCCGTTATCCATCCGACACTGACCTCGTCCCGATTGTGCACATAGTCATGTATGGTATTCCCTAACACTAGGCATACATAACGAGTAGACTAGCTACGAAAAACACCGCGAAAAACGTCACAACAGAGTTCCAATCGCGAACTCCAGTTCACGATCGCGAACTAAAGTTCGCGTCGGGAACTCCAGTCGTGAACTACTTCACGTCTAAACCCCAAGTTAGCTGGACCGACTTCGCGATCGTGAAGAGAAGTTCACGCCGTGAACTCCCCTTGTCTGGTAAAACCTGCGATTTTTCACTAAAAACCAATACCAAACCAAATAAACCGAAACCCGAGTTGTAAGTTGAATCCACTCACCTTTCAACTTCCGTTCTTTAACTCAGTGAGCTAGTATCACTGAGTATCCTTCCCGGTTCCTGTCAACAAGTATACCGAGTTAGTGATCAATCCACCGAAATGTCAAAATTGCTAATATTAACAAACCGCACCCTAAGGCTCATAAAATACATATATTATGACAACACCAACTTGTATAACAAATACAATTCACCAATTAGTCATTTATCACCATATAAACCGTTCTATCACTAATTCATCCAAACGGGCCAAAAACCCGAACATGACTAAATTACTTCTACAATTCCATCAACTATCACACAACTTCTAAACTAGCAATTCACCATAAACTAACAATTCTATTGAGTTCATAACTATCCCAATAGCAAGTATCATACTTGCACAAACTCTAGTTAATCATTTCAACCCAAACACCAATTAAATCAATTCACACAATCATCTATACTAGGTTTTCACCATCCATAACTTACCAATCATGATTTCATAACCTAATAAACGATTCCATCCGTTCAAACATCAAGGAATCCAAGATTTGTCAAAACCCACCTTCAACTTCCACCATTAATGGAGGTTGAAGGTGATTTTCACCAAATCTTGTATTCCTTCAACAATCTACCATACAAATGATGCCAAAGCTTGCATAAACACATAAAACAACATCCATATCAAGCTTCACCAACGAATCAACAAGCTACATAAACCCTAGTTCATGATATGGTTCAAGAACTTCAAGAACAAGTAAAAGAGGAAGTGTAACTTACCACTAAGCTTCTTCTACACTAATCTTTAGTATGATTTTTGGGGTTCAAGCAAGAGGTGACCACAATTTAGCAAGAACAAGAAATGAGGAAGATGGAGGTTCTTGGATGAGGCAATGGAATAGTATGGATAAGGTGAGTTTGAAAAAGAGGTAAAAGAAAAGAGAGGTTTATCCCTCTCTCTCTCCACGACCGGCCAAGGCCAAAAGAAGGCCCCACATGGCACAATTTCTCATCACTTAATACTTTTCAGTATATGTCTGAAAGTCCCTTTCGTAATTAATTTATTTAAAATAGCAAACGGACTCCAATTTTAAAAACGAAAGTATTTCCGGAAACGATTTTTAACAAGGAATCCAAAGATATAAAAATAGCGTTTTCATTCCAAATATATTACAAGTCGGGTATTTTAACCCCTTGGTTAAAATACCGCAAAAGACAGCAGGCTAATTAAATTAACTAAGCATTTAATCAGATAATCATTTAATAAGATACCTTAAGGTCAATAAACTACTAGGCCGGATTTTGGGATGTTACAACTGGGATTAAACCTAATCCTTAAACCCTAAAGGATTGGGATGTTGGAGTTCTAGATTAGGTTAACAAGAAAGAAACCTTGTACGAAAAACTCGAACACACACAATGAAGGTGTGTTCGTTGAACACTCACCAAGAACCATAGGGTTCTTAGTGTTCTCGTCCGTCGCATAAGAGGAGAAGGAGGAAGGGTGTTCCATGAACCATACCTTAGGTTAATGCTTAAGATAAGTCCACTGATGATGAACACAACCAACGATCCTCTAGATGATCACTTGCAACGATCTTGGATCTTCGAAACTCGAAGAACACGAAGAACGAACGAAGAACACGAAGAACACAAGACTTGTGTTCTTGGTGTTTCGGCCGAGATTGAGAGGAGAGGGGGCAAGGAATTCGTGAGGTGTTGTAAGGGTTTTAGGGTTACTCTAAGCCTCTTATTTATACACAAATAAGTTACGCTTAGAACCCTTTAAGTTTAATTAATATTAGAACCTTAATTAAACTTCCTTTTAACAATTCCATCCCTTATAGTTTAACTAGTTTATTATTGTCGCGCTTAACTATTAAATGTCTAGTATTAACACACTAATAATTCGGTACCCATATACACGAATTATTCACACTTGTATTTATACTTTTAATAGTTAATTATATAATAACCTTTATATAATTTACACAATAATATTATCCAATTACTATATGATTTAATAGCTTTAAATCATATCATGGATAACCTTTAATTAACACATTGTATATTTACTCAACTAGTAAATGTACAACTACTTGTATTAATTGGTTAGTTGAACTAATCTAGTAATAAGTTAAACTTAACTTAATACTTAACTGATTCATAATGACCATTATGAATTATTCCTCTTCATAGTATCGTTGCATAACTTGCTCGTATTACATGTACCCACCGATGTGACCCTTAAGTGTTTTGTAGGCATGGATGTATCATCATAGGTTGACTAACTGTGCACATAATTCCTTCACCTATTTCATTTCCCCAGTAGCAACTACTTCCAATAATCCTGTTGTCATTAAGATCCGATTGTCCAATTATGAGATTAACAAATCTTATGTTGATACAGGCTGCTCTACTGACATAGTGTTTGAGCATTGTTTCAGGAAGTTACCCCAAGCAGTCAAGGACACAAAAAGAGCAGCGCAGGCACCGTTGGTCGGTTTTTCTGGAGAAACACACTGGCCTGTGGGAGAAATAACTTTACCGATGATGATGGGGGAATATCCACAGTATAGGGTTGAAATGGTAGACTTTGCCATTGTCAACGCCCCTTCAGAATACAACGTTCTTCTTGGCAGACCATCGCTAGAGAAGTTCAAGGCCATACCTTCCACTATTCACGGCATGGTGAAGTTTCCTACTCCATCTGGAGTTGCTACTGTCAGGGGGCAGATGTCATGGCCACAGGAATGCAAGCAAGTCGAAAAGTTAAAGCAAAGCACCGATCGGGCTACACAGGCGGAGGTCACGAAAGGTCCAGAAACCAAGGTAGTACTCAATGCCAATTTTCCTGATCAACCTGTCATTATTGGCTCACAATTACCTTCGCAGATAAAAAGCAAACTCATTAGTTTGTTAAAATCACACCTAGATGTTTTCGCATGGCAGACATCTGATATGACTGGTGTCCCTAGGAGTTTTGTCAAGCACACTCTAAATGCCAATCCTAACATCGTCCCGATCAAGCAGAAAAAGTGCGGGCTTGCCGTTGATCGCAGCAAAGCAGCATTTGAACAAATCAACCAAATGGTGGAAAGTGGAATCGTGAGGGAGGTAAAATACCAGAGCTAGATTGCTAACCCGTTCATGGTCAAGAAAAGTGATGGTTCATGGCGGTTATGTGTCGACTTCAAAGATATCAATAAAGCATGTCCGAAGGATAACTACCCACTGCCAGAGATTGACCGAAGGTAGAGTCCTTGGATGGCTTCCGGCTAAAATGTTTCTTGGACGCTTACAAAGGATATCACCAGATCCACATGAAGCGCAGTGACGAGGATAAGACAGCTTTCCATACAGACCAGGGCATCTACTATTTCTAAAAAATGCCATTTGGTCTAAAAAATGCAGGTGCAACTTACCAGCGCTTGATTGATCAGGTATCTACTGTTTCCAAAAAAAATAAAAATGTGATTTGGTCTAAAAAAATGCAGGTGCAACTTACCAGTGCTTGATTGATCAGGAGTTCAAGGACCAGATTGGACGAAATGTGGAAGCTTATGTCGACAACATTGTCATCAAAAGCAAAGCGGAGGATATCATGTTGGCAGATATAAAAGAAACTTTTGAGGCACTGCGGAGGATCAACATGAAGCTTAACCCCTCCAAATGCGGCTTTGGCATGGAAGAAGGCAAGTTCCTAGGGCACATCATCATGCCAAGAGGTATTAAAGCTAATCCCAAGAAAATACAGGCTGTTTTAGACATGGTCTCCCCATCCACCAAAAAGCAGGTGCAAAGTTTGAATGGTAAGCTAGCCGCACTCAGCCGCTTCCTCTGAAAAGCAGCTGATCGATCTCTACCATTTTTTCAAACTTTGAAAGCCTGCATAAGGAAACAAGATTTTTCATGGACACCTGAAGTTGAATCAGCCTTTCAAGAGCTAAAGCAGTTTTTGGTCACCCTTCCTACGCTCACAGCTCCTGTACCAAAAGAAACATTGGTGGTATACCTGGTTGCTTATATGGAATGTTTTAGCGCAGTTATGATGGTGCAGTGTGGGTCTACCCAAATGCCAGTTTATTTTATTAGCCGGGTGTTGAAGGGTCCAAAAATAAATTACCCGTGCTTGGAAAAATTAGCCCTTGCTTTGGTACATGCAACTAGGCATTTGAGGCGTTACTTCCTGGCTCACCCTATTCATGTCTTAACAGACAAACCAATTAAGCATGTGCTAGGAAAGCCTGAGGTGTCAGGACGTTGGCTAAGTGGGCAGTGGAATTGGGGGAGCGTGAAACCTCCTTTCATCCAAGGACTTCCATGAAAGGTCAGATCTTAGCCGATTTTATTGCCGAGATAGATGAAGAAGAAAAAGAAAGGCAAGTGCAGGAGGGGGAAGATACCCCATGGACACTTTTCACTGACGGTGCCTCTAACTTGGAGGGTTCTGGAGCGGGTTAATTCTCACAGACCCCAATAAAAATGAGTACACTTATGCCCTTAAGTTCGAGTTTCCCATAACTAATAATGAAGCGGAGTATGAAGCTTTGTTAGCAGGCTTGAAAATAGCCAGGAAAATGGGAGTGAAAAGCATATCTGTATTTGTAGATTCACAGCTTGTTGCCAACCAAGTCAGTGGAGCATTCGTTGCGAACCAAACCTCCATGCAGCTATACTTAGAAGAAGCTAAAAAGGTGATCTCAGAATTCACGAAATTTACCATTGAGCAAGTGCCCAGAAATCGTAACAAGCTAGCTGACGCACTAAGCAAGCTGGCTTCGTCCGCCTTTGCCCATCTTAAAAAAGAATTACTGGTGGAGATCTTGACAGAAAAGTCCATTGCGCGACCAAAGGAGGTTACCACTGTTGTAGAGGAAGAATGTTGGATGACTCCGATCTTAAATTTCCTCAAACATGATGTACTACCGGCTGATCCACAGCTAGCAAGGAAAATTCGTATGAAGTCATCAATGTACACGTTGGTGGACAACTGCCTGTTTCGCAAATCTTATTTGGGGCCACACCTGCGTTGTGTTGGCCCAACACAGGCTAAAAGTATCATTGAAGCTGTACATAGCGGCACATGCTCCCTCCACGCAAAACCACGCTCTGTCACTGGTAAAATCATGAGATTGGGGTACTTTTGGCCAACGATGCATCAAGATGCAAGGGAGGAAATCAAAAGGTGCACAACCTGTCAACAAAATGCTTATGTCGCCAAATTGCCAAAGCAAGATCTTATACCTGTTACCACTGCATGGCCATTTTACAAATGGGGGATCGACATTGTTGGCCCATTTCCACCCGGCGTTGGCAATGTCAAGTTTCTCATTGTTGCTGTTGACTACTTTACAAAGTGGATTGAGGCAAAGCCCTTGACAACTATCACTGGGAAGCGAGTTATCAATTTTGTTTGGGAACACATAGTTTGCAGGTTTGGGGTACCGCATGTCATGGTCAGCGATAATGGCAAGCAGTTTGCAGAAGGTCCGTTCAAGGCTTGGTGCTCTGACATGAACGTACAACAGAAATTCACGTCAGTGGCACATCCTCAAGCCAATGGCCAAGTCGAGGTCATGAACAAAGCTATCGTGAAAGCAATCAAAGCAAAATTGGGCCGGCGCAAAACTGCATGGGTGGATCTTTTACCAGGTATCCTTTGGGGTCATCGAACCACCCCAAGTACAACTACATCTGAAACACCTTTCAGCTTGGTTTATGGCACGGAAGCAGTCATTCCTCCAGAAATTACTCATCCAACTCAAAGGGTTATGGACTTCCACCCGGAAGAGAATGAGGAAGCACTACGAGAAAACTTAAACATCGTAGAAGAACGTAGGGAGATCGCTCTCATCAAACAGGCCGCCAGTCACATGCAGATGGAAAAATATTATGATCAGTGAGTCCGTCCTCTCTCTTTTCAGCCAGGCGATCTGGTATGGAGGAAGAATGAGTCCAGCATGGTAGAAAGTCAAGGCAAGCTAGGCCCTACATGGGAAGGCCCATATCAAGTACTTCATGCTAATGGCAATGGGTCTTACACCTTGTCAGACATGGAAGGACAAGCTATTCCCAGGACATGAAATGTCATGAACCTGAAGAAGTGTTATGTTTAATAAATTGGTTTGATCATGTATCCCAACTTTTATTCAATAAAATCAACGCGATAACACTTTTTATTATGTACAATGTTACAACACATGCATGCACAAATGACATAGTTCAATATAAATTATACCAAGTCAATCAAACAACTTTGCTTGGTCTATACACATGCATTCAATTTCATCTTTTGATCAACTTGATAAAAGATAAGCACTTCCTATTCGGAAGCGACATCCTCGCGAGTAAAAAAAAATTTCACCGGTTCAACAACAAAAACATACATAATTTCTATAGCAAAGTACACGCATAGAAAGAAACCAAGTAATTTCAAACATAGAAATTCCACAAAATTATTCAAAGGTTGCAAAGCAATAATCCAATCACAAAATAAACCAAGTCACAAAGTCATAACGTATCACATGCATGGGCAAATAAGCTAAAGATGTGGTTGTGCCGACAATAAGGCAATAATGGCTGGAAGTGACAACTCCAAATTTTGCACCAGGGTAGTCATAATGGGAAAAGCCCTGCGTGCAAATTTCTCACTCGCACGCGTCATGTTACCATGCGTTGCAGGGTCCAAAAAAGGCAAGCTCTCGGGAGAAATATTGGGGAGTGCATCTTTCACTTTTTTGCTGGCAAGATGTATCCCAAACATATGAGAGGCACGGTTAAAGTCGTTAAGAACATTGGCAACATCAGGATGTTTGAGCATCAAATCAAATAGCTGAGGCAATGCAGCAACTAAATATTTCCTCATCTGCATGGCAGTATCGCGTTCTTCACGCATCTTGACCATCGCTTGCCTCATAGTCTCCAGCTCAACATCTTTTTTAATTACATGTTTCTCTTTTTGCGCCAACTGCTCATCACGAGCACTCAGGGTTGCTGACATCTCCTGTTTTTCCGTTTCAGCCTTAGTCAAAATGACCC
Source organism: Calendula officinalis (assembly GCA_963853835.1). Lineage (NCBI taxonomy): Eukaryota > Viridiplantae > Streptophyta > Magnoliopsida > Asterales > Asteraceae > Calendula > Calendula officinalis. The sequence goes on along the minus strand of OY970820.1, from coordinate 87,795,913 downwards.
CCTGCTGGGATATTTTCTCCTTAAGCATGCGCACTTCCTCTTGACAACGACTAGTTGTAGTCTGCTCAAGCACTAGATCTTTCTTTAGAGAGGTAATATCATCTTTGCTATTATCAACTTGCACCTGCAACTCGGCGCACGACTTCTTTAATTCCCCAGGTTCATTGCTTACCAGCTGTCGGACGTAATCCATAAAACAATTGAAGCTTCATAGGGTCTTTCTGTCCAGGTGCAGGTAGTCCGCATCTTCACAGACATGTCTATTTCAGCGAACATATTTATATCTGCTGCACCAATTACACCCCCATGTACTCCCTCGCTAGTTGAAATAGGCAGGGTAGTACATTGCAACACGATAGACTGTGTCATGACAAAATTGCGGCTCGATGCTAACCCGTAGATCCAAAAGGAGCGCTGATCGTCCCAAACATACTACAGGTTGAACCAATTGTGGCGCTTGCTCCAAATGATCCAGTATTACCCCCGCGATTTACCAAAGTAGCATTTTAGGGAAGATTAGAGGGGAAGGTCAACTTTGGCGCCTTCGGCAAAGGGATGTCATAATCGCTTACATCTAGACTCACCGCCCTTTTACCAAATCCTAACATATCTCGGTCATCCAATCTGGGATCTGGAATTGACGTAGCCCCCAGGTAATCGAAGTCCTCTGCATATTCACAATAAGATCGTTAAGTAACAGGTAATAAGTTGGCAATGACTATAATTGTAGTGTTACCAGTTTCATCTTCGTTGTCACTCTCAGCGATAGTCCTGGACAGTGACTTTTCATTATCAGCGGCACCTGTGAAACATAAAGCATACGCTTACCTTTTACCATAGTAAATACATATGTGTAGAGGTTGTGCAATTACCTGGTGTCGAGTTTGATGTCACCTCGTTGGTTGAGGTCGTGTTTATCCCAAAATTAACATGCGAAGTGGCACCAGTTTCTTGTTCACCAAGGGTAAAATCAGCAGGATGCCTTTCAATCTCATACTCCATAAAAGCAGGATCTCCCTCCATGAAATCCATCAAGCTCATGGCTGCAGGAAACGTACAATGAGTCAGTACCTGTAAAAAGATAATATAAAAGCATGACAATATAACAACAAGAACCCACGTTTCCCGGTCTCCGAGTCCACTATCACAGGCTTCATACATTCAGCCCAATAATCCGAAACACCAGCTAACACCAAAGCACCTTCCTCATAAACTCGAAATACAATCGACTTTCGTAAAATCTGCTTGCACAGCCTTCCGCTTTGAGGCGTCAAGACTGGAGCATCGTTTAACGATTTGTCAAACCCCATTCTCCATTTAAACAAGTTACTAGCCCAAATATTTCTGGAAGCGGCATCGACAAACACATATTTATATCTCCAATTCCTATGACTAGTGAAACATTCCCGAATAAATTTTTTCTTTCTATCTTTTAACTCCACAGAATACCAATCATGAGATTTCATCAGCTTATAACACGCCCTAAACAAGGGTACTGAGGGTTTTATTCCCATTGCCACCAATAACATCTCAAAAGTCGTGATTTTTGATACAGCTACTGGGTGTAACTGTGCAAACCCCAACTTGAAGTAGTTCAACACACTCAAATAAAAAAGTGGTGGCCGGAAATCTAAAATTGGAGTGGGAAAGGTAATGGATATAGAGGGTTACTTTTCCTTGCGGAGGGGAATGGGCTCGTTGGTTTGACGTAGGTACAATAGCATTATATTTCCTAAGGCATGGATACTCATCCATAAGTTTTGTTAGCATTTTGTCATTGACTGTGCTAGGGCTCCGAGCAACTGATGGAGTTTCCACCACAATCGCATCTGACACTGGCTCTCCCATGTTAAGACAACGACAACTACAATACGCCTAATAAATAACAAGGGATATAAGCTATTACTACCTACAGGGATGTAAACAAAGCAAAGTAATGGAAACGCAAATACGTACCTGTAAGGTAGCGAGCAACCCAGTTAAACCTGCAGCATGACATACAATTACAGGTAGGAAGGCGTTAATCATTTAAAGTGTATAAAATAGTCCGCCGGTCAGGGCTAGCCGCCGGTTCAATCTAGCCGCCGGTCACCAGATCGCCGCCGGTCCAACTAGCCCGACGGTTCAATCTGGCCGCCGGTCACATGGCTGCCGGCCCAGATCGCCGCCGCTGCCGGTACAAACCCTAAACCCGCCGCCGGTCCAAACCCTAAACCCGCTGCCGCCGGTCTCGCCCCGCCTGTACCGCCGGTCTTGTTTCGCCCCTGCGGTCGCCTTTACGCCGGACTGTCCTGCGATCGTCCGCCTGTACCGCCGGTCTGCTTGCGATCGCCTTCTTGTACCGCCGGTCTCGCCCCGCCTGTACCGCCGGTCTTGCTTCGCCCCTGCGATCGCCTTTACGCCGGACTGTCCTGCGATCGTCCGCCTGTACCGCCGGTCTTGCTTCGCCCCTGCGATCGCCTTTACGCCGGATGTCCTGCGATCGTCCGCCTGTACTCGACGCCGCCGCCGGTCAAGGGCTGGCAGCCGGTCCACTCGAAAAAGAAAAAAAAACCGAAAGAAGACTTATGAGTGATTATAGTTCCGACTTGCAAACCGTTGTATTGGCAAATCTTAACTCGGGGGCATGATGAGGTTAGTAGGGATTACCTATGTATATATAGGTAAACCCCCAAAACCTAAACATGATGATGGGCTTTTATGTTCACGAGCCCACGTCACAATTGGATCCGCCAAGTTATCAACCCTGTCAACCTTGTCCAAGTTGACAGCGCCTGCCAAGTTGACAGCGTCTGTCAAGTTATCATCGCCTGTCAAGTTATCACCGCCTGTCAAATTGTCAGCGCCTGTCAAATTGTCAGCGCCTGTCTTATTGGCTAACGTCCCGTCATAATGGTGCTTCATGATTGCTTTATTGCCATCATAATAGTAACGCGTTGCATGACGATTGATGATCAACGTAGCTCAAGCGATCATCATTAATGGGCCAACGTTCCATATACTTGAGACTAGCCATATAAATACACGGTCTAAATCATTGTCGAGGGACATCATACAGAGACAGACTAAAAAAGCCTAAAACCCAGAGTTCGTATACTCTCACTTTCACGTTCGTACTCAATCTTGATCACCCTAGGTTCGCCGAGAACTTGTTGGGTTTGCACTGTGGTTATCACAGGAGATCCAAGGTTGACGTCACCTAGTCTTCGTGTTTGACAATCGTTGCTCGAACAGGGAATAAACCCCACGTCCACGACGGGACTTGAACCCAAGACCAATAGGTCATGCAACACTTTATTTCTTTCTTCAATACCACTAAGCTAGAAGCTTTTAGTAAAAAAAATAGGTTATTTAACCAACTCGGGCCTCGGCTACATCAAATACGATCGGACCCGACCCGAAGAAAGACAGTTGGCCTTAAGATCTCTAAAATTAACCAATCAAACTGTTTGCATCATCATCAAGTCATGTGCTCTTCAAAACACATTCTTATCCTTACTCGCCATCTCATATGTCCTTCTTCTGCCACGTGCATTACGAGTCACTTATCTACTTACCTATGCATAAGTTTTTGAATAAATATATATTTTTAGTTGTTCAAAACATTTTACACGAAACCTTGAAGTTTAGATAAATAATACTGACTTTTTATTATAAAACTTGTCGTGCTTATGAAAGCACAAATAAATCCGTGTTGTAGACATTGGCAGACCTGATGTGTAGTACATTATAATTTGTGTAATTTTTTAAAATTCATATATACTGTTAAAATTTAAAATCTTTTTATGTATAAAATAAGAAAAAAATGTTCATATCTAAATAAAATAAATTGGGTCCACCACTAATAAGTAATAATCGTGGTTTTCTAGCTTTTTTTTATTTTGAACTGAACCATAATAAATTAAACTAGACTGAGAATTAATTTTACTTAAAAATTAGAACTGAAAAGTGACCAGTATCACTCGATTTGATCTAATTTGATTTGTCTCCGTGGATTATCAGTCTAGTTAGCAGAGAAGTACATGCTATAATAAAACAAGAGACGGCATCGTAATAGTAGGAAAAAAGGTGGGAAAAGTAGATAATAACTGAATAAACAAAAAATAAATATAAAAAGGGACAAAGAGAGTGGATTATCGGGACAAAATTCATATTTTTGGAGGTTTCTGAAGAATAATGATTCAACATCATCAAGATTCATCAATCCATTTCTTAGTTTCTTTCTCAGTCAGATCTCAACCCACTTTCCCATCAATTTCTGGTAAGATTACTTGCTTTCTTCTCACATATTTCTTCGGATGTTAATTCATTTTCACACAAATTATTGCTGAATTACTAATTACCTATTTGTTAAATCATTAGTTTTTTAGAGATATTAGTTTAATTAGCATCAAACTGAGCTCTGAACTTTCTTCTGTGATTGTGTCTTAATTAACCGCTGACAAAGATCAGATCTTTTATTGTGTTCTTGTTTATTATTAATTCTTATGACCAAAAAGCTCTGTTTTTTGGATACAACCCTAATTTTATAGTAACTGTCATAAAATAACTGCAATCGTAGATGAATTTCAGGCATTTCAAGAATAGTACTTATGATTTTATTGTATTTTCTTTGATCTTTCATACAAGTAATATTTTTGTTACAGAATGCAATTTGATCTAGCAAAATGTTTAATCTTAGGTATCTTTTTGAAGCAAAAACATGTTGATGATGGAATAAATGAGTAACAATGGCTGCAGCAGAAGCAAGAGCAGCATGGCAACGAACCGCAAACCGTTGTTTTGTTCAAGAAGATGCAAAAAGAGCTCCAAAATTAGCATGTGTTCCTCCAACATCTTCTTCATTATATAAACAGATTGACACAAAACCTCAAACAAATGGGATTGACGATTATACCCCTCCCACTGCCAACTCATTCTACTCTAATCTTTCACCAGATTCAAGATGGTGGCTTCAATTGCAGCCGAATTACCTACACCAAAAGGGTTTGACTGATGAAAAAGTCAACCCCATGGAGGCTGAAAACCCTCGTCAATTTGTCGACATTATGGATTCTCGGTCAACCGAAAAGGCTGACTATATTGGGGAAGAATAGTATGAGTTTGTGGAAGTGGATTCTGTTTCTAAAGATGTGGATGAGTTTAGTTTGGATTCTGAATTTCCACATTGGATGGAGATTGAAAAGAGTCACGAGCTGCCATGGTGGCGAATGACCGATGACCTGGCGTCCTATGTGGCGCAGAAATCCCATGATTTCATTGAGAATTGTGATCTTCCTTCACCTCAAAACACAAGTTTTAAGAGGGACCCGTTTGCTGATGATCGATCTTTTGGGATTTCAAAGAATCAAACAAGTAATCAATGTTTCAATATAGCAACTGTTGATGCTAGCCAGAATGCAGGTTCAGGGCCAGTCAGGTATAGTTTGACTTTTAAAGTCAAACAATTTGTGTTTGACTTCTGTTGTTAGTTATGAGATCTTTAGAATCAGTTACTTCATGATATCATTTCAATTATGCATCAATTTTTTCAGCCCATTAAGCACACAAAGCAGAGACAACTCAGTTCACAAAACTTCAAAAAATCCCGTGATAGATCAAAGCAAACGTAAGCTTCTAGAAGCTCTCTGTCATTCTCAAACACGAGCACGAGAAGCAGAAAAGGCAGCAAAACAAGCTTATGCAGAGAAAGAACATGTTGTCAAACTTATCTTCAAACAAGCATCTCAATTATTTGCATATAAACAATGGTTATATCTTCTACAACTTGAGAATATTTATAACCAAATTAAAGCCAACAAAATGGCCCCTATCTTGCCCGCTTCTCCATGGCACTTACCGCGCAGAAAAACACGCAGGAATATTTCTGCCAAGAAAAAAACACGATCAAAACGAGGTATTGGTGTTCCTTGTTACAAGAAACATGATGTAGGTAAGTATGCTGTTGTATTTGCTGTTGGATTAGGGCTTGTTGGTGCAGGTTTGCTTCTTGGGTGGAGTGTGGGTTGGATGTTTGTTTAGTTGTTGTAGTAAGTATGTTTGATGGGATCGTAATGTGTAGTTTTATTTGAATTTGTTTAGCATGCTGTATATAGTTTTGGTCTTTATATACTTTTGTAACGAGTTTGCTATCGAATTTGTAACGTTTTGGTCTTTAAATGTTTATGTTTGTTATATGTGACATCTTAAATGCGGAAAAACATATTAACAAGTTGCCATCGATTTTATTATTGAAGTAGAAGCAAGGAATGAATTTATATTGCAAGTGGGTGATTAAGTTACAGCCACATCATCAAACCCCCAAGCCATCTTTTGATACTTTTTTAAAATTACTTTTAACAAACACCTCATTAGATGCTTCTTTTGAACAAATCGATTTCATGATCAACTGAAATACTAACTATAAACACAAACCGTCTGGTACGGAGCTTGATTTTACAACTAAGTCAGAACACAAAGTCCCAGCGCATATGAATACATATACATTCTCTTTGTTTATATTCGTTCGTTTAGCTAAACAAACAAACACGAACAAGATTTTGTGCTCGTTTAGTTAAACAAACGAACACAAACAAAGGCCCGTTCATTCGTTTACGTTCATGTGCTCGTTTAGTTAAACAAACGAACACAAACAAAGGCCCGTTCATTCGTTTACGTTCATGAACATCCGTTCGTGTTCGTTTGTTTACATTCGTTTGTTAGTGTTCGTTTGTGTATGTTTATGTTCGTTTGTGTTTGTTTCGTGTACGTTTGTGTTTGTTTATGTTCGTTTGTGCACGTTTATGTTTGTTACTCTCGTTCACAAACCGTTCGTGAACACTAAATTTTTCTTAACAAACGAACATGAACACAAAATTCCATTCAATAAGTGTTAGTGAACCGATCACGAACACAATTTTTCCTTAACAAACGAACACGAACAAGGCCTCGTTCGTGTTCGTTTACAGGCCTACATAAAACAGCAAATCTATGATAATCATTAATCATCACCATTAATTTTTTCAATAAGAGACCAATTATAACGAGCTTGATTAGTATTTTGTTGTAATAGATTGATAGTAAAAAGTAAAATGTAAAAACAAGAATATCAATCTTGTTGACAAGTGGTAACCCAAGGTTGATAACAGGAACTTAGTATCCATATTATATATCTCGTGAATGAGTTTGGATATAAAACAACACAAGATTGCTGCACACACACAACTGTAAAAAAAGACTCTTGCCAAAATGTCAATTTACCTAATAGGTAAATCTAGGAAGAATATATCATCTGGACAAATGGTACATCCATCCATCTTCAAAATGAACTCACCATCCTTACTTCACCCGACCTGACTCGACTCCAGTGATGACTCAGACTCAAACGCCTTACATCCTTGGGTTGTAGATGTCCTAAAAAGAAATTCATATCAATCAAGAAATGAGTAAACGAAACAAGAAAAAGGTCAACTGGCCAAACATAGTCAACCCTTTGTTCTTCAGGTTTAAGAATATTACCTTGACATGATTGGTGTTTCAAACAATGGCGACCTTGTAGGAATTGCATAGCTGAACAAGTGCAGCTTGATTCTGTTGAGAAAGATATTTAGTAATAACCGCCGGAAACCTCCCACGAAATTGAGCAGAAAGATTTGCCAATAAAGCCACTGAGTAGTGTTTTGGATCCACAATTTCCTTCAAAGGATCTTCCTCCCTTTTTCCAGCATTATGAAGACGAACAAAAGTAGCTTGATAACCACTTGTTTCCCCAAAATCTGGTACTTCTGGTTCATCCTCAACCCTCTGTTCTTCAGGTTGTGAAAGAAGAGTAACAATTCCATCCAATAATTTCCCCCAAAGTTCCTCAGCTGCAGGATCCAATAACGATGGAGATTCACAAAGTAGTTTGCTTGAAGCAACTGCAGCAAGTTTCACCTCTGTGTTTCCAGTTATGGTCTTTAGATTCGGTATCCAAAACTGACCCAAAATTGCATGGAATAAATTCGCCTGAACTGAATTTATCGAGTCAACAAGAGTTTGTATACCATGTTTGACCAGAAAAAGAGACATGAATATGATCAGACACCTAACAAGTCTTGGTGTTTTACTGTTTTGAAGACGAGTAAACAGGGAAGCCCAAATGTGATTCATGTATTCCCCCATAACATCATACCCGAGATTCTCGATAATCGGGTTGAGAATATGAAACCCTTGTTCTTCTGTGTTCGGTGAGGAAACAAGTTGGTTGAATATTCCAAGTACTTGTATTAACCGTCCTTCTCTTTTAAGCTCATTAGATGCCTGTTGAAGGAATGATTGTAGCAAACGTACAAGTGCAGGGACGTTTGCTGACTTTTTCCAAAGATCAGGGGTTAACAAGATGTCAAAAATCTGCATGTAATGTGGTGGGACCGGAGGTCTGTTTAAATCAACAAGTTGAGCCAATAACTGGAAAGCATACGGGAAAAATTCAGTTACTTCTTTAGCCAAAATCATCTGGAGACTGGGTAACAGACATGTCTCAAAAGCGGGTACAAGAGATTGATTCTTTTCACATGCTCTACGAACAAGAGCAGCAACTGCCTCAAATAAACAATGGTTAAAGACTGGATTTTTAGGGTTTTCACAAACTCTGTTTAGAACTGTGGTTAGACCAGTTATGCAAGGTGAAGCTACTTCAGGAGATATATCAGCAATCTGAAGAACTCGCATGATGCATCTCATGATATATTGATTTTCTTCAGATTCAGGTTTTTCCAATGCACCAAACAGATTTGTCATCAAAACGGGCAGAATCGGGCTGATATCTGCTGATGTGTATCTTGCTTGTACACCATTGTCTTTCACTAGCAAGAGCTTTTCGATACAGCTGGCAGCATATGAATGGACCACATTAATATCTGACCCGAGGAACCGAACCACATCACCAAGAAGAGCCATAGCAATGGGTTTAGGAAGTAGAACCCTAAACATGGTGAAAAACTTCAATGCACCTGCTTTCAACATAGGGAACGCATTGACATCTTGACCCTGTAATTCTGGAACAATAACTGATCTGAAGAAGCTTTCAACATCTACAAGATCAGTTGAAACTGAAGCACCACCTGCCTTTTTTGTGGCAAGAGAAACAACCAAGTAAATAGCACAATCTTTATACTTCCAATTAGCAGCTGGATTTTCAGCAAACAATGCCAAACAATTGTTAATCTGAGCTGAAACCCTTTCGGTAATCTTTTGTTTGTAATTTCCAGAAATACCCTTAAGAAGTTCACAAGCAATTCTCCTTCGTGTATCAATATCACTCCCTTCCATATCTCTTCGTATAAATTCAACATAATTCATCTCAAACAGTTCTTCATCTTCATCCCTTAACATCACATTAGGAATTACAATACTCTGAGTGATCTGCTGTTGTATTTCGTCCCCTGAAAACAACGCGTGGTGGACACTTGTGCTCACAATGGTCAAAAATTTGATAGCGGTTACAGTCAACCGTTCACGGCTTGGAGATGCTGACACAACTACAAGAAGACTCCAAACAGCTTCCACAAATCCACTCAAATACTTTTGAAACAACTCCTCTTCATGCTCCATGTAATGACTTATATTATCACAAACAGCAGCACGCAGTGCATCTACCAGTGCTAGACCATCATCACCACTATCTTCAACAATGGGGTACCTCACTGTAAGATAATTTTTGAACTCATTCATCCACTTATCAGCATTATCTTCAAAGAATTCAGGCAAATCCATTTTATTCAGAGAATAAAATATCCTACAACATAGCCTCTGTGCTTCGATTACCTGGCAGAGAACTGGAGCAGATCCAGCTGCAGCATTTATCTTCCCCGAAATACTCTCAACCGTACTCAGTAATGGTGCAGCAAAGTTATCCAAACAGTATTTCAAATCAAGCAAAATAGGGTCACTCTTGTACTCGTACCTAAATTTCTTAAACAATGAATTAACGGTAGCAAGAATACCATTAACGGAAGCAAAATCATTTGCATTAACAGCTTTCTCGAGATTTGACCTAAGTTCTGGAAGCAACGCCGGCCACAACTTTGGGAAATCGTGCTTCCCAATCACAGCTAGGGCTTCACTAAGTTGAGCCTGGATTTTAGGAGTGGATGATAGCATGAGAGGAACAATTAGTTGCTTAATTTGTTCTTTTTCAGCATCAGGAATAGGATTAGCTGATGATGGAATCCACCGGGTTTTTAGATGATTTTTGAAGTTAACAGCTGCGCATTGACGGATCTGTTCGTCAACAGCCGGTTCAGCGAGGAGGCGGAGAACGGCGAGGCCGTAGTTCGGATTATCGGCGGCGTCGGAAAGGTTTTTCTCGGCACGGCGGCGGGGTTCGGTTTGAGGTGAAAGTGTATCGAGAAAACATTGCGATAGAAACTGCAGGGTTTGTGGATTCCATTCCATGTGTAGCTAGGGTTTTTAGTGAAAATCAGAAGTATATGATATAAATCGATGAGGATTTGGAGATTGATAGTCGTTTTGTAGGGTTTAGAAAGTAGAAATACGTACCAGCGTAGGAATGAAGGATCGATCGGGTGAGGCAGAGGGTGAATGAGAATGAGTTGGGGAGCGTGTTGTAAGAATTTGAAATGGGAAAGTAAAGGAGGGATGAACAAATATGGGCCGAAGCAAGCCCATTCAATAATTAAATATCAGTCTATAATAATACCATGTAATCATAGTCACTATATTATATTATATTATATTATATTATATTATATTATATTATATTATATTATATTATATTATATTATATTATATTATATTATATTATATTATATTATATTATATTATATTATATGTTTGTAAATAAAAGAAGCGGGAAAAGAAATCGTTAACATATTGGCAAGGTCAATTGAACCAACCCCACATGTATTAAGTACTGTTAAGTGTTAACCTATATATCAAGCATGTTCATTTTTTTCAAAGTCGTTTTATCATGCTATTATCTGTCTATTTTCCCACCATCAATATTATACCTAAAATTTCCTAAATTCTTTTGCTATTTTTTGTAACTTCGATTTGGTTGTAAATCAACCATTTGTTGATGCATTAATAGTAAGGGCGTGTGAAATAACCGTTCACATACCTGGTAATTTGACCAAATCAGTTCGTGTTTGAAACTGAAACCGACTTTTGGTCAAAGTCGGTTATCGTAAAAACCGGTTCCGGTACTAATCGGTTTTAGGGGTATAAAAACCAAACCTATTGTAACCGCTTTGGTTTGGTTAGAAAGAGGTTCGGGTATTTTAAATTTAAATTTGTAACCGGTCAAAACCGGTTTCGGGAGGTTATTTTATAATTCACCGAAATTTAACCCAAGTACTATATCAAACAATAACATTAAACATTATATTGAAATTAAACCCGGCTCATCATTGCTATCACACTTCACATCTTTGCATGTCCATCTTATGAAAGTAAATAAAATATAGTTACATTGTTACTATCACATTGCGTGATACCCTTCTAATAATATTTAATGTATTTAAGATAAATATAATCCAAACCTATGTACTATTTTCTGGCCTTTTTCATAAGCCTAAGATAAAGGTGTAGATCATTACTACGTGTGCATTCGAAGTACATAATTTTGAATCATTATCTTGTCTCCTTGGCAAATTTATCTTCTCTTCACGGTAAGTGTTAGGAATTTAGCTACATGCGTCTGCTCTGCTTGTTTATTCCAAAAATAATGCTTTAAATGATGAGGTTATATCGTCATGTAATCCGCGCTTGTCCTTTACCGAACTGGTTTATGCACTCTGGGTGTTTGTTAAAATGCCTGAATGAGGATGAATATATAATTGTTAAGTTCTTGATTGTAATTTATCTTCCCTTCTATTAATATAGATCAATCTCCAAACGAGCTTCTCAATTGCCATGTTTCTTCGTCGGGCTACATTGATGTTACCTAAATCACGAAGGTTATTTAGCAGTAGCCAAGATTATTGCCAGCACTATTGCTGAGCTTAATAAGGTATGATAAAGTTTGTCTTTTTTAGCTTCAAATATTAGAATATAGTCTTGTTTCTTTAAAATCTAGAGCTTGGGAAGATGTTAATATGTCATCGAATTGTATGAGTAATCCATTTTACCTTCAAAAAGTGGATTTCATACACGTGAAAACCCCAAAAAGTGGTTCCAGTAAAAGTCAACCTATTGGTCAAGATCCCAACTTTATATCTACTGAAAACCCCGAAAACAATTCTAAACTAACCCACATAACTGCCAAAGGCGAAGCCCAAATGGTGGATGTGTCTCACAAGGATAACACCAAAAGAGTTGCGATCGCCAGCTGTAAAGTTATTTTAGGAAAAAAAAAAGTACACGATTTAGTTTCTGCAAACCAATTGGCAAAAGGAGATGTCCTTAATGTTGCAAAATTAGCTGGAATAAATGGAGCAGAGCAGACTAGCAACCTTATTCCATTATGCCATAATATTAATTTAACACATGTTCGGGTTGATTTACGATTGGACCCTCGTGATTATTGTGTTGAAATAGACGGGGAGGCTGCTTCAACAGGGCAAACAGGGGTAGAGATGGAAGCAATGACAGCTGTCACTATTGCGGGCTTAACGGTTTATGATATGTGTAAGGCTGCTTCAAAGCATATTCGGATCACAGATGTGCGGTTGGAGCGTAAAATTGGCGGGAAGAGTGGTGATTGGTCTAGGGAGAAATAATGTAGGAATTTGCATCTGTTTGGTCTCCAACTATTTCGGCAATAAATGTTGTCTTGCCAAACGTAATTTATGTGTTGAAAGTTGTACCTTGTAACAATTTATAGGCAACAAAATAAACCACTTGGGTAATGAGTAACATGTCAAATTAATAAGCCTTGTTTACATTGAATATGAATATGAATATGAATTTAAATATGATTACAGAACTACACTCCAATTTATATTAATAAAATGATTTACAAACTTGTAATCATCTAATTCTAATGCACTTTGAACAATTTTCAGACATGTTTTAATTTCAACTTTGATCTTTAATGAAGATATATGGTGTTTGGGATTGCATTTTGCAAGTGTTTGAGAGGGTGGTGCCTCAAGCCAAAGAGTCATTTCAATATCAATTTAACACTTCCTTCTCAAATTCACATAACAAAATACTTCATCACTCATTAGTCAAGTCATTGCATCCTTTTTAAGATATACACCACACATCAAAATTTATATTTGAAGCGTGTCAATGAACTTATTTTCGATTTGGCTCCGGATGCTGCCATGTTGTGGCATGAGCTTGACCGCGCCAATTGAAGGTGTTAATGCACCTCTCCCTCTTAATAGTGTAATTCAGTTAAAAATAATCAACCCTTCCTTTGATTCAAAATAAGTGATGAATTGTTAGTTTCATGATTTTTGAGAGAAAATATTATAATGATAGTTAGATAAGACTAAATTAGTTAGTTAGCAGGGCCGGAAGGAGTATGAGGCACACGGTGGCACGTACCCCTACTCAAAAAAATTCCCGTAACGTAATTTTTTTGAAGCTTTTTTTGTATTACGTTTTTTGGTATTATGATTGTACGATTGGATTAAAAACACACTCAATATCTCATAATAATATTAGAAAAAACCCAGGAATTAGAAATATGAGTAATGGTATTTAGTCCTACCATTTGGTCCTACTCATTAGATGAAGACATGTGTCAAAATCAATGGATAGTATTAAAAAAGAAAATTAATGGAGTACACATGTCATCTTACCAAGTGGGTAAGATTATGAGTATGACCAAATGATATGACCAAATATCATTTATCTAGCTATATTCCGAAGTTATATATTTTTTTAAGTATGGTCTTGTAGGGAGTTTTTACGTTTATGAAATTTGTAGTTATCTTATATGATGAAATTACTTATTGTGGACTTAGTGTATACAATCAAACATGATTATTCTATAATAGTATCTCTTTTGCTAAATTTGTTTTGTTCGAGATGCTGCCCTGAGCTCCGCAAGGGCGTCCGCCTCCGACATTGTCCGATCAGCGGGCAACGGGATCTCTGCAAAGGGGCGCATCTCCTTTGATCTTCGCTTTTTGTGATCCCGTAAAATGCTATCGCTGGCGGAAGTTTCTAATTCCGCCCCTGTTAGTTAGTATGGAATGAGTATCACACCTTTTAAATAAAGTGAGTTAAATGATTTTTAAAAGTAAAAATAAGAATAAAAGTGTTATTTCATTATATCAAATGATATAGTTAATGGATGCTAACCTCAATAAATTTTATCAAATAATAAGTTTTTAAACGGTATATTTTTTTGTAAATCAGTCATTATATAAATTACGATTTTTGAGATTTGACCAATTTTAAAAGGGAAATTGTTATTGTTTATTAGTGTTAAAATAAGCTTTTCCGTGAAATATGAATTATATTGTAAAATAAAATAATAGATCGTCATTCACCGCCTCTCACATTGACCGGGAAATCGATCATATATCGTGGATAAAGGGAAAACGCAAACAAAATCAAAGTAAGAAAATTCGGCAATGGATTGGGAGGCGGATGACGGGAAGGCGGTGGCAGCGGCGATGGTGGTAGGCTTGATAGAGAAGGCAACCAACTCAACTAAACCTGACTTGGATCCACGAATCCTCAAATCAATCAAATCTGTTGTCCGTCACTCTGATTCGGAGCTCCGGCTTGCGGTCGAAAACCTAATGAGCCTCATGAAACGAGATCACTCTCAGGTCCGTCCAATTCATACTACTGTTTTCATGAAATTAACAGTGAATATAGTTTTCTGCTTTCATGTAATTTATCAAATATTGTTTTTGAATTACTCAATTCATAGTACTATGTGATATATGTCATTTTGGTAACATAAACCATACAATATATTGTTTGTAGCTCATACGCTCGCAATTATTTATAGACATTTTGTTTATATCCTTTACAATACTAGAAAATACAATCACGAACACTTGTTAGCTAGAGATTATTGATCTAATGGACATCTTCCAACTCTTAATTGATAAGTGATCTACCCTCATGACCAGAAGGTCCAGAACAACAACTAACATAAACTTCAACATATATGGAATATACCTAAATTTATGTATCTATGTATACACTTTCAGTCAAAATTTACAAAAACTTGATGGGGTGAAATGTGGGGTTGTCTTCTGATCTTTGTCTGGCTGGCTATGATGTGTAAGGCTCTGATCGAATAGAAAGAAAAACAGAACAGATAATGCTTATAACACGATCTTAAATTAGCGTGCACTTTTAAGAAGCTTTATCCTTTTGCAAATAATGGTTGATAAGTTGTTATTGATATGAGATTCTGATATCTGGCTACATTGCAGGTACGGTACCTCACACTAACAATAATTCATGAACTGTTCATGCGGTCAAAGCTTTTTAGAACCCTAATTGTTGAAAGTTTGGACCAATTGTTGACTTTGAGTGTCGGCTTCAGAAGAAACCAACCACTCCCTGCTCCTCCAGCTATTGCATCCAAATTGCGTTTGAAAGCAATCGAATTCTTAGAAAAATGGAACAATACATTTGGAATCCATTACAGACAACTCAGATTAGGGTATGATTATCTCAAAAATACCCTTAGATATCAGTTCCCTAATCTTCAAGCAAATGCAGCAAGAATTCAACAAGAGAGAAGAGAAAGAGAGTTACGTACCAAAGAGATTCTGTTAAAAAAGTACGAATTGTTAAAGTCGAATTTTTCTTCAATTAAAGAAGAAGTAAATTCAATAGTTGATGAAATTAATGAATGTTTAGATATCCTCATAAGTTCTAAAGAAGAAAACATCCCACTTGCTCCCATTGATGAAGAAGATTTTGAGGTATTTCGTAACATCGAGTTGCGACAAATTCGTGATAATTCATTAAAAGAAGCAGAAAAAGTACAAGAAAACAGTGAAAATAAAGTTGTGTTTGATGCATTAAGAGAATTGTACAAGCTTTTAGTGACTAAACATTTAGTGGCAGTGCAAGAATCGGTTTCTGTTCTCATAAGGGTAGAATTGTCAGATAATAGAATTCGAGATTCGATGTTGAAAGAATTCATCGATATTCGAAATCATCTCAAGTTAATAAAAAAGAAATGTGAAGAAGCGGGCTGCGTTTTTTCAACCCGTACAGATGAAGGAGATGAGGATATTTGGGAAGATGACGAAAACAAACCCGATAAGAAACCCGAAAATCATGAAAATAAGAAAATTGATTTACCGGAATGCAGTAAAAAGAAAGAAAAAAATGTTAGTATAAAAACGGATACCAATTTAGATCCTGTAAAAAGTAAGCTTATGGTTGAAGCACCTGTTATGAAATGGGGCTCGTTTTTGGACAACTGGGGTTTGAACCGTGATGTTATGGCTAACCAACGTGGGTTAGAGCTTGAAAGTCATTGGGGTAGAGTTGACCATGATGCGGTTATTCCCGCAAATAAAATAGCCGAATTAAACATTCAAGCAACCGTATATGAAGAAGAACATAAAGAAATACAACAATGTCGTGCACCTTTAAAAAAAGGCGGGCTTTGTCAAAGGCGGGATTTGAAAATCTGCCCGTTTCACGGGCCCATTGTTGCCCGAGATGGAAACGGGACACCGTTAGACAATAATCATACTGATAACGAAGATGAAAAGGATGAAAAACTCGATTTAAGAAATTACTCGAGAGAGGAGTTACTGAAACAGGCGGTTAATAATGTTAGAGAGAGAGATAAAGAGGTGGTTAAAAAACGGGAATATGATAAGAAGGAATTGAAACGGGCTAAACTTGCAAAAGTTCGTGGGCATAATGAATCCGTGTTGCGGGATGCTGCAATTGCTTCAACTTCGGGTTCGTCTTTTATTGGGGAATTGGAGACGGATTTGAAGAGAGAGAAAGATAGTCTTGCAAAAATGCTGAAAAAGAAAGCAACTGCAAAGGATCGATTAGCTAAACGGTTATTTAAGTAGGAAAGCTACCGCGAAACAGGTGAATCTTGGTGATGATCATTCGAAATATCGAGAAGCGTTTCCTAATCAATGGTAGAGTTTTTAAATAATTTAGATGTTGCGTATATAATTGGGTATACATAATAAAACATGTTATTTGAGTATTTATGGTGTCTGTTAATCTGCTTCATGCTTTCATTTCCTTGGCTAAGCTGATTTTATAATATTTGTTAAGCTCTTTTTGGCATATGTTTAATCTGATATAGCTTTGAACATTTATAATATTCGCTGAATTTGTGTAATGTTAATGATGATCATAAGCTCCCTCTATATACAGTATAGTTATTGCAATAAAAGCACAGCGTTGTTACATAATGTGTTAGATTTTGGGTTACTTCAAGCCTTTTTTTTGTGGTGATCTTCTCAGGTAACTGGCAAGTCACGCGAATATATAAGTTTGAAGCATTTTTGGTTCTCTTTTGCAAGCGAATGTATTTTGTGAAAAAGCAAAGAACTTTTACTGCAATTATGATAAAATTACATACTAGAATATAGAATACAAGATAACTAACTAGTTGATATAAATAGTGCCTTATCGTTTAAACTTCAAACTCTTATGTTTGATCTATTATCGTTAACTTCTGTGAAAAAAAACTAATATGGGATCGGATCCTAAAATGGGTATCGGCTCTAGCCAAGAGTTCAAAACCAAGTCCAATGGCGATAACAATTAATCCCACAACTTTAATCATATGCACCAAAGAGCTGTAAACATATATGCAAAAATGTTACTAAGTACGTCTTAAATAAATGATCAGTACGTCTTAAATAAATGATCTTTTAGAGGTGACGAGTACAATTCCCTCCCTAGGTAAACATTTACCAGATGACTATCACGATAACAATTAGTTTGCGTGTATTACGAGCGGAGTTAGAAAAATCACGACAACAATTAGTTGCGTGTATTACGAGCGAAGTTTAGCCAATTCAGGGGAGGCCATTATAAACGTGACACTTAAAAAAAAAATAAACGTTCGTTTTTATGTAAATAAATAAACTTATGATTGCCATATCTCAAAAATTGAAGAAGAGATCTTCACTCATGACTCATAGTGATTGTACCAACACCAAGTAACGTGGTTTACATCTGTGAAGATGATATCATTTCATACTTTTAATTTATAAGATGAATGCATTTGCTTAATTTTAGTGATTCGCGACGTGAAAGTCTGACAAAAGTGAAATACTGGTAGTCTTGTTGGACCTTTTAAATTGAAGATGTTGTAAGTTTTGTGGAATATGTTTTTCTGTGACTTTTTTTTACACTTCAAAAGAGTGATTTATTTCATCTAAAATGATGATATATAAAATATGTAGTATATACACTCCTATTATTATTTTATTTAAAAACCACTGTGTATTACCACTATATTCGCCAATCATGTCAATTGTTAATAAGTTAGAAAAAAATTCATTGCAAGACAAAAGAAAATCATGTCAATTCGCCAATCATATATTAATTATTGATGAGAAAAATAAGTTTGATAGACAAAAGAAAATCCATCAAGATCAAAATTGTATCATAACAAAGATAAATAAATATAATTTTCTTTAAAATATAGTAAGGCAAAAACATAAGATATAAGATAAAAAATGAAAATAATGCCTGTTTAACAACAACAAAAATAAGCTAAATATGGTATCTTTAAAAACATATTTAGCAATAATTTTGAAGAATTTCTTTTATTACATTCAAAACATCTATTTCATTATTTAATGTTTTAAAAATCCAGTTAAACTAGTCAAATTAGGAAAGGAGAAGCTAGCCAAGAGAAATGAACCCTGCATATATCATAGAATTGATTGGTTGAACCAATCGAGCGAACTCTAAAAACAATTTATTTTATAATTAGATAAATAAAATATTCATCGATTTTTTATATTGATTTCACAACTCAGCCTATTTCAACTGACTTAATATCCAATCTGACTAGTTTAAATGTATTTAGCATATTGAGCGATTCACTATGAACACCAACTTTAAAAAAAAATTAATACTACTATTATTCTTCATTTTCAATTAAATTTCCAAAAAAATCCATAAAATTCAACCCTATCCACCGATCTCATTCGCTCAATCCTCCAAAAACATAAATAAATATAAAAGAAAAGAAATAAACAAAAACCTATCAAGAAAAGAAAAGCACCTGTTCCTCCTTGTCTTCCTTCCCCTGGTTATTGATTCATCATCTTTAACCTAATTGGGGAGGGAAAGCTTTTCTTTCTTCACCAAAATAAACAAAACCCACATAATCTTTATCAAGATTCAATCTTTTTTCTTGGTGGGTATTGATTAAAAGCAAATGGAAATTGATAACATCGAATGTGTTTCAACCTCTGATGGATTTGATGATGAAATCC
Organism: Calendula officinalis; assembly: GCA_963853835.1. Lineage (NCBI taxonomy): Eukaryota > Viridiplantae > Streptophyta > Magnoliopsida > Asterales > Asteraceae > Calendula > Calendula officinalis. The sequence goes on along the minus strand of OY970820.1, from coordinate 87,776,564 downwards.
CACAAAATCATCGTCATAATCATCATACTAATTACAACCATCATCAAAATCCACAATTTTCATCTTCAAAAGCTCATAATGTAAATGTTATTCCTGCAACCATCAATCCCACAACAAGTGTCCATGAGCTTCTTGAATGCCCTGTTTGTACCAATTCAATGTACCCTCCAATTCATCAGGTATGATCATATCATATCATATCAAATCATAAATTTTGTTTTTTATTTTTATTATTGTTTTTAATAATTTTGTTGATGTTACTAAATTGATATACTTCGTATGTTGGAATTCTTTATCTGTGTTAATTAAATTACATATACTGAAATTGGAATTTTATCATAGTGCTGGATGATTTGATTCCATGGATTCAATGCTGGTCTAATTTGGGGGAATTTTGGACTATGATAATATTTTTGGTCAAACATTAATTTTACGTCAAGTCAAAATTAATGTGAAGTTATTTTACCAGTTTGATTTCATTTCCGTTTTATTCCAATACTTTCAATAAATTATCACGGAGTTAAGAAACCTATTCTGAAATTTATTAGAAACTATTTCGACAGTTTTGAAGTTGACTTCAAAAGTCAGTTACATATTTATTTCTTGAAATGATAGAATTTATATGGTAGATTGGTAGGGAAGTGAGGATTTAAGGTGAAGCACATTTATGTTCAATAATATGGTTGTTTGTTTGATAGTTATTGACTGCTCTGATGGAGTCTGAGCTTGCTGAATGTTACCGTAGTGTTTGATTATGTTTCTGACTAACTATATATATATTGTAAAAATCTAATACCGACTGTGATTTTATGCAGTGTCACAACGGGCACACAATCTGTTCGACATGCAAAACACGTGTTCACAACAGGTGCCCAACTTGTAGACAAGAACTGGGTGACATTCGATGTCTTGCATTAGAAAAAGTGGCCGAATCACTGGAATTCCCATGCAAATATTTCTCACTCGGGTGTCCCGGAATCTTCCCATATTACAGCAAACTGAAGCACGAATCTATCTGCAATTATAGACCGTACAGCTGTCCTTATGCTGGATCTGAGTGTTCGGTTGTTGGAGATATACCGTATCTTGTTTCTCATTTGAGAGACGATCATAAAGTAGACATGCATTCTGGTTACACTTTCAATCATCGTTACGTTAAGTCTAATCCACGTGAAGTTGAAAACGCCACGTGGATGCTTACGGTTCGTACCTTTCACTTTTGCTTTCTGTCATTTGACTTTTTTGGTCAAACTTATTGATCTGTATTCAGGTATTCAACTGTTTCGGGCAATATTTTTGTCTCCACTTCGAGGCATTCCAGCTCAGCATGGCTCCGGTCTACATGGCATTTCTCCGGTTCATGGGTGATGAAAACGACGCCCGTAACTACCGTTACAGTTTGGAAGTTGGCGGCAATGGGCGGAAACTGACATGGGAAGGGACTCCCCGGAGCATTAGAGACGGTCACCGGAAAGTTAGAGACAGCCATGACGGTCTTATTATACAGAGAAATATGGGTCTGTTTTTCTCTGGTGGTAATCGGAACGAACTCAAGTTAAGAGTTACTGGTAAGATTTGGAAAGAAGCGCCTAATAATCCTGATGGTAGTAATGTATGCATTCCGAATTTATCTACTTAAATTTGCTTTCTTTTCGTTTCGTGATTTGTTAATCTGTTTGATCTGAACGAGATTATACGAATTGTTTGATAAATCTATAATCTTCTCTCTTTAGTGAAATGCATACACTGAGCGACTCGATATCATTTGTTTCTTAAATTTTTCAAGGCTGAACTAGATTTTAACATGTACACATCAAGATATACATGTGGCAGGTTCGAGCAGGTTGGGTCACATGTCAAAACAGGTTCGGGTTGGGCAGCAGTTTACATTTTAGGAGGTGTTTGGGATTGTAATTTGGAGCAGATTATATGCCTATTGTGTTTTGAAATTATTTAAAATGAATGTTTGTGCTTTCTTGCTGCTTGTGTTTGGGAAGCTAATCATTTGCAATTTGCATATTAACCAACTAAATAATCAAATTTGCCGGACATTAAAAAAATTGATTATCTTTTATTGCAATTTCAAACAACTTAATCTAATCCAAATACCATTTTTCAAAATCATATTTCGTAAGCGTTAATTATCTGATTATCCATTTTCAAAAAAAAAAATATTTTTAAAAACCAATAAAAACATCACCTAGATCACCAAGGTGGCTAGATCAGCTTTTACAACACTAATTTGTTATTTGTTGTATGTTTTGAAAAATAACTGCAGTGTTGATCATCAACGAAAATCAATGTTGTTACAATTTATTTTCAAATGGATATTTCCGTTTATGGCCCAGTCATGAACCAATAAAAGTAGTAAATTGATTCTATTTAAAAATATAGATTTTTATTGTAAGTTTGTAACAGCATACATATTATTCTTCAGTAAGATTCAACTCCAATCAAATTCAAACCAACCCAAAACCCGAAATCAAAGTAAAACAAAAAACAAAAGAATAAACAAATGTTGTAAGATATTAAAACATAAACCTGAATCAACGCAAGTGCTGTTAGGGATTGTGGAACATATACACCCTCGTACACACACACACATACCGAAAACATAAGGTCGCATACACAAAAGAAAACGTATTTATATGCTAGTTTTTATACTTTTATAAACTATTTTTTATGCAATTGAATCTAAACGACGATCCATAATCTGAGAAACAGTCTCCATAAATACAGCTTCACTTGAACCAGGAAGAACAAGATCATCTGCTTCTTCAACTATTTCTTCAATCACCGACTTCTTATTCAAGTTTTCCCGACACATTATGTTTCCAATCATAAAAGGCGTGAAACCTTTCTCGACACCTTTTTTGAGTAACATAGTTGACGTTCTAAACGTGCGTGCAATTTCAGAGGGCAAATTCCATCCATAAAAGTTAAGCAAAGCAATATCTTCTTCTGCATCTACTGATTTTATGTACTTGATTGTTTCAACACTAAACGGTTTTCGAGCTTGAGGCCAGTAAAGCCAGTCAAATGTGCAATCTTCAAACTGAAAATTAAAAACAATAATTAATAATAATAGTTTAAATATTTAATAATAGGATTTTGATAATAACAGCCCTATGTTTGATTTTAAAAAATAGAATCTAATTAGATTCTCTATATTATCCATATTTGTCTCCATGATTCAGTTTATTTTCCTTCTATTTAGGGCTATTTATTAACAAACTAAACTTGTTATTGAGAAAAACATGGAATTATAAACAGAATACTCATCCTTATTGACAGACAGCCTTAGAGCTGTCATTATCAAAACCCTTAATAATATTATAATCTTGAAGAAAAACTTACACTTGTGGGCAAGCAGTAACCATGGTCAATTGGAGTCAAAACAAATTGACCATTTTCGTCTTTACTGACTAAAATATTGCCAGCATGGCGATCTGCGTTTGCCATCCTAATATCCAAAACAGCGATTTTATGCACTTGATCAACGGGAAAAGCAGCGGGCCCCATATCCTCACAACTTCCTATATTTTCCATAAACATCTGTAAGGAACCAATTTTCTCCTTTACACCATCTGGATGATGAAACCCTTTATGCAAACATGTCGCTAAAAACGTGGGCGGGACCCCCGAAAACCCGTTTTTTTCGCCAGAAAATGACCTGCGGTCGCCTTTCGGGTGGTCTAAAATATATGCAGCAACTTCCCTTAATGCACCTTCACCGACAGTTGTCCCTTTTTTTAACCCTTCACCATCTTTTGACAGTGGTAATCCCCTAGGGTTATTTACAGCCATTGGTTCTTCATCAATTGGTTTGAAAACAGATATGTATTTGGTCCCTGACGCATCTGTCATTAAATAGGCTCCACCTGTACCCTCGGACGACCTAATTGGATAATTCCCGTTTTTCAAACCGTTGTAAGTGTCGTTAATTAGGTCCATCAGCACTGAAGGAATTGCAGCTTTTGGGTTGACAATCACTGGTTCTAACCAAAGATCTCTTTTTGCAGCTTCTTTAGGGACTGAACCGTAATATTCTATTCCATGAGATCCGTTTCGAAGCTGTCTGACTGCAAGATCTTGTTCTTTTGAATCGTTCGATTGTGGAGCCATAACGGTTAGTTCACAATACTTTTCTGCAGGTTTAGCTCGAATCTTTGCAGATTTTCTAACGGTCAAATGGATCACTGCATCGTTGCTAAATTTGCAGAGATCGTTTATAAGCCTCTCGTCCTCAAGCAGCTCACCTTTGCACATGATTTCTTGTTCATCGATGTTGGTTAAGCCCTTTTTTCCCTTTGACAGCTGGCGTTTCACGTACCCGACATCGTTGTTCTTTTCCACATGGAAAGTGAACTCTTTACCACATGAAGTCTTCACATTGATCACTTGAAGATCAGAAAGCCGAACAACTAAATGAACCACATTCCCATCACCAACACCATAATCCCTAACCAGAGAATTACTCCTGGATAATTCCCTGCCACCACAAACCAGCTTCTGGTTCTTCACAACAAACCCTTTGTAACTTTGAATCCGAAGCTTCACGGATTCAATTGAATCAGACTCCAACACTCTCATCGGAACCATCGAACCAGACATAGCCAAATGAATCATAATCATTTCTTCGGTATGTGCAGGTAACGAGGGCAAAATCGAGTCGTCACTGCGTGGACTGATTGCAATAACACCAGCTGACGACATTTTGCTATAAAATTCCCAAAACTTGTACAAACTTTTTAAGGCTTGAACAAATCAAACAATCAATACGCCAAAAGCTCAAAGCATCTGAATGATCAGCCAGATCGCATACATGATCAATTCGTTAAAAAATAAAACCCCTAATAATGTAAAGAGGGTTCTAAAATCAAATTAAACCGTTAGGAACCGATTTTACAATCGAAACCCTAGAAATTATGTAATTGATCAAGGAGAATGAAAGAAACATACAAATTACAGAGTTCACACTAAATGTACATGGAAGATGAGGGGATTCTTACACGCTCGATTAAAGCAAGAATCGACAAAGAGCGTACTACGATGAGGCGACCATATAGCCGATCGATTTGGGGGGAAATGAATTTGAACCGTATTTTTTCAGATATTGACGGATTCAAATTCAACGATGAGCGTTGATCGGTCGATTTTTTTGCTACGAACAATGGCTGCTGCTGCTTGAACAAGAAATGAAGAATGAGAGAGAGAATGTAGAATACGCGTTCAAGGCCGTTTGAGTTCTAACTTTTTGTTCAAGACAAGATTCCTTAGCAAGTTTAAAAAAGTAGCAACTTTGCCCCTTCTACTTTGAGCTCTACTTCTCATATGGTCTCAACTACCAATAGTCTCACATACAATTATACAAAGGACAAAATGAATGGTTAAAATGAGTCGGGTAAAAAACAAAGAAAGATGGTATGGCCGTGCAAAACGAAATCATTAGAGAGATTTCGTGACAGATTAGAGTGGTTTTATTTAAGTGAAACCGTTAGGTTCAAAATAATGTTTGTAGACAATCATTTTGAGTTTGCTGCATTGTTTTATGTTGAATTTTTTTCTTTTTAAAATAGCATATCTGGCTTAAATTTGTACTTGTAAATGATTTAAGTTTTTAATAAATGGAGGGGCTGATAAGTTAATATAGAAAGTAGAAGGTGGTGAATTAAGTATGTCTTAAGATAACAAGAGCATATCCTCACCAAAAGTCCAACTCAATTTCTGGTTTTGTTTTTTCTTTTGGGAAATGGGAAACTTCGTGTCATGTTTCCTTAACTTTGCAAGTTGCAACTTGCAACTAACCCATTTAATATTGATACCTAGTATTTATATTTATTTACTTAATTTATATAAATTTCAAAATCAACTAATAATATAAAGATAAAAAATTGTAAATTACATATATTATTTTAGAGTGATTACAACATGACATAAACACAAAAAATAGATATTAATTTCATTTATCCATTTAATATTAGGAGATTCTTTATTTTTCTTCTGTTTTATTTCTTAAAAAATATTCTTCTTTATAACAAGTTCTCTTTAAGTGATCGAATTCATACTCAAGATATACATAATCTGATCGTTACTATAGTTGTTTTTAGAACTTCCTTTGATCATCTGATAAACTCTTTATCCAAAGAGTAAACTTTTAGAAAGTCATTTAGAAAATTTAATTATCTTCAAAACAATTAATATTGGAAGTTCTTAGACCGAACGGAAATGATGGTGCACGTATGATATAAACTCAATCTTTTTTTCTTTTCTTTTTTCTGTTTTGAGTTATGTAAGTGCATGTAAAATTTGTATTTTCTTAATATAAAGATGAATCAACTTGAGTTGTAATCGACTAGTGATGAGTCATACTAGATAAAATATTAGTTCTTTATTATTTTATTTGTATGGAAACAACATTATAAGACTGGATTTGATTTATACGGAACCAACAATGACTTGTTTATATATCGTTTTGTTACTATCTTTGTTAATTCATAAATTCCTATTATTTAATTGGTCACTACTTCCATCAATACTGATCACCACCGCCATCCACTCACTATCACTACTCACCACCACCCCACCGTCATCACAACTACCACCATCACTATATATCATTATTGCAAAATATAGTTACAGGGTACTCGTCGTTACATTGTACGGGTATGTTACTATTATCTCAATTTAATTTTGATCTTTAAGTAAATCTAATGCTATTTTACCAGCATTCTATCAAACATACTTGTACAATCAGCTATTATTGTTACAAATCGCCGATCATGATATCAAAGCAGAAAGCGACACATAAACCAAAGACGGAATTCTAACAAGGAATAAACAGGACCATTTTTTATCTTTTTAACCCGGATAAAGATATGCCCGCTATTTCACGAATAGATACAACTTTACATATTGGGTCGTAGGAGGAAGACGGTTTTAGTCAATGTGGGATTCCTCCACCTGGATGTTCATCACAAAGCTTAGAAACCTCTTAAAGTTATGTCCCTGAAGAAAGAAAAAGAAAAAAAGAGTCGTTAATATATGAAGTATCAAATTGTGATGGGCAAAGCCCCAAAATTTACAGAATAGTGTCAAAATAGTGTTGGAAAACAATTTAATATTTTTTAAAATGTAGATATACCCCTAAGAAAAAATATGCAAATGGTAATGCCCTCAATTTTTCAGACTGCACAAGATCATACGACTTTGTACTTCTCAAACTTGGTTGGACCTCTTGAAGAAACCGGCTTTTATGGCCATGCAATTGAATTCCTTGCTCCTAGTTCTTATGGCCAGCCACATGTAAGCATAATACACTCATTAACGCTATTATAAGGAACCATTTGTTAGTTGCTGCCAGCATCACCAAAGACTTCCCATCCAAATACTTTGCAATTTCAGTCCATATATGTCTTCACCATGCCTACTCCCATTAGCGGACATTTTATCAGGGTTAGGCGATCAAACTCGGTCAAAATAGCCAAAGACTCGTTTTGTTTCTTGAAATTAATAATTTTTTTACAAATTGTAGTTAAGCATTGTTAATTTAAATTTTGACATATAATGTCAAAATTTATAATACTTACATATAGAAATTCCAATCCGCCCCGCCTAATTTAGTGGGCGTTGACCGACTAGCGCCGAGCGACTTCGAAAACTATGGTCAAATTCAAGATAGATGCAAAATAAAACAAAATCTTAGAACCAAAGTCCTTGTAAACAAAATAGATGATCAGCGGTTTTGTTAAATAATGAAATCGGTCTGAAATCTATAGTTTTGTATATCTAACAATCCTGTCTTTTTCCTCCTTTTGAAGTTTGCGTATTTCATTTCTACATTTTTAGCCAACGCACTTGTATTTAAATGCCCATTAATTATCTTCATTTCATCACTTGAAAACTGAAAAGTTTATAAAGAATTAAATTTTAAATTTTTGATCAAGACAAAAACCATTTAAGAATGCATACCACTTTAGTTGAAAAGTCAGAGCAATATAAATAGCTACAAAAATGACGACGGCCGCGTAAGCAAAACTGCTTACTTTTGACAATTCAAGATCCTATATCATTGTGTTCATCCATATTTAACAAGTTAGAATAAAGAACTGTTGGTGCAAAAAGATTCGAAAAAACAATTATCGATGTAATTTTATAGAGTAGAAGTTCATAAAGTAAAATTTGGTGTAAAAATGAGTCCATACTTGTAGTTTGTTTTAAAAAAGTGACCTCAATAGTTGCAAAAGAACTCAGACAGAGAAAAAAGTCAACAGCATGTCAACACCCTTGAGATTTTTAAACAACAACCATTCCGTATACAATTGTAAAAAGTATGTCACCAAACTATGACACTATTTAATACAAAACGCAAGTGACTGTTATCCAAAATACAAGGACCACTGACTTTTGTTGATTATAAACTAATGCAAGTTTTTATAGGTTCAAAAGCCAGAAACATTTGACCTGAAAAAAGTCAAAGACGTTGAATTAGTACAATGCTTTTCTCATTATACACATTAATCCTCTCTTTACCATGTTTGCAATGAACATCAATGGAGAATCATAAGGCCTTCTTTCATCTCCTAATCATAATCATAATCCTAATTAATCTGCCCTCTTCTTCATTAGCAGCATCACCATACCACTGCCCGAAAGCCGATTGTGGCTGGAGCCCGTACTCAATTCAATTCCCTTTTCGTATTCAGGACCAGCAACCCGAGATCTGCGGTTACCCGGGTTTTGATTTAAGTTGCAACAAACAAGGAACGGTGTTACTAAACCTCCCGAATTCACGAGAATTTGAAGTAAGAAGAATCGATTATCGATCTCAAATTGTGCAAGTTTATGATCCATTAACTTGTTCTGCTTCTAGACTTAAAACTTTGGACCTCTCGGGCTCGCCTTTTTCCGGCGGCCCGACCCGAAACTACACTCTTTTGAGCTGCCCGGTTGAGGTAACGAGGTCTCGTTACATGACAGTTAAATGTCTAAGCAATTCAACACATTCTACAGTAGCTACTAAGTCTGTGAGTTTTGCTATAACAATGGCTAACCGAACCGCTTGTCGGATTGTTGATTCGATCAGGAGTCCATTATCAAGGTATGGCGATCAAGAAGGGCTTACATCTGACCTAAATATGGATATATCTTTGACATGGGATAACCCTAATTGCCAAGATTGTACCGTAATTGGCGGGACGTGCGGTTACACGAATACCACTATGCAAGAAATTGCTTGCTTTGAAAAAAATGAAAATGGTAAGACACTTTTACTCAAAATCCCAATTTCCAATTAACTAAAAAATAATCATTAAGATACTGATTCTTAATTCTATCAATTAAGTGATTATCTATCAAAAATTTTAAAAATAGCATCTGACTTTTAAACTTTTGCAATTTAAAAAACGCTTTACAGAAAGTATTGATATTCAGTATTCTATAAAAAGGAAGAAGGGGTCGACATGGAGGAACCGTTAAATAATTATGACTCAAACCAGTTTAAGACTAATTAGAATTAAAGGAGAAATTTTAATAACCAACTACGTTAACAAAAAATACCGATAAATATATATCCATCATGTGTGATGCACTTGAAAAAATGGTACTTTAAACCTAAAGTACCCCACGTGCATCACACATCATATGTGATGCACGCGGGGTACATTGGTCAATTCGTTTTCCCCCTTTTATTTACTCCCCTTTAAACGACTCTTCTCCATCATTTTGTTTCGATTGTTGAAAAGATGTATTGACGTGCTTCGCACGTGCATCACATGTGATGTCACTTAACGTGAAAAAAGACCCACCATTTTCGTAAATAACCATCTGTGAAAAATCTTTCAGGATTACAAACCATCAGTGTAAGTTTTGAAACTAAAGGACCATCGGTGAAATTTGATATAAACATAAATGATCATCCATGAAATTTGTTATAAACCTAAGGGACCAACTGTGTAATTTACTTAGAGTAAATGGGAAGGGAAAGACGAAATGACCAAAATACCCTCACGTGCATCACACGTGAGGTCACTTGACGTGATAAATTAACGGACGTTTTCATAAAGGACCATCAGTTAAAAACCTTTCAAAAATAAGGACCATCAATGCAATTTTTGAAACAAAAGGACCATTGGTGAAATTTAACATAAATCTAAATGACCATCCTTAACTCTTTATGCAATTTGCCCTATAATTTATAAGAAACGGCCCCAAAATAAAAAAGAGCTAGAGATTTTGAAAAACAAAATTACCGGAATACCTTTGAATAATCACATTTAGCCATCTTATGTGTGTTTTTAAAATGCTAATTTACCAATGTATAGATAAAAAGCTAGTTTTGTAAGACATACCATATGAACTATTCTATGGAGGACCAATAAGAAAAGTAGGTTAAACCATAGTTACAAACCGAATCTGATTTTTTATAAATTTGCGTTCTCAGGCAATAAAAGAGGTACCATAGCTCTAATAATTGTATCTATAGCTCTGGCCATACCAGCAATCGCAGCCTCCATAGCCATGATTTGTTACATGTGCCGAGACTACAGAAGAGTAGCCAGTGCAACAACCACAGTGACACCAGAAACCGCCACGGCCGCTGGTCCACCTGGCGGTCTAGTCATCGGTCTTGACCAGTTGACCATAGAATCCTACACCAAAGTGGTTTTAGGGGAGAGCCCAGGACATGAAGATGCAGCATGTTCCATATGTTTATGTGAATACGATGTTAAAGAAATGGTAAGATGCATTCCTGAGTGTAGACATTGTTTTCATGCAGAATGTATTGATGAGTGGTTAAAGATGAAAGGAACGTGCCCTCACCATCCCCCGCTCGTGCTGACTTGTAACATCTTTTGTGTAAATATATTCATTGTTTTGTTCAATACTTGATCTCGGTTTGGCACAGTCACAGGGAAGATAAAACAGTTGGAAAAAGTCAGATAATAGTGACAGGAATAATTAAAGAAAATAAAAATAATGCAAAATTTAGAAGAGGCAAGCAGATGGTGGTATGACTGGTTCAAAGGTAGATATTGGTGAGATTAATGATTGATAATGACATAATATCTAACCAACTAATTAAACCTTTTGTCCTTATTTTTGCTAATCCCTCTGCACAAACACAATACACAACCCATTCTTAAAATTTAAACTGTAAAACAGATAACATTCTTGAAGGTGAAGTAAACTGTAAATAACAATTTGTTCTGAGCTGAATTTGCAAATAACAACAACACGTAAACACAAAAGAACAATACAAAACAAATTCAAACATTCTTGAATCACTTTTTAGCAAGCAGCTTTTTAGGAAGCATATCCACTGGGGTTGTTTTGAGCAGAAAAAGCCTTGCTGCACGTTCTTGCAAAGTACCACCACATTTTAATCCCCTGTCTTGAAGCTCGGTTTTAAGCCTTTCCATACCAAGAACCTAATAATAAAACCAAATACAAATATTTAAACAAAGATTAGTATTTGTTGGCCACTTTTGCATCAATTAAACAACCCATGATATACCTACCTCCATTTCTGCTGCTGTATTGAACTCGTCAAAATTTAGTGGCTTCTTCGATTCAGAACTCTCACTCTGTGTAGACACTTTTTCTTCATTGATTACTACTTTAGAATCACAACTTTTAGCTTCTAAATCAGTAGTTCCAGTTTCTTGCTCATTTGAAATGCTCGGAACTGAATCATGTTTGGTGGATTTCTCGATTTCAGTAGGAACTGAACCGTTTAAATTCTTCACTATTATATCTTCATGTACCACTGATGCATCAACCACTTCATGATGAGAAACTGAATCTTTAACAGATCCCAATTGCTCTTCTGCAACAGTTTCCCTCTCTTGATCTGATGCACTCTCAGATGAGCAACCAACTGATGATTCTCCTTCAAATTTCCCACCTGTAACAGATGATAAACTTCCAACAGTTTCCTTATTAGAATCTAACTGCTTTTCATTGTCTGTAATCACGGATTTCTCATTTTCCTCAACAATTTCATCATCGCTATCTTCCTCGTCTGTGTCATCACTGTCATTATCCTCAATTTTTCTCTTTCCCATCCTACAAAAATTAATACAGATGGTGAGTTTCAAAAATTGTACAAATTTGTTTGAATTTTTTGTAGACAATAACACTTTCACAATTAATTAGTATTTGATATTATAATAACAAGAAGAGGTGATGAACGCCTACCAGATCTTATGTTTCTTCAATTTCGAACCATTACCATCATCACCTTCCACCCCCACAACCTTTCTCTTAGATTTGAAAAATCCTCCTGAAAGTGATTCCCTAACTGATTTATCAACATCCTCCATACATTTAGCTGAATCCTTTCTATACTTCTCAACATACTTCTCCGCCCCATCGCCACCACCGCCGGCCTTTTTCACGGCTTTCGATTTCTTCTTAATGAAATCCTCCGCCGCTTTCTCAAGCTTCCTCTCTTCCTCTCCAGCTAGCCATTCCTCCATCTTCTTCTCCGCGTTCACATGCCTCAATCTCCGACCACTCATATCACGACACGCGTCGAAGTTATTAGTCTTCTTCTGTCCAGCTTTCGTTGCTGCTCCACGGAGTAACGATCCAAACCCTCCCTTGCCTCCCCGGAGACGGAGCAAGAGGTGCACCGTCGACTGTGAAGAATTATCGTGGTATAATACACCATCTTCATGAAGTGTTTTGCCGTTGGATAAGAGGAGTTGGTGATGTGTCGGTATCGATGTAAAGTTTCGAATTTGAGATTTAATTGATGAAATTGGGATTGTTGGAGTTTCAAAATTTAGGGTTCTTGATTTACCATCCAATAGTTTTGCGATTACCTGATAGATTTTCGATTGAGATTGCTCCATTAGAATCAATCAATCTGATTGCAGCTTTTGATCGATCGAATTCCAACTTAAGAACGCTTCGATCAAATATAGGTAGTAGAAAAGGGCTTGAATGAGGTAGAGATTATGATATATATAGCCCTAATTTTGCGTACAATCGGGTCTTAAACGGTTGACCCGGATACGTTCCTTATTAATTTTCTTTTGGCCCTTTGTAATTGAGGCGTAGACAATTTTGATCCATGTAATTAACTAATTTCCAATCCAACACCAATATCTATATAGCGAATATCGTACATTATTTGGAGATGCACAAAGGTTATTAAGAAGGATAAAAAACATCTAACAGGCTTATCGTGTGATAATTAGGGACATACTTCTTTTATTCTAATTAGTGATTCTGTACGTATTCAAATTCATGATACTTTCGTGAACAGTCAATTTTCTAATACGTCAATACGGTTGGATTGCGTGATGGAACTATTAAGCAAGAAAATTTGATCATATATTACTATTTTGCGGGTATATATGATTCTTTCGATAGGTAAAAATACAGAAAAATTGTTCCAAAAGAGTGGCACCTAGAATCTCGGTATATATATTATAAGTTTGAAACTTGTACTTTTTAGGAACCAAAAACATGAAAAAAGTTACAGAAATAGTATGTTGTGCGGTTATTCTCTTGGTACTTGCAAGTGTGAATACACAAGTGGAAGGCCACCACAAAAAAGAATGCACAAAGCTTAGGGTTAAGTTGCTGCCTTGTCTTTTCTACTTGAAACATTGCAAACGCGATTGTGTAGAACCGCCTTGTGATGCTAATTGTGGATCTACACCGATGCCGTGTTGTCTAAACCTTGAGAGGATAGCCCGAAAAATAAATTCTGACGTGGATGCAAGAATGATGTGTAGTTGCATTAAGAAAGAAATAATCGATGCAGTCGATTTATCGGCTATTACGGGTGCCGACATCTCACATCTTCCAAAGGCTTGCATGATCGACATTCAAATTCCCGAGATAGACGCCAAAACCAATTGTTCCGAGTATGTTAAACCCTCTCGTGAATTTAAGTTTGTTAGAGTGTGTAAAAACTGATTTGAAGTAAGGGCCGTTTAATTTGCTTCGGACTCATTTCAAGTCAGCATGTTTGATTTCTCGATCTAGTCTCACTTAGTCCGCATATCGGACTCGGTACAAACATTTTTGTTGACCATGTCCAGATGAAAAAAGCATCTAACCCAGTTAGAAGTTCTGACTCAATCAGAAACAATGTGTTCGGTTCTTGATTCTTAATTATTAACTAGACTAAAAGTAAAAAACTTTCTCGAACTGGCACCGGCTATAATGTGTTCAGTTCTCGATTCTTAATTATTAAAATATTGGTTCTAATTTCAAAACGTGAAATGATGTCATTTTAAACTAACATTTTTAATTATAAACTCCGAAGTTTGTTATCTAGAACTGGGTTGCTATTCCTCACATGTTTACATAGTCCGGTTCTCCGTTGAATTATTCTTGATCTATTTATTGTTTTCGATAATGCTTCTCTTTGAAAATTAGTCTCTTTATTGATCGTGACAGGTGGAAGGAGAAGAGTATAAAGGGTCAAATCTATTTCCCTTCGCAAGCTTAAAAGTTTGTTGGTTATTCGTGTGTAATTACGGTTTGGAAATCTCTAACTTGTGTTTGTCGAGTTTGAAATATAAGAGTAATAGCAATTTACAAGAACAATATTAAATTAAGATGAGACGAGACGGTATCGGAAATATTGAATTAAGAAATTTGCTGTATCTTATGTTCACTTGAAATGTATACATAATAAATATTCTCAAGCTATATTATACTAGCCTATAAACCATGATAAATCATGGATGACCTACAAAAAATTTCATAATTTTTTACTACTTTAAAAATACTTTATTAATTGAAAATTTTGTACATCTGAAATACAATTTCATAGTTAAAAGATTTATTTCATACGTTACTCAGAACATCAACTGTAGAGATTACTAATTTAGTAATAGTAAAAAACGTTCTATAAATCATCGGTAGAAGTAAAAATTCATATAAGTAACAAATTATTAATCGTTGAACGATATTATGCATCTTCAGCTAAGAGTTTCCAGGATTTTGTGACGGCTGGTGTGAATCGGTTAGAGCATTGTAGACAAGTAACAAATGATAGACCCATTTGTCCCCTGAAACTGAAATCAAAACATGTAATCATTAATTTTAATTAAACACATTTGGTAATCCATAGATAATACAAACTCAAAACCTACAACATATGTGATATCTACAAGTGGCAAACTACCCGTAAACAATTCATGTGCATAATTAAACCACCAGATTCAGCATCAACCGTATTCATCATCCACATCTGCAGCATTCATAACACCCATAAAAATTAAATCATTGCATTTAAAGATTTACATTATTTTTGTAATAATTGTTTCATAATCAAAATTAATGCATTATCTA
This sequence comes from Calendula officinalis, assembly GCA_963853835.1. Lineage (NCBI taxonomy): Eukaryota > Viridiplantae > Streptophyta > Magnoliopsida > Asterales > Asteraceae > Calendula > Calendula officinalis. The sequence continues at coordinate 87,761,246 of OY970820.1, read as the reverse complement.
TTTATATACAGATTTGAACTTTGTTTACGGGCCAACACACTTGATAGTCTTTTGAATCCATATACCAAATCCACCCAAAAGATTTTATGATTTTTTTTTCTTTGATTGTTTCAGATCGATATATGGCTCCCGTAGTGAATCTTATGGCCAGAGTGTTGATTTTTTCTCATTTGCTTTGATTGTTCACAAAGTAAGTCATATTCACTTCATACCAGTTTGACTTTTGTGAAATCAGTCAACCTGGAATGCAATGTTTGAGTTAACTTCAACAAAAAAACCCGCTAATAAAACTAAAATTTTAGCCTTAAATGTAAAATATTTTAGACGACAATTATTTATGTGATTCTCCAATCATCTGCAGTGAGTTACAAATTTTATTCATCATATCGAGAAACGGGCCAAAACGAGTTGATTTTAGTAAGGTCAAAATGGATTTTTTTGGGTTGACCCACAAACATTTTTTTAATTACACTATGGTCACTTTTGTTCTTATTTGAGGTAAAAAACTGTTTTGACTTGACTCATTAGACTGGGCGTAATGGGTGACCATTCGCAGTTTGGTCACCCCTGCCACCTCTGCGCCACATCAGCTTTCTCTCTCCTGATCAACCACACGACCAGACAGCGACCAAATGCCCGTAATGGGTGACCGTTCGGAAAAAAAACACATAAAAGTCTTGGATTTAGATAAATAGATTGAGAATCGGACTTGTTTATCTTGAACAAACGAAATATGCGATACCTGATCGGAGATCTCAGATAGAACCTCGGATTCTAAAAAATGAGCCAGATGTTCATCTTCGTCTTCGGAAACAGTCATGATTACACCACGGATTTGTAGATCGAGGTTAAATTAACTAATTTATGAGAGAAAATAAGATATTATATGGCCGGAACTGGCCGGAAAAGCACGCCGGCGAAGCTAGTTTTTCGCTGATGGTTTTGAATGGTAAAGTCTCTAGATCAGAAAGTTGGGGCTGCTTTGCGTGACACATCTTCGGGTCGGGTCAAGTTGTGTTAGATCGGTTCAAGCCGGGTAGCTCCACCTTCACACCCGCTTCGGAGAGACATTAATAATTAAAAAAAAACATAAATAAAAATAACATTACAATAAATACTAAAAAAAATAAACTATCAGTCCAAATTATATTTGGCCCTGATTTTCGCCTTCTTTGCCAAAACCCACTCAAGATTTCTGCCGGTGAGGTGATCGTGGGACGAATTGTAGAATTCCATGTGCTTGAGCTCTTGGGCATCTTTTTGTATCTCCATGAAATCAGATATGTTCGCTTTGCGGAAGTCAAAAAATTCGTTCGTGGCGTCTTTCCAATGCCCGACTAATTCCTGAGCCGATGATGGCGGCGGGGCACCGTATTCCGAACTTTGAGCAGCTGATGACGATGCCGCTGCTTTCTTGGCGTCGAGATTTTGGAGCCTTGCCTTTGTTCTTGGAGGAAGACATTTTTGGAGATGGTGATTGAGAGAAATGAGTGTGTGTTTGAGTTTTAGAGAGAAATGAAAGTTGTGAATTATTTGGTAAAAGAATTGGGTATTTATAAGGTAAAAAAAGAGGTATTTATTGGGTATTATAGCCGTTGGAAAGGGGAGAAAGAGAGCGTCCAACGGTCGACTTGAACGGTCGACTACTCGACCGTTGGGGGTTGGGGACGCGTCGTCGGGGTTGGGCGTAGCGGAGGGGGACGCGTCGGGGTCGTCTACGTGGAGGGTCGCGACCGAGTGAACGGTCGCCGATACGCATGATCTTAGTGATAAGACATAACCCGAATTGACTCAGTTAATAAGTAAATGGAATTAAATTATGACCAAAGCAGGCCCACTTTATTGTGTTACTTAACATGTGGAATCATTCAGTAACCATGTTTCTTGTATTTCCGTTTAGCAATGGGCATAGCAAGAATTGATAAACATCCCTCTTGATGTAGAAGTCCTAATTATCTTAAATAATAACATTCGAACAGGTAGAATAAGAATAATAATCCAAATTATTGAATAGAATGACTTTAGAGGGTGTATGCATTATACACATACGGGTTGAGTCTCTATTGCACTTGACCAATTTCCATTTAGGTTTCATTTATTTTATAATACCCTTCGACTTGTTAGAGATATAATATAACCCTAACTCATCCATTCATTACCAAACGGGCCAAAATCACCTTGCATAATCTCAATTTGATCAAATGAACATGATAGACTCATCTCAGCCTTACAAACAGAATTGGGACAAAGAAGAATGAACACGACAATGCGTTCTATTCGAGACGAAGGAGATCTCCAGGAGAAAAGTTCTCAATGCATTTTATAAAAGATATCACCTTCTTCTACAAGAAAGGATACATATACTAGGAAATAAAAGGAAAGTGGGCCCACAAACAAGGAATGTTGGCACACCAATTCCTGTCCACTGGGAAAGATAGTGCGCCCACCAATATGCAGAAATACAAATAAACATTAAAATAAAATATGTAAAATAATTGCAGACTAATTGGTTGATTGTGTTGTTTCCCCTTTTGTGTGCTTCTTGCCCCTTCTTTGATATACTAGCCACGGTTTGGGCCTATCAATACCGGCGTCCCAAACTTTCACCTTGTCCTCAAAGTGGAACTCAGGAAATTGCATGTTTGTTTTTTGGAAGTCTTCCCATGTTGCCTTCGTATTTGCCATGCCTTGCCATCCAATAAGGACCTCAATTTCTCCCTCTTTTCCTCCTTGTTTCTGTCTGAATCCCTGCAGCGTTCCGGGCAGTACGTGTAGTTCGAGATCAGCACTGAGTTGAGGAGGAAGTTCTGTTGGGTGTGTTGGAACTCCAAAAGCTGCCCGCAATTGAGACACATGAACTACGGGATGTATGGCGGCGTTTGAAGGCAAATCAAGCTTGTAGGCCGCCTTCCCGATGCGTTGTAGAATCTGATACGGTCCATAATACCGGGCCGCTAATTTTTCATACTTTCTTCTTGCCAAGCTTTGTTGTCGGTAGGGATGAAGCTTCAAGTAGACCATGTCACCCACCTTGTATTCCACATCACTTCTTTTCTTGTTTGCTTGGTATTGCATTTTTTGTTGTGCCCGGATCAAGTTGACCCGAAGATCATCCAACATTACATCCCGGTCTTCAAGTAACTCGTCAATTGCATCAACCGGAGTATGTTGCCCTTCGTATCTAATTATGGTAGGGGGATCCCGTCCATACAAGGCTTTGAAGGGAGTGCATTTGGTGGACGAGTGGTAAGAGGTATTATACCAATACTCGGCCCACGCAAGCCAACGTGACCATTGCTTCGGTTTCTCGGAACAAAAACACCTTAAGTAGGTCTCGAGACATCGGTTGACCACCTCGGATTGACCATCCGTCTGGGGGTGGTAGGTCGTGCTCCTCTTCAATTCCACCCCGTGTACCCGAACAAGTTCAACCCAAAATTGACTCAAGAATATATTCGATCACGATCACTAATGATAGAAGCCGGAAACCCATGTAAACGGACGATTTCCTTCATGAAATTAGTGGCGACCGTTGCTGCCGTGAAGGGGTGTTTCAGCGGGATGAAATGGGCATACTTTGTGAGTCGATCCACTACCACTCATATGGTATCCCACATGTTGGATTTGGGCAGCCCCTTGATGAAATCCTTCGTAATTTCGTCCCACGTTTGCAACGGTATTGGTATGGGTTGGAGCAGCCCGGCGGGAGATGAGGTGAGGGTTTTGTGTTGCTGGCAAACCGAGCATTTGCGGATGTAGTCCACAATGGAAGCTCTCATTCCGGGCCAATAAACTTCGGCTCCCGCTCTTTGATTTGTCTTCTTTTCTCCCGAATGTCCACCTACCGGGGAGTTATGAAATTCTGAGATTATGTTGGGAATTAATGTGGACTTGGGAGGGATATACAACCCGCCTTTGTACAATAGATACCCACAAAATAAGCTAAATCCCTTGTAGGCCTTGTCATTGCTTTCAAGCTCCCATTTTACCTTGGAAATGAATTCATCTTGCTCTAATTGGGCTTTCAATTGCCCCGAAAATTTCCAGTAGCCTATTTCCATAGAGTTGCAATCCATGGCGGTGCCTTGGCGGGAAAGGGCATCCGTCACCCGGTTACTAGCACCCATTCGATATTGGATTTCGAAGTCAAACCCCATAAGTTTCGATACCCATTTTTGGTAATCCGCCTCGACCATCCTTTGTTCGAGGATGTATTTCAAACTTAAGTGATCTGTTTGCACTATAAATCTTCTCCCGATCAAATAAGGGCGCCACTTGAGGACCGCCTTGACAATGGCCATAAGTTCCTTCTCGTAAATGGATTTGAGCCTTGCTTGTTGCCCAAGTGTGAAGCTGTAATAAGCTATGGGCCTCTTGTCTTGGGATAGAACCGCCCCTAACCCGAACCCGGACGCATCCGTCTCAACAGTGAATGTCTTGGAACAGTCGGGCTTGGCCAAAACCGGAACGGTAGTCATGGCGAGTTTGAGTTGTTGAAATGCCTCGTCTGCTTTTTCATTCCAACCAAACTTGTCTTTCTTGAGTTGATCCGTCAAAGGTATGGAGATTCCGGCATATCCTTTTACGAATTTCCAGTAATACCCGGCCAAACCCAAAAACCCACGCAACTCCTTAATATTCCGTGGAGTAGGCCAGTCAACCATGGCCTTGATTTTATCATTTTCAGCCGACACTCCTTGTGGTGATATCTCATGGCCTAGATAAGAGAGTTTCACTTGACCAAATTCACACTTGTTGAAGTTCAAGTACAAGTGATGTTCCTTTAAAATTGTTAGAGCAGTGGCCAAGTGGGCCTCATGGGACTCTTGAGTTGGGCTATATATGAGGATGTCGTCAAAAAAGATGAGCATGAATTTCCTTAGAAACGACCGGAAAATATGATTCATTAAAGATTGAAATGTCGCCGGGGCGTTCGTTAGGACGAACGACATTACTTTAAACTTGTAATGTTCGTCATGGGTACGAAAAGCCGTCTTAGGAACATCTTCCTTTCGTACCCGGATTTGGTGATACCCCGATCTAAGGTCAAACTTACTAAAGATCATTGACCCATGAAATTCATCCAAGAGCTCATCTATCACGGGGATGGGAAATTTATCCGGTACAGTTGACCTATTCAAGGCCCGGTAGTCAACACAAAACTGCCATGACCCATCTTTTTTCTTGACCAAAATTACGGGGCTCGAGAACGGGCTAGTACTATCTTGGATGATTCCTGCGGTTAACATTTCCTTAATCATCTTTTCAATCTCGTCTTTTTGATAGTGCGGGTACCGATATGGACGGACACTTGTAGGAAGGGCTCCATCTTTTAAGATGATTTGATGCTCGTGGGTTCGTTCCGGGGGTAAGCCACGAGGTTCTTCAAAAACCTCCTCAAATCGGTTTAGGAGTTGTGTCAAGAAACCCGGTATCTCCTTAACCGCCCCCGTGACTACTTCAATTTGGTTAAATTCAACCAAAATCGCATCCCCTTCTCTTTTAAGTTCACGTTCTATTGCTTTCAACGATATTAGTGATCTGCCCAAGGTCGGATCACCCTTAAGGAGGACCGGTTTACCCGCCACATCAAATTCAATCGTTTTCTCACGCCAATTAGTTAGCGTTGTTCCCAACGTTTCCAACCATTGGAGGCCCAATATGACATCGACACTCCCCAATCGTAACGACAAGAACTCCTCAACAATGACAATTGTTGGAATTATGTGCACCGTTAGTCAACCTATGATGATACATCCATGCCTATGAAACACTTAAGGGTCACACCGGTGAGTGCATGTAATACAAGCAAGATATGCAATGATACTACGAAGAGGAATGATTCATAATAGTCATTATGAATCAGTTAAGTATTAAGTTAAGTTTAACTTATTACTAGATTAGTTTAACTAACTAATTAATACAAGTATTTGTACATTTATCAGTTGAGTAAATATACAATGTGTTAATTAAAGATTATCCATGATATGATTTAAAGCTATTAAATCATATAGTGATTGGATAATATTATTGTCTAATTAATTGTTAAAGGTATAAAACACAAGTATATATATTTCGTGTGTATGGGTACCGAAATATATAAGTGTATGATACTTAGACATTTGATAATTAAGTGTGTCAGTAATAACTAGTAAAACTATAAGGGTTTAATGTGTAAGAGATAAATTTAATTAAGAGATTAATCTTAATTAAACTAGAAGGGCCCTAAGTGAAAGTCATTCTATTATATATAGAAGGCTTAAGGCTCCCTTATTTGGTTACACCACATCACACGAAAAACCCTAGCCCCCTCCCTCCTCCATTCGGCCGAGATGAAGGAAGAACACAAGCTTGTGTTCTTCATTCGTTCTTCGCGTTCTTCGAGTTTCGAAGAACAAGTTCATTGCTTAGATCAACTAGAAGGTCGCTCGATTTGTTCATCATCAGTGGACTATCTTAAACAAGCAATAAGGTATGTTTTGGGAAACCCTTTTCTCCCTTCTCCCCTCTTGGACGAATTCGACCAAAGAATCCTAGGGTTCTTTGGTTGATGGTCGAACGAACCACACAAGCTTTGTGTGTGTTCGGGTTCTTCGTACAAGGTTTCTTTCTTGTTAATCTAATCTAGATTTCCAATATCCCAATCCTTTAGGGTTTAAGGATTAGGTTTAATCCAAGTTCCGCTTTTAGGGATTAAATCAGCTAGTTGGTTTTAACCGGTCAAGAACACCTTCTTGTTGTTACCAGTATGGTCGAACCAAGCATCCAAGGAGGTTGACCCAAGTGGTCGATCAGTTTATTGAAACCCTTCAGTGGTATCAGAGCGTTGGTTTAGGAATCTAAACTAGATTAACAAAGTTTGTTTGTTTAATTTCATGTTTTTCTATTATTTTTTTGTTCCTTCTTCTTTATCTTCCTCATAGATTTTGAATAAGGGTAAGAACCATAGACCAAGAATGTTAAACAGTTTAGTTTAATTGGTCATAAGGATTCTAACCCTAGTGTTTTTCGAAAATCTAGAAAGAACCCTAGGACCAAGAACATTAAACTAGTTTAGTTTAATTGGTCAAAAGGCTTCTTTCCCTAACCCTAGAAATTTCGAAATATTGAAGAACCCTAGGATCAAGAATATCAAAGTTTTTGATCAAAAGGATTCTTTCCTTTATTACCTGATCTTCAAAATCTAGGACCAAGTACATTAAGCTATGTTTAGTTTAATTGGTCAAAAAGGATTCCTTCCCTTTTCTCCCTAGATTTCGAAAATCATAAGGAGACTTGGACACCAAGTTTGATTAAACTAGTTTAGTTTAATTGGTGGAAAAGTTTCTTAGGCTAAAAGAAATTTTCGAACCCTAGAAGAAACCCTAGGACCAAGAACATTAAACTAGTGTAGTTTAATTGGTTAAAAGAATTAATTAAGATAATAATATAAAACCTAGATAATTAAGCAAGTTCGTGTTTAATATGTTTAATTATTATTTTAGTAGATTTATTGAAACTAGTTCTTTAAACCTAGAAACTTAGACAAAGTTTTATTGTCTATAAGGTATGAATTAAAAAGTTTAAATAAATTTATTAAAGTTATAATCTATCCTAGAATTTAAATAAAGTTTATTGTTTAGATAGGATTGATTAGGATTAATCTTTTAATAAATAATGTTTTTGATCAAGAAAGTCAAAACCCTAGTTTTGATTGATAAAGAACGAGATTAGGGTTTGACTAATTAATAAAAGGGAATTAATGAAGATTAAAAGAAGTGTTAATTTTTAAGTTCTAAAATTAACAAGATGTATTTATATATACATATATAAAGTTTCAGAATTTTTTAAATATTTAAAAGAAAAATGAATTTTAAAAGATAAAATAAGTTTATACGTATTTTAATTAGATCAAGTTAAAATACATATGTATAAATTTGATGTAATATTCTTATTAGAATGTTATAAGTTTATTTTAAAGTAGTGATATATATATATATATATATATATATATATATATATATATATATATATATATATATATATATATATATATATATATATATATATATATATATATATATATATATATATTAAATACAAGATTAAATGGAACATTAAAAATGTAATGCTATTTTGATCTTAAAGGATAATAGTATAACTAGTTATTGTATAAGTTATTATATGATTGAAACTAGAAAGTACAAAGTTATGATTTCATTATAACTAGAAATTGTACAAGTTAAGATTATATGATAAACTAGAAATATACAAAGTTATATATTATTATTATTATAAAGTGTATAAAGTTATAAGTTATTATAACTAGATAATTATACAAGTATAATATAAGTATTTTACAAGTCATGTAAAATACTAGATTAATGATCAAGGAATAGATAACAAGAGAACTTTATAACCTATATTTAACTAGTCCAAGTTAAATGTAAGAAATGTTTAAATAAACTAAGAATTATTATTATATATAGTCCTTATATAATAAATTTATTAGTTTCACCAAATATAGACCGGTGATTGTGTTTGCTTAAGTTCCGTCATGGTTGTTGGAGCTAGTGGGAGCTACACAAGAAAATCACAAAGTTTATAAATGTGTCACTAAGACATATATATATAAGTTTTGGTCGAATCTAATAAGTCAAAACAAATGTTTAATATTATTATTAAACATGTGAAAAACAAGGTGTGTTAAACTAGATTTATGATTCAAGTTTATGAATCATAAAAGAATTAAAAGTTTAACATAAGTTTTAATGTTTTTTCCAAGTAAGATAAAACAAGTAAGTTTTATTATAGATAAGGTTTTTCACAAAACCTAGTAAAACGTTTTGTACGCCTCGTTTTAGGTATGCATATAAGTGGCGCAAAATTTTGAAACTATAAGTTTTAAAGAAAAAGTTCTTAAGATGTAAAAAGGTGTCTTGTAGAATTATTGAATTCATAAGTCACACGTTTTAAACAAGGATTAAGATTGGAATAAAGGTTTAAGTTTAGTTTAAGACTTAAACAAACCCAAGAAAATCTTAGATCTAAGTATTATCCACCTAATGGAACACCTCACTTGTTAAACGATATTCATATTGTAAGGAGAAAGAACCATAGATATGAATTCAAATCATTGCGAGTGTTAGGGTGCGTAAGGTTCTGTGATAATCGGGAGTCCCGGCGCAGAACATCGCATTGTCTTAGATGGTCTGATCTACTTTAGTGATAATTGGGAGTCCCGGCCCAAAAAGTACTTGAGTAGAATAAACATACTAGACTTTATTGCAACTTAGAAATGTATGATTAAATTCGTACAAGGTTGCAATAAGTTATAAGTCTAAAGATTCTACGACCCCTAGGAATCGTGTCAAGTCTTAATACGATCGGTAAGGATGTGACCTACCAGAAACAACATGTCTCGTCGGGAAGTGCCCAAACCTTGCGGCGAGAATGTGATATATGGATCCTAGGCCTAAAATATTAACTATGGGTTTATAATATATTTTAGAGAATGTTTATTGATGATTACTAATTAAATGGTGTTTGATTTGAAGATGGTAGCAACAACCACAACGAGAAACTACAAAAACTCTCGCGACGTTTCGTTCTAGGAAAGAAAGAAAAGACTGAGTCAAATTTCCTCAATTGGAGACGTGATTCTAAGATCATGCTCAGACAAGAGAGGGATAGGATTGACCGAGAAAGAAACGTATTGAAATCCCCTGCCAAGGATGAAGAAAACGTACCAGGACAAGCATTTTACGCTTGTAAAGCGTTCGCTTCTTGCAAGATGGCTAAGGGAACATCAGTAGGTGCACACATCATGAAAATGAAAGTGCACGTTGATCACCTTACTAGACTTGGTCACCACATGCCATTGCAGTTAGCAATTGACATTATACTCAACTCATTGTCCGATGACTACAAATTCTTTGTGGCCAACTACAGCAAACATGATATGGATAATTCCAATCCCGAGCTACAATCCATGCTCGAGGCTGTTGAGTTGAATATTGGGACCAATTCTAAAACGGATCGGACAACTGATGATAGCGATAGAGAATGGCAAAATGGTAAAGGAAAAGGTAAACCCAATCCTAACCAAGGAGTGCCAAATGGTAAAGGTGTCATACAAAAGGTCAAGAAGGCGAAGCCTAACACAACGAGGACCGAGAATCGGTGCTTCAATGTAACACCTCAATTTTTAATACAAAACATTTTCCCAAAATAAATCATTTTCATAAATAGAAGACCAGTTCCGAAACACGGATTTACAAAAACCTTTGATATGAAAATCAGAGTATGAGGTTTGGTGTTACAAAATATATCAAAACCAAAGTTAAGCACAAATCTGCTCTAGTGATCTTCTACTCTAGGCCCCGCATATCTCAATCCATGCGCACCTAAATCCGCGATCCAGAACCTGAGTACATAGCAAACAAACAAGGAGTACGTGAGACACAAAAATGCCTCGTGAGCTACATGGGTTTAGACCCCAATAATATCAAGTATCACAACGTATATAAATACATATTTATATTTTACCAACACATCTTAGTCACTCTATGGTGACTCTATCGGTCCTGCTTTCCTAGCATACATATCTAGTACATAAACATATATGTACTAGAACACAGTCATATCTAATACATAAACATATATGTATTAGAACACAAGCGAACCTAACACATAAACATATATGCATTAGATTCCTAGATCACCTAGTACGCAAACATATGCGAACTAGAAGCACTCGTGTGCTTAGTGTACAAACATATGTACACTCGTCTCAGTGACCGGGATCTCCCCCGTGTCACCACCATCTATATCTAATCATAACTCTATCAGTTATGCCAGTCAAAGCCTTCGGCTATCACATCAATCATCAAACAAATTAGTTAAATATTATCAATAATATATACTAACTCAACACATAATAAGTCTAGACAAACATTAAATAGACCGTTCATAAGTAATCAAAATACTTCATATAGCTATGTACTCAGTAAAGTCCACACGTACTCACCTTAGCAATAAAATGCTCCAACCGTATTCCTTATGTCAGTTTCCTTGCTTCACAATTCGTTCAACCTTCCAAGACCTCACCAAATGCCTAATACAATAATCACAAGATTATCAACATCACATACCACTACCAATGTGTCCATCTATCTCTAGATAACACTTACTAACTCATTTCCCCCAATTATGGTGATTTACCAAACCCTAGGTTAAACCAACCCTTAAGATTCTTACAAATCATAATCATACACTTGTTCCCTTTGTTAAGATACCATTCATTAAATGTATGCATCACTTGTATTACCATAACCCATAACCCCAAGAACTAGGGTTTCAAACCCATACATCAAAATACATAGATCTTAAGCTACGAAGATCAAAGAGTGAAGATATACCTTTAATCTTCAACTAGGAGTGAAATCTACCAAAGATTTGTGAAGGATTCGACCTCAATCCATCTCCAAGCTCGGAAATCGCCAAAGAAGAAACTAGGATTTTGATATGGCATCAAATGAGCCAAAACCCGACTTAAAGCTGTTCGACCATAGTTCATGGCGCGAACTAAGTTCGCGTCGCTAACTTCCCCCACACGCGAACTTAGCGATCGTTACCCAAACGTGAACTACTTCGCGCCCAACTGTCCAATTACCTGATAGCAGTTCCCGATCGGGAACTCCTACTTCACGGCGTGAACTACGAGTGCAGCTAGGGCTGCACTTTTCGGTCTAGGTCTCGACCCAGTTTTGCCCATAACTTCCTCATACGGTGTCCAAATGACACGAAACCAGTTCCTACGTGTTTTATATGATTTATCCATAATTATCATATTTTTATACATTTATTTATTTACAAATTTCGGGTCGTTACAACTATTCACCCCTTAAAAGGATTCCGTCCTCGGAATCACTCAAAAATTTCAAATCTGCATTCTACCGAGTATCCGTTCTCATTCTCCCGTGGTTATTACCGTCAAACTTTTCTCATTCCGAATTAGTCAACAATATGTATGTAAACATTCAATTAACCCCGTTAGATCCAAACGGGACAAAAATCAATCTTAAGCCTTTAGTGCCCAAATGGGCCAAAATTGCACAATTTTGACCACAAGACTTTCAATCCTTTAACCGATCATTTTATACACATAGAAATGAGATGACCCACGCATTATAATCAACTAATTGACCAACACCAATGTCAAAGTCTAGCTTCGACCAAGTTGCCATATTCCAACATCGTCTAACCTTTGACTTAAGAACAAAGTTAACTATACTTTAACAATTTCCCTTCTCGTTAAGGATCCCATAAATCCTCCTTTCCTTTACAATTGACCTTTAATTTATGATCCATCTACAATCATATACTCGATTCCCAAATCCAATCTTGACAACACCCAAACGGGTCAAAGTCGTATAATCCGACTACAACTATTTCAACTATTCCATTAATCCTTTCACATACATACAATCGATACATTATGCCCTCAATATTCACTAATCGCTCATAACGAAAGTCAAAGTCCATCTTTGACTAAGTCAACCAATCACAAATTGGTCAAACTTGACTTTTGCGTGAAGTCAACCAAGCTCTTTCAAACTAACAAATTTCATACTCACGGGGTACCATCACTAATTTATCACTTCCGGTTCTACTCGTTATTGTTCCCTTAACAATTGTCCCCGTTTTTCCACACTTTCAATTTTTCTCCCCAATTATCCGAGAATCGTACATTTACATAAAGTCACACCGACCTTTACCAAATCTTGACCGTCATTTGGTCACTCATGCCATCATATAGTATTCTTTCAACAATTTTGCATCACATCGATCAGTTTTTATAACCTTCATTCACAATTATCCGTATTAAATCTCCTACCGCGACACATTCCTCAATTTCATACAAGTTTATCATAAGTTGGTTATCAAATGATGATTTGCCCACTAGGAGTTTCTCTTCCCTCCTATTCTATAAATCGTAGTCACCTCCTACACATACATGACCTAAATGCAACCCGCATTTCAACCAAATTCTCATTTACCATAACATAATAGTAATACTCATTAACCACATGGTTCTACATTCGTTACACATACTCATGAGCACCTACATACACGAGTATACATATTTATCCTGCTAGTTCCATCTAAGCACCTCTACCGTGCACACATATGTCGTCCAATCATCTCAATCGTGCACATATACAAACATATGCATATGCCATACCAATACCATCTAAACATCATCATCATGCACATATACAAACATATGTATATGTCACACCAATAACATATGAACACCTCTATAGTGCATATATACAAACATATGCATATGCCACGCCAATGTCATCTGACATCCATCTGTTCGCATCGTGTAGCCTTGCTACTATCTTACCCATTCGATCATCAACTCATTCATCATGCATTCTAGCACCTCTCCCATAAAATCGCATTATCGTTTTCTTTCCTATTCACATGTCTCCCATTGGACATACTACTTAACACATTTCATATAATATTATCTTTCCATTATTATATGCCTTCCAAGGCCATCACATAATGCACATGCATTGTACCCCGCAGGTAACTAATAGCATTCTCTAATTGTTATTTACCGTTTCACTTACACATTAACCGCCCTTAACCGGTTCATTTCCTTAACAATTTCCGAGTCTTTTGACACCGCCGGAGTAGTTACCACTACATTCCATTAGCCATAATTCACCGGCCAATTCAATCATCCTTGAGTCAAACATTCGACTCCGGCCCACACTTGCAACCCATGACGTAGCAACCAATGGCCCAAGACTCGATGTTCTACCTTTTCACATCGTGGGACTTAGGAATATTCTTTTCCCGATCGTAGTCTTACACTACACTATGTCACATATTTTCATACCATTATCATGACCTTTTACCAATAATTGTCCTTTTTTTTTTTACCCTTAATGTTGAATCCATCAACCCCGTCACAAGACTTGCTATGGCTATGTGCCAACCTTTACCCAACCATTTTCAACGATCAAAATTCGTCATTCCCGACATTTATTCTTTTCCACATATTTTCCATTTATAAATTCTAAGGTATCACATACCTTAGTCATTCTTTCCTTTACCATTCACGTATAGTAATATTTCATTACTCATCCGGGTTCTCGCCGAATATCCAAGTTCCATTTCCAAGGTTTCTATTTCTATAATTCTCATCCAAACTAAAAATTCATACCAAGACTTAGTACTTCATTATACTATCATTCGCTTGATAACGATATTCACCGACCTCGCGGTCCGACCTTTTATACTACTTATTAACATCGACCCTTGTTTCCTTACCACATACGACACTCCGGTCCATAATTCCTTCTGAAAATCTAAATTTCCATACACATAATTAACCGGAAAGATTATTCCCAATTAAATATTCACATCATACAACTTATCTCAAATTTCTATGAGCACCAAATCATGCGGCAATCCAACCGTTAAGCTATGATCACATACTATCTTGGCTAGGTGCATACCCAATCAATCCTTAGCGATAACCACGTCAAGTTTCCTTTACCCCCTTGAGCAATAAATTGCCTTTAAACTTTTCCCCATCTATTTCTAACTCCCAATTTCTAATAGCACGTTCGACCGTTGAGGTTTTTCCCATTTACCTTAGTTTCACATTTTTCATCTAACCACCCGGTCGACACAATCTAGCTTTTTACCAAACTCATGAGACACAAACAAAAAGTAGGACTCGATTCCACGATATATATGAGTTGACAAGAAGTTAACAGATAAAGTACCTGACACCCCATCGTGCGCCTCCTTTGTTTCCTCTCGGGTGAGTTGGAAGGATCGTCCCTTCACCTTCGCCGGTTCCACCTTCTTTTGCGACGTGGACACAAGTGATTCGACTTTCTTCTTCGGGCACATGTGGCTATAATGCCCTTTTTCATGGCACGAGTAACACTCGACCTCAGCCGCCGGTTTGGATCTACAATCCCGGGCCAAATGCCCCGTCTTGCCACAATTATGGCAAATCTTCGGTTCCCCTCGGCATTCGCCGATATGATTCTTCCCACACCTCTTGCACGAGGCTACACTTCCTTGCTTAGAGAAGTTCGACGTGAACTTCCCCTTCTTGAAATTACCCGAGCCACTCTCGGCTTTCTTCTTCTCGCCCACATAGGCCCACTCGGCAACCCTTGCCTCGTTCACCTCTTCCACACCTCGGGCGGCACTAATGGCCTCATCTAGCGTGACCGCCCTCTTCACCTCCAATTGATAATCCCAAGGTAGCCCACTAGCATACCTAACCACTCTCAACCTCTCCTCGGAGTAGGTCTTAGCAACAAACGGGAGTAATCCCGTGAACTCCCCCGAGTACTCCTCGACCGTCATATCGCCCTTCTTTAGGGTCACAAACTTTTCATGCATCTTCTCCAAATCCCTTTCTGGACAAAACTTCTTTCTCAATCTCGTGGTAAACTCCTCCCACGACATTCTCTCTATCACCTCCTTCCCGAGGGTCTCATAAACTATGTCCCACCACACCATAGCATCCTCTTTTAGCAATTGTGACGTGTACGTCACCATATCGGCTTTCTTGCACTTGCTACTTCCGATGACCCGCTCAGTCTCTCGGATCCACCTCATGGTCATCTTCGGGTCCGAACTACCCGTGTATACATTTGGCTTACAAGCCATGAAAGTCTTAAAAGAACAACCATCTTTTTCATCGGGTCGTGCCCTAGCATCACTACAACCACCCGTGGATGATTTCTCCACTCGGGTGCCACCACCACCGGTTCTCTCATCCGACTTAGCCTCGGATTCGCGATCTCCTCCCGACCTCTCACGGTTTCCAATAATGCGGTGCACCTCATCGGCCACCATCCCTTTGATTTGATCAATAAAAGTTTGGAGATCCGCCATGGTTACCGGAGTTTTATTAGCTCCCACCTCCGACTCATCCACTCAATATATCGATGGTTGACTTTCTTGTTCAACCCTCTCGACATGATGTATCTCTTCCTCCCGGATTTCCGGGGCTTTCCCACTTCGACGAGTGTTCACCATTTCTTTCGATCAAGACTAAACGAAAGACATTAAACATTTAGTACCTCTTGTACAATCCAGTAGTCACATAAGTCTCAATATCCATAATCACATCAACTTTCATAGGTCCCCTAGGTTCAACCCTAAATTTAACATAAAGTCTCAAGGTCAACCTATCGATCTCAAGGAATCTTACATTCCTAATGCTACAATCTAAGACTAGGATGGACATCCAACCTAATTCAATTAAACAGTAGCTCTGATACCAAGTTGTAACACCTCAATTTTTAATACAAAACATTTGCCCAAAATAAATCATTTTCATAAATAGAAGACCAGTTCCAAAACACGGATTTACAAAAACCTTTGATATGAAAATCAGAGTATGAGGTTTGGTGTTACAAAATATATCAAAACCAAAGTTAAGCACAAATCCGCTCTAGTGATCTTCTACTCTAGGCCCCGCATATCTCAATCCATGCGCACCTAAATCCTCGATCCAGAACCTGAGTACATAGCAAACAAACAAGGAGTACGTGAGACACAAAAATGCCTCGTGAGCTACATGGGTTTAGACCCCAATAATATCAAGTATCACAACGTATATAAATACATATTTATATTTTACCAACACATCTTAGTCACTCTATGGTGACTCTATCGGTCCTGCTTTCCTAGCATACATATCTAGTACATAAACATATATGTACTAGAACACAGTCATATCTAATACATAAACATATATGTATTAGAACACAAGTGAACCTAACACATAAACATATATGCATTAGATTCCTAGATCACCTAGTACGCAAACATATGCGAACTAGAAGCACCCGTGTTCTTAGTGTACAAACATATGTACACTCGTCTCAGTGACTGGGATCTCCCCCGTGTCACCACCATCTATCTCTAATAATAACTCTATCAGTTATGCCAGTCAAAGCCTTCGGCTATCACATCAATCATCAAACAAATTAGTTAAATATTATCAATAATATATACTAACTCAACACATAATAAGTCTAGACAAACATTAAATATACCGTTCATAAGTAATCAAAATACTTCATATAGCTATGTACTCAGTAAAGTCCACACGTACTCACCTTAGCAATAAAATGCTCCAACCGTATTCCTTACGTCAGTTTCCTTGCTTCACAATTCGGTCAACCTTCCAAGACCTCACCAAATGCCTAATACAATAATCACAAGATTATCAACATCACATACCACTACCAATGTGTCCATCTATCTCTAGATAACATTTACTAACTCATTTCCCCCAATTATGGCGATTTACCAAACCCTAGGTTAAACCAACCCTTAAGATTCTTACAAATCATAATCATACACTTGTTCCCTTTGTTAAGATACCATTCATTAAATGTATACATCACTTATATTACCATAACCCATAACCCCAAGAACTAGGGTTTCAAACCCATACATCAAAATACATAGATCTTAAGCTACGAAGATCAAAGAGTGAAGATATACCTTTAATCTTCAACTAGAAGTGAAATCTACCAAAGATTTGTGAAGGATTCGACCTCAATCCGTCTCCAAGCTCGGAAATCGCCAAAGAAGAAACTAGGGTTTTGATATGGCATCAAATGAGCCAAAACTCGACTTAAAGCTGCTCGACCATAGTTCACGGCGCGAACTAAGTTCGCGTCGCTAACTTCCCCCACACGCGAACTTAGCGATCGTTACCCAAATGTGAACTACTTCGCGCCCAACTGTCCAATTACCTGATAGCAGTTCCCGATCGGGAACTCCTACTTCACGGCGCGAACTACGAGTGCAGCTAGGGCTGCACTTTTCGGTCTAGGTCTCGACCCGGTTTTGCCCATAACTTCCTCATACGGTGTCCAAATGACACGAAACCAGTTCCTACGTGTTTTATATGATTTATCCATAATTATCATATTTTTGTACATTTATTTATTTACAAATTTCGTGTCGTTACATTACATTCAAGTGTGGCGAGGCTGGGCACTGGAAAAGAAATTGTCCAAAGGGTGCAAGTGGTGGAGGAATTGCAAGTTCCTCGTGTAACACAACCACACTTCTTAATCACTTTTTAGATACTTGTAAAGTACATTACGAGTAATCTAACTTTTGCAATCGTTTATTGCAGGAGGAGATGGAAAGTGATGATGACCGGCATGATATGGTGATGATCCCACGAGCACCAAGTTTTTATAATTCAGTATTTTATGAATTCAGTAAAAACGATTTTATTTTATTGTTTGAATAATCATTTTATTTTATGTTAAAACAAGTTTTTTGGTTTTAATCAATTCGAATTCATGGTTGAATTATATTGTGTTATGTGTCCATGTGTGACAATTACACTAGTCAAGGTTTATGACTAGATTGTAAGTCAAGTTTTTGATTTACTTAATATTTCATGCTTTATACTTGTTTGATTGTTGTATGAATGAATAATGTCTTAAAAGGCTCAAGGCACTTAGATACTAGTAATTAGAAGTTTTTCTAATACAAGTATTTAAGAGTTTTATGGAAGTATAAGGTTCAAAAGTTATTGAACTTATTAGTTAAAACATCTTAAGTAATAGTCATTACTTATGATAGTACGTTTTAATGTATTAGCATTAATATAGTATGATTATATTGGATATAATCAAGATGGACTTTAAGAGTATTATTACAAGTGTCTCATACTTGTAATAAAGGATTTAATCAAGTCATACTTCCCTAACAAGAAAAGTTGGATATTCGCAAAATCCAAGAAATGACTTAGAGATTAAATAAACTCTCAAAAGGTCAAACTATATTAAAGTGTTTAAGAAATAAAGGTATTAAACGCAAGTGTTTCATACTTGTAACTAATACATTATTTAATCAAGTCATAATTCCCTGATAGGAATAATGGATATTTAAGAAATCCAAGAAATGACTTTGGCATTAAATGAAGTTCTTAAAGAATACTAGAGTGTTTAAGAATTGAAAGTATCATCTCAAGTGTTTTATACTTGTTAGATACAGTAATCAATAAAAGTCATAATTCCCTAAACAGGAATATTGGATATTCATAAATCCAAAGGATGATCTTATTTATTGATAGAATTCTTAAAAGATTAAACTACAAGTTGTTGACTTGGTCAAAGAGGTAGTTTAAATTGATGCTTGAATTCCATAAAAGGTAGTGGGAGCTATGACAAACATATTTCATTAAAGACATTAATGAATTTAGTAAGTTAGTAAGACATTAACAACAAGGAATTACCAAGTCGTTAGCCAAAGAGTTAAGAGAAATAAACGATCATTGATTAGATTATTGCAAGCCTAATAGCGTGGTCACAAGTCTTGTGATTAATCATTGCAAATCTAGTAGGATGTTCACACACCAGTGAACAAGTTAATCATTTAAGGGAATTTCTTTAACTAGTAAAAGTATCTACAAATCAAGTAGCTAAAAGAGATTTAGTTACAAGACAAGTTTTATAGATTTAAGAAACTAAAGGAGTAACTTTCCAATCATCCTATGTTTACCGAATCATATAAAAAGGGCAAGACTAGAATATGTTCTAATGTTGCATGAACAATATATAGCAAAGACAAAAGTAATAGTATTCTTAAAATACTCGTCTTATGTCTTTAGTTTAATAGAAATGACTAAATTGTAATTAGTGATAAAAGTTACAATTAAGAGTCATTGAGCAATCAACACAAAAGCAAAGAATAAGTAATGATCCAGTAATAATTCGTTATCTATGTCCAGTGAGGAATAATACATGAGTTAGTATCATTGTTATTCAGACTTTGTATGTTTTACAATATCCATGAATAAAAGTCTCTTTATTCAAAAAGATATAAATCTGTGACTACTCGTCTTGGTGGGAACCTTGATGGGACGATAACGTTATCGCGATATATGGTGGTAGATGTAACACCTCAATTTTTAAAACACTATTTTAAACATATTTTTAAATAAACATATTACAAGTCCAATATTCCCAAAATACGGTTTAACAAAAACCATTAAAAGTTTATCAGAGTATTAAAACCGGTGTTACAAAATCAATATCATAACCATAGGATAACCGGGATCTACCTACAAGCTCCCGAGCTAGACAACACTAGGCCACTTCTATCGCGACTCTCTAATCCTTCGATCCTGAACCTGAGTACACAGCCAAAAACAAAGTAGTACGTGAGAGAAAATAGTCTCATGAGATACATGGGTTTTCGACCCATTCTCAAAAGATTTATAAAATAATATTTATATCAACATAAATACCTATCCTTATCATTTCTCATTAATTCGTAATTCGTCTTCTATTCATTTAATGTATAAACTAATAAGCTTACCATAAGCTTATTCATCATCTAATCACATATTTGTAAGCTATCTCCAAGCTTACACTTTCTTTATCACATACGCAACGGACCTCTCTGAAGCCAACTCTCCCGATATGGGACGTCATAGGTAAACTATCAAGGTAATTGGGAGCCCCCATCTTACCGAGATTCATAAGCTCTCCCCGTTACCGGGTCGTCATGCTCACCCAACATTGGGTGTCGTAAACTGTGACATTCTACTCTTTGCGCAGGGAGGTACCACCCCAAGTAGACGTCTCATGCTCCCCCATTTCTGGGCGGTCTTATTCCGGATATCACATTAACACTTATGAGCCTCAGCTCCTTTTCATCAAAATATGAGCATTAGCTCCTTTCATCAAATTCATCACTTATTAGAATACACCTATTCTAATTTATCATATTATTCTCTTTACTTATTCATTTTCAATCTTGACTTTACCAAGTCCTTTACTAATTTAAAACATATTTATCATTTATCAAAATCACAACATTTGACTCCTCTTGACTAGAATACATGTTTATTGCTAGTCACTTTATACTTATTCTCTTAGTAATTTGATAGCTACTTTTACTAGTATGATAACTAATCGACACATGTTACTTACAAATCATTGTCTCAAGCTTTATTAATACATATTATTAATAAACCTATTATCAAGCTCTTTTAAATCATTATCTTTATTCATGCATCTTATTTATAAAAGCTCATTAAATACTTTTCATTATCATAATCTCTTTCAAAATCATCAATCATTTAGACATACTTAAATAGTCTGTTACTAGCATGTTCTCATTATATCAATCATATCTTTAATAAAAACGTTTATTAATAAAGACTCCTAAAACATCATAGTTTTCAAAATCATTTGCTATGTACTCGGTAAAAGTCTCATGTACTCACCTTAGCCCAGCTAACTCCAAATCGTGTCTAACAACACGAATCCTTGCTCCTCAACTTGTGAAGTGTCACAAATTTTTAGGTCTTCTTGACCTACCATCAACATCATCACAATAACTAGTTATTATCCATAACTAATCTCTAATCAATCCATATTCACATTCATAACCACCAAGTTCATCCAACTTGGTGGAAATCTCAAACCCTAGTTCAAGGTTTCCATCAATAAACCCAAATCCAACTTGTACACATCGATTACAAGCTTTCAATGAGTGTTATACACCCATGTTTAGTCATCTTCCCCAAAGATGACATGGTTGGTTCCCCAAACCACCATTTTACCCATACAAAGCTCACAATCAAGGTAGATAAGCAAGATACTCAAGAATACTTACCCTTGATGTTTCAATCCTTCAAGATGGTGAAGATCTTAGCTCTTGAGCTCCAAAAACGTCCAAGAATGCTCCCAAATCGGCTGCACTATGTGTGGGGTTGAAGGTGAAATGAAACCCTGGCCTACACACAAGTTTATATATTCCAGACGCACCTCGCACCCCGCTCGCGCCCACCTCGCGGCGCGAGGTGACGCAGCTTTGCCTGCTGGTTGCCGATGAAACACAGACCTCGCGCCCCGCTCGCGCCGCGATCCAAACACGAGCTCGACGCGAGCCCTTCGCGTCTGATCTCCGAAGTTGCTGTTTGAACTCGCGCCTGCCTCGCGCCTTCCTCGCGCCGCGAGGGCTGTATGGGTCAGTTTCTTGCCTTTTAAACTTGTTTCCATCCAAGTCTTGACCCATACTTGGTCACCCCAAGTCCCAAACATTCAAACACTCGATAAAACACAAAGGGGACTCGATTAAATATTTTGCCACCTTTATCCCTCAATATTTCCATTTAATTCATTAACCGAAAATTCCGGTCGTTACAGTAGATTCGAAGTTCTTCGAAGATAGCTACACGAGTTTTGTGTAAACCAAATATCGGTGATATTCTGTTGGAGATCGAAGAATATTAGATTGACACCGTGATAATACTTCGTGGTTGAAAAGTTCAAAAGTATTATTCACTAGGATTGTCCTTAAGCCTGGGGTATTTGGTTTAAAATGCTACTTTGGTTTGTCTTAGACAAGCCTGAAATATGGTTGTCATACGAGGCCTAACTGGGTACAGAGGAAGTTGTACTTTGAATCGAAATATAACAAGATGGCAATTGCACCTCCTTTTTAGGAGAGATATTTTTGGGTCCCTTGACATGATAAAAACTGACAAGTGCATGGCCATGCCCAAACGAACTGATTTGTTCTTTGTCGTTTATCACAACAGTTTAAGTCAAGAAGTCAAGAAATGATTTCGAATACAGGAGTTGATAATTTCTACCATGCTCGTATTCGTTATCACAAATATCGTGCTGCAAGGGATGAACCTAACAAAGTTGCCCAAGAAGTAGAGACAGGGTGTTCTTTACTAGGAGACGCTATTAAAGAGTTTTTCAAAAAACTATACCTGGGTTACATAAGTTGTTTTTATGTGGTTGGTTACCTACATGCCCATCTAGAAGGCCACTGTAGCTCGTGTCATTAAGATAAAGGTTATGAACTTGCACAAGTGGGAGTCTGTTGGAATTATGTGCACAGTTAGTCAACCTATGATGATACATCCATGCCTACGAAACACTTAAGGGTCACACAGATGAGTGCATGTAATACGAGCAAGATATGCAATGATACTACGAAGAGGAATGATTCATAATACTCATTATGAATCAGTTAAGTATTAAGTTAAGTTTAACTTATTACCAGATTAGTTTAACTAACTAATTAATACAAGTATTTGTACATTTATCAGTTGAGTAAATATACAATGTGTTAATTAAAGATTATCCATGATGTGACTTAAAGCTATTAAATCATATAGTTATTGGATAATATTATTGTCTAATTAATTGTTAAAGGTATAAAACACAAGTATATATATTTCGTGTATATGGGTACCGAAATATATAAGTGTATAATACTAAGACATTTGATAATTAAGTGTGACAATAATAACTAGTAAAACTATAAGGGTTTAAAGTGTAAGAACCCTTTTCTCCCTTCTCCCCTCTTGGACAAATTCGACCAAAGAACCCTAGAGTTCTTTGGTTGATGGTCGAACGAAACACACAATCTTTGTGTGTGTTCGGGTTCTTCGTACAAGGTTTCTTTCTTGTTAATCTAATCTAGATTTCCAACATCCCAATCCTTTAGGGTTTAAGGATTAGGTTTAATCCCAGTTCCGCTTTTAGGGATTAAATCAGCTAGTTGGTTTTAACCGGTCAAGAACACCTTCTTGTTCTTACCAGTATGGTTGAACCAAGCATACTAGGAGGTTGACCTAAGTGGTCGATCAGTTTATTGAAACCCTTCATCAATTGCTTGCAATTGTAATAACACCCCCTTACAAATGCCCTGCCCAGTTTCACGGTCTCCAGTCCTCACCCGGACCCCATACGGTTAAGTTGCGTTGACCCGTAGCCCTAGTTCTTCCACTAATCGGGTTGCTATAAAGTTACGGGTGGCCCCGGGTCAATTAAGGCCACCACAGGCTAATTCAGAATCTTACCTTGAAGTTTCATAGTCTTCGGGGATGGGAGGCCAGCTAGCGAATTCAACGAAATTTCTATCGGACCGATCACCTATGTAGTCTCTAACCCCGCAACCTCTCTTGTTTCTTTTCCAGTCTCGTTGCCATCATCATCGTCAATTAGAATGACGTTGATTTGTGATTTACACCAGTGGCCCTTGTGCCACTTTTCATCGCATTTGTAACATAATCCCCGGGAACGCTTATCGTGTATCTGAGCCTCAATTAGGGGCCTATCCGTCCCTGAGTTACGCCTAAAGAAACCCCCATCACGTTAGGGAATTGTTTTCGTAGTGGTTGGGCCCCCACTATTTTTTTGATATGAGCTGTATTGATTTCGTGACCCCCTACCAATTGAAAATCCACTGGACTTAATGGATTTATTCTTCTCTTCAATTTGTTGGGCCAATTCCATGGCACGGCCCAAATCGGTTGGGGCCCACATCCGCAGCTCATTTTTTATTGTGGGCTTAAGCCCTTTTAGAAAACATGCCAGCGCAACCAGCTCGGACACATCGTCTAGCGGCGCCGCCAACTCAACGAATTTTCTGATATACTCGCCGGTATCGGAAGTTTGCTCAAGAGAGGACCACTGCTCGTACAAATCCCCTCCCGAAATCGACCGGAATTTTTTGAGGAAGACAGCTTTCATCTCTCCCCATGTCGCAATGGGTTGTTGCCTGTTGATCCAACGGTACCAAGACAGAGCATTGCCGCCCAAGCTCAAAACGGCTGCCTCGATTTTCTCCTCATTGATTAATGGGAATATAGCAAAGTACCTTTCTGCTTGCAAAATCCACCCATCTGGGTCAGAACCATCAAACGATGGCATATCGATTTTGCGTGGCCGGAATTCGAATCTGCCTCTTCCTTGTTCTCTCCCATAGAATCCGGTCTCTCTTTCTCCCTGGTTGTAATCGAAAGACCCAAAAACAAACCCCGATGGTGGTTGGTTGAATTGGCTAGAACCAGGCTTGCCGGAATTAAAAAGCGGCGGGTGCGGAGTAATGCTTCCTTTGTTTCGACCGGAGGAATCACCATGCGGTGTAAGGATTCCGGAGTGAGGTGTTTCCTGCCCGCCCTTGCCCTGTTGTTTATCCAGTGAATTCAACTCCAACAGTTTCGCCATTGCAGAGGATAAATCCTCCATCTTATGCTTGACATACTCCATGTCGGTTGTTTGATTCTGGATTTGGGTGCCCATAGCTTGCACTTGACCTTGCAACAGACCCAAATTTTCTTCCACGGCTTCAATCCTTTTGCCAACAGCAGCATCCTTGTTTGTAGCTCCCATGGAGAATGCTCTGATACCAAATTATAAACTCTGCTTCTATCTCAGCCTTACAAACAGAATTTGGACAAAGAAGAATGAACAAGACAATGCCTTCTATTCGAGACGAAGGAGATCTCCAGGAGAAAAGTTCTCAATGCATTTTATAAAAGATATCACCTTCGTCTACAAGAAAGGATACATATACTAGGAAATAAAAGAAAAGTGGGCCCACAGACAAGGAATGTTGACACACCAATTCCTGTCCACTGGGAAAGATAGTGCGCCCACCAATATGCAGAAATACAAATAAACATTAAAATAAAATATGTAAAATAATTGCAGACTAATTGGTTGATTGTGTTGTTTCCCCTTTTGTGTGCTTCTTGCCCCTTCTTTGATATACTAGCCACGGTTTGGGCCTATCAGAACACAACTGGATACTAATTTTGCAGTTGTGCCAGGTACCATGTGGATCAGCAATCCCTGGAGCCATACATTCTTTATCAATAAAATTGTGAAAAAATTAAAAATTATAAAAATGAAAATGGTTAATAATCCGGTGGTTTTGTCTTTTTGGATAATTATTTATATGATTTCCTCAACACTGAAAAACCGACCTATTGAACCTTTAACTGCAATATATTATGAGCTGTCATGAAATTATTGAATTATAAAATATATGATTTCATCATGCACATTCTAGCCACTTTTGAAATTATCCATTTTCTATTTGCAATTTGAAATTCGATGTAAGCTTTTAACTCCTAATCCTAACTTACATAAATTTACCATATACTTGTAGCAATCAATTCGCCATCAGATATAGTCAACTTCCTCACCTGGGTTGGAAAATACACGAATTAGTTGACCTAAATGCATAAACGCGTTTAATAATTACCTTCGTTGTAACATCAAAATATCAAATGCCGATAAGGTACCACCAGTGCCGATTCAGTTACATTTGTTTCTTTTTAAGATCCATGTGAACAGTGGCATCTAAGCAAAATACCTTGATTTCTTTAGTCACCCATTATTGTTCCATTCAAAATAGAGGTTAAGCAACTTCTAACCTTACTCTAATGTCTCGACTCTCGATATTTTTAGATTAAAGAACTCATTTCTACTTTTCCTCCTGCATATATTGCTGATTAACCGATTTCTACTTTTCCTTCACATATTTCTGATTAACCAATTAATATTGTGACCTGCAAAGAAACGCAGAGTAGTAACCGATTAATATTTCCATTCAAAAAAATTAAACACCATTTAGAGTGTAAGTATTATTTTAAGATAACCTAAAAGAAGCCATGAAGCAATTAAATTAGACCCTAAAATTGACGTTTGGTTAATTCTCCTCTGGCTAATAACACTAAACAATACAGTTTGAAATTGCTTCCCAAAATCAATTTTAGGGCTTTACGTTTGAGTTTGTTTGTATTTTAGTTAATGACCGGTAATGATATGGACATCAAATCAATTCAAATCTCATAATTTTAGTGCAATCAAACCAAAAACAGTCGTTGTTGGGAAGACAGGTAACAATCGAACTATGAACTGAAAAAAATTATAATGAATAACCTTAATTGTAAAGAGAAAAACATACTTGAAGTAGAAGAAGAAGAAGCAGCAGGAGATGTTGTAAGGCTATGCATGAAATCATCAGAATTGGCTATTTGCAGCAGATAGGGTTTCGTATATGAATCACGGCTTCAAAGGAGTAGGGCTACTCGAGGAGTACATCATGGCTTCATCAAAGGGCTGAAGTGAACTTCCAGCGAACTTCGGTATTCGAAAACTGCTATAGAATTAAAAAGGTAAAGATATGAAACGGGGGTGACTTAATTTGAGGTTTTGAATGCCATAATATCTGCGAGAGAAACGTTTTTTATTCGAGTAGCATGAAACGTAAAAGGGGTGAGCTGCGGTAACAAGTGGGTTTAAAGTTGGGCTGAGCTGGACTTTTAGCTGGCATCAATGTGGCATTTACGTGGCTTTTTCAATTCAAAAATTCTTTCCTTTATTAAATACAAGGATGAGTAATGGTATTTAGGCCTACTATTTAATAAGGGTTCGCAATTTCGCATACACACATTTAATGAAACTGTTAAACTTGATACATCTCTAAACCACTTCGATATGTCGATATATCAAGAAGTGAAAATTAGTCGTGTAACGACATGGATTATGGAAAAATCGACCAACTTGTAGATTCTTCCGATGGCTGGTAAAATAACTATTAACAATATAAAAACTTAAATTCTTTGGGATGAGATTTTTATCAGCATAACTGTTTCTGTACGCTCAAAATGACTCTGTGTTCCATATTATTATATGCATTTAATTAACTATATATCTATATTTATATATTTCGTGATTGAGGGTGATTACTGGTACTAACCGTAACACAACGGAGGTCAGCTGATGAAATTATAACAGACTGACATATTGATGTCAACAACATCTCTTTTCATCAGTTTTTTTTTTGGACATATCATTATAAATTATAGATACACAATACCCTATTAAAACACCCATTGGGTTCATCTTAACTCTTTATCTACTCACCGGCTACGAGAAGACTTCAGCTGATATCTCCCAACTGATGAGCCGTGCCATTAGGAAAAACCGACGTTACAAATATATACAACCGATGTGCTATTGACACTAGTCGTATATGCATATAATAAACATAAGCGTGTTAAAATAATTTTTTTCCAAACACCCATTAGTAGCTTCTGTAAAAAGATTATCGGGGAATTTTTTTATTTTATTTTATAATATCTTAACTTCAGTAACCTTGATTAAAATTTAGAAAAAAAATCGTCTTATAAGAAAAATGATGGTTAAAAATAGGCGGGTATACAACTATACGTCATATACAGTCATCTTCGACCTATACGTCGTCGTCTTAAACCACATCCCCCGTACATCATATAAATAACCTTATCTTCCATCATTGCCAATCTTAAACCCTCTTTCCAGAGGGCCTAAAACCCCATCCAAACCTTATCTCCGTCGCTTCTTCAAAATCACCGGCCACCATTTCCACGCACCAACGCCAATTTCAGATATCCATCTCCCGCCGTAGCATGCCAGTTAATCTCCTGTCACTGCCGGACCTTCAGCTGCTCAACTCTACTTCACTCCCTGTAACTGTTATCACCATGAAAGCCAACGCTTCAATATCCAGAACCGGCCCTGTTCTCACTCGTATTTCTCCCCACAAACTTAATTACCAATTTTTATCATCTTCTAATAACCTAGGGTTTCCGAAATCGAGCACAACAGTTCAGCCGGAACTAAAATTTTCTATAACACGGAGGTCTGCAATTAGGGCTGCGAGGAGCTTAATTGACGATGATTCTCAGCTTACTGACTGGGTCAACGATTTGACTCCTGGATCCTTTAAGAAAAGACAGGTGTATAGCGAAAGTGACGACGGTGGCAATGATCGGAAAAGTAGCTATAGAGGCGGCAGAGGTGGTGGTGGAGGCAGGGGTAGGGGTGGTTCATCTATGAATAGAAGAAATGATGATAATAGTGGTGGATATGGAAACATAGGAAGTGGAAATAGGGATTCATTTGGTGGTAATTCAAGAGGAAGTGGAAATAGGGATTCATTTGGTGGTAATTCAAGAGGAAGTGGAAATAGGGGTTCATTTGGTGGTAATTCAAGGGGAAGAGGTCGATTTGGTGGCAGTGGGTCAAGTAATTCAACAGAAAGAGGTCGATTTGGGGGTGAATTCGGTGGTAGGGATGGATCTAGGAGGGAAAACGGGCGGGGCTCCAGTAACTCAACCGGAAGAGGGCGAGGGGGTGAAATTTCTCGTGACTCGAATAAAGGGAATTCAAGTTGGGGTTCATATTATTCATCTCCCGAAGGACAAGAACGATATGTGCGTGATACAAACAGAAATGATGAAGATCGGTTTGTGTCAAATAGGAGAGATGATAGATTTGGTGGCAGAACCAGAGGAAGAGGCGGTAGTCGTGGCGGCAGTGGTGGTGGAGTAAGGACAGGTGTCCATAAGAGTATGGAAAGAAGTTTAACAATCGCAGATGAAGAAGATGTGGATGATTATGATGATGAAGAGGGAGAAGAGAAATTAATGTATAATTATAAAGAATTGATTAGTGATGAAGAAGATATTGATGAATATAAAGACGATGCTGATGAAGATGATGATGAGGTTTTAGAAAAGGTGCATTCGTTGAGTTCACCAAGAGTATCGAATGATGGAAATGAATCTTATTTAAGTGAAACCAGGTAGTTAGTTAGTTAGTTACATAGGCCTTCTGTTAATTTTTGAGTTATTTCTGAGTATTTTTTTCTGTTAATATTTTCAGGTTTGATGAATGTTCGGTTTCACCATTGTCCTTAAAAGGAATTAAGGATGCTGGGTATGAGAAGATGACTGTCGTACAGGAAGCAACACTCCCTGTCATTCTTAAAGGTTTGTGTATTCCAAGAAAATAATATTTTTTAGTAAATTGTTTTTTTATATATTTGTAATTATGATTTATCGAGATAATTTGATGTGTTAATTTCTGATTTATGAACATGTTTGTAGGGAAGGATGTGTTGGCCAAGGCTAGGACAGGTACCGGAAAAACCGTTGCATTTCTGGTAATACATTTGTCGCCTAAATTAAAAAATGCCCAAAATACATTTTAGTACCCTGAACTTGGTTAACTAGGTCCTCTACTACCCTGAACTATTAAAGGTGCAGTATGGTGCCCTGAACTTGACAAAATGGTCGATTTTAGTACCCTAACTCACTAATTTGACAATTTTTTTTCACGAAATTTACTTCTAATATCAATATATTGAGATGAACGTATATTTTTTAGTCTGTCAAAAGCCTCAACGAAAGTAAGTCAAGCGAAAAAACAAGGCCAAATTAGTGAGTTAGGGTATTAAATCGACCATTTTACCAAGTTCAGGGTACCATGCTGCACCTTTAATAGTTCAGGGTAGTAGGGGACCTAGTTAGCCAAGTTCAGGGTAATATAATGCATTTTGGCCTTAAAAAATTCAATACCTCCTATTAATGAAAAAATGCACTTTCTAAATTTAAAAAAATATTAATTTTATATTTTAAAATTTCAGCTCCCGTCAATTGAAGTAGTTGTGAATTCGCCAGCTGTTGGCCGTGATGAAAGATGGCCTCCAATTACAATCCTTGTGATTTGCCCTACTAGAGAGCTTGCAAGTCAAGCTGCAATGGAAGCTAACAAATTGTTAAAATATCATCCTTCTGTTGGCGTTCAAGTTGTTATTGGTGGGACCAGACTTGCTTCAGAACAAAGACGTATTCAAGCAAACCCGTGCCAGGTCAGCAGTTAATCCTCATTGTCTCATTTTCCTTTATTTTGTATTTTAGAAATAAATAAAAACTCCATTACTTTTTCACAGATCCTTGTAGCAACACCTGGCAGACTTAAAGATCATATTATGAATACTTCTGGATTTGCTAACCGTATAAAAGGTGTAAAAGTTTTGGTTCTTGATGAAGCTGATCATTTATTAGATATGGGATTTCGTAAAGATATTGAGAATATAATTGCGGCTGTACCAAAACAAAGACAGACACTACTGTTTTCAGCCACTGTTCCACCAGAGGTTAGTATCGTAATTTCTTTGTATAATTGTTTCTTGTGAAGCAAGTAAACCTTATGAATATTTTTGTGTGGTGTGAAGGTTCGTCAAATCTGTCATATTGCTTTGAAAAGAGATCATGAATATATCAACACCGTTGAAGAAGGTAGTGAAGAGACACACACACAGGTACCATCTTCAGACTCATTTACAAACAAAAAAAAATATTAATATTTAATATTATAAAATAAACTATAAGGAGACGAGCTAATTGGATGAAATATAAAGTTTTCAACATTTTGGACATAAGTATACGTAAATCTATTCAATTTACCAATTTATTTGAACCTTGTATCTTATCTATTTTTTTAATTATATTTTAAGGTCCAACAAAAATATCTGATTGCTCCATTAGACAAGCATTTTTCACTGCTCTACACTCTTCTGAAAGATCATATTGCTGGTGATTCTGACTATAAGGTCCACTTTCTTGTTCTTTATTATATCTATTACTATTATTTATTGATTTACCCTCAAAATTTAATCAATTTGACTATTAATTATGGATCCATATTGGTGTTGAGTTTTTTTTGTGTGCAGGTTCTTGTGTTTTGCACGACTGCAATGGTGACAAAACTGGTGGCAGACATACTGGGTCAACTTAAGTTAAATGTGCGAGAAATACATTCGAGAAAGTCCCAGAGTTACAGGACTCAAGTTTCTGATGAGTTCAGAAGATCAAAGGGTCTTATTCTGGTAACATCTGATGTGTCTGCACGTGGAGTCGATTATCCAGATGTAACACTTGTTATTCAGGTATCACTTTTTATTTGTATATTAAAAATACATTATTTATAAATAATAATAATTAGTTAAAATGTTGTTATAACAAATGGCAGGTTGGGCTTCCGGCTGATAAAGCTCAGTATATTCATAGGCTTGGAAGAACAGGGCGAAAAGGGAAGGAAGGGGAAGGAATATTGATGCTGGCACCATGGGAGGAATTTTTCTTGTCTACTATGACAGATTTACCCATTTCAAAAGCCGACCTACCTCTCGTTGATCCAAACACAAACAAAAAGGTCAATTCTTTTTATTATTATTATTTATATATTTCAAATGTTAATATTTTTTTGTGTAAAGCAGTTGGAGAGAGCATTATCGTATGTGGACATGAAAATAAAAGAATCAGCATATCAGGCATGGTTGGGGTATTACAACTCTAACAAAACCGTTGCTAGGGACAAAAGCAGGCTCGTTGAGCTGGCCAATGAGTTCAGTACAAGTATGGGGCTTGCTACTCCCCCAGCAATTTCAAAACTTGTTCTTGGTAAAATGGGACTTAAAAATGTTCCTGGTTTGCGCTTTAAATGAGATTTTTAGGTTGTATTTGTTTCTGTTTTTCACATTTCTAGTTGTAAATTAGCGAAAAGCTCACTTAACAGATTATGCCAATCAACACCTTCTCATTTGGCATTCATCCGTGATAATTTCAAGAAATGAGCCCTTTTCTAGTTATCTATGCTTTTCATAAAACTCAACTTTTACTCACCTAGGTAACCAAGTTTTTTAGTTGAGATGAATATAATAAAATATAGGGTAAATTACCGTGAGGTATTTCAGATTCTACATTATTATCTCTAAACTTTTTTTTAGGGTTTTTTTTGTCTAATTTATTTTCTTTACGTTCTTTCCACCAAAATTGACCAAAATGCACGATGACAAAATATCTCAGGGAAAAAAGTTTATGAACAAAAATACAGATTCTGAAAAACCCTAATGACTAGTTTACCCTATAATATAAAACATATATTTCGCACACGTGACAGAAATTCTATGATATCATTAGTTGTAATGTAAATGCTACATAGAGATGGAAATTGCTACATAGTGTTTTTCCTGTAAAAACCCTAACCATTATATCATCATATCATGAGTTAAAAACATTGGTAACAAATGTATAACAGAGTAGAGCCTTAAACTACACATTCGGTGGTGGTGCCTTTAACAGAACACAAGACATCTTCCCCCATGACCACCGCCTTGGACCATACTTTTACATAAAACCACAACGTACGTACTTGCAAAAGTCAACAACCAAAGTCAGATGGCTCGACTCCTTCATCCGCCCTTGTCTATTCCCAAAAGTCACATTTTAGAACCGTCACTGGCTTGCTTGCTTGATCAATAAATTTTTGAGGTTGCATACCAACAATCATATTCTCCTGTGATTAATATAAATTAAACAATCAACAACCGAACCATTCGGTGGGGCCACCATGACACCTTTCTTGACTATTAGGATAAAAATCAATAAACAACTACAAAAGTAGTAGATAATAACTACCTTTGTTGATGGGGTGAAGACGGTTGATCGGGTGCCCCATAAAACCTATGTTCACGGCTTCCCTCACCCCGTGGTGATTGCTCATTGTTCATAGAACCAAACGACCCAAATTCAACCTGCTCATTTTCATACGGATAAACCATCACCATACCCGGCCCGTTTGACCCATTCGCTAAAGGATACATGCCATAACTCCCATTTACATGACCACTTTGACTTGAAAATGAATCATGTCTTGAATTCATTGACCGACTCCCGTTCGAACCCAATCGAGTGGTTGACTTATCACGATTATGGTTACGGCCCGAACCCCGTGCTTTTGAATTAGTGTTCCAGTTTCCTTCTCTATCCACATGATTATTTTCACTTCTATCATAGTTGTAGCTCCCTCTTCGTGTTCGATCCCTAACACCAATCTTCTAAAACAAAAATAACAAAATTACGAATTTAAAAAAAAAATCAGGTTCGTTTTAACATAAAACAGAGTTTTTCACTTACAGGATTCGGTAGATACGTGCCAGTACCGCTACGGTATCTTGGCATATCTTCCACAAAATGTTGATAAACATTAGGAGGTCTAGACTGAACGGGTGCAACCGGAACGAGCCGTGGTCCATAATTCATGACCAGGTTCATGTTCGGGAGTGGTCTACCCGGCCCGTCCCACGGCACCCGGCCCTGTAAATAAACCGGTGGGACCATCACCTGTGAAGGATATACCGCGGGCCCATGATGACGTGGACTTTGACAAAACCGACCGAATTGTAGATTCTGCCAATGGCTAGCAAAATCGCTATTAAGAATATCGGCCTTCTGTTCATCGGGTGACTCACCAGGAACTGCTACTCTTAAATTAAAGTTGCCGGGTTGGTCAACTCCTTCGGGATGAAAAGTTTGACCGATGTCACCGTTTTCTGTATTGTCAAAATGGCTGGCTGATGCATCTGGCGACCCGTTGGCGTAATTAAACGGAAGCATCGTCAGGAATGGAACCGGAGGCCCGGTGGGGTAAAAAGTCAAGGCCCGTTGACTTGGGTTTGACCCAATAATCATTGGTGGCATTGGGATTCCGCTTGTTTGGGCCGGTTCGGTACCGGGCCCGTGAGGTCTTGGAACCTGAACCACACCGGGTGGTCCCGGGAGCTGGACCGAGCCTGAGTCCTGGTCACCATCCTCGGATTCTGTTGGGATGTTGACCGATTTCTTTCCTCGTTTCTCTTTCGTTGACTTATTGACTGTCAATGTTTCATCCCAGGAATTATCAGAAGACGTTTTACTGTGAGCAGCAGACGAGAATCTCGAACTCGAGGCTCGTTCATCTGAATAAACATCGGTTGACCGATCAGAATGATTGTTGTCTTTCAATCGTTCTCGTTTCTCCTTGTTTGACTTTTGTTGACTTTTTAGCAACCCACCGGACCCACCTACACGACGAGGTGGCGGTACATAATTCATCCCAGTAGAAGATGGTTGAGGTTTATCATCATCTTTTTGAACAATCTCAGAATTCACAAGATCAGATTCCCGCCAATCATGGTTGTTATTATCATCAATATAACTGTTAATCGGATCAACTAATTCTTCAGAATTTGAATTCATCCCGATTCCCGGAAAATAATGAGGATACAACCCGTGAGGAAACTGCATACCCGAGAACTGAGGGTCCATAAACGGGAAATTTGCTGGAATCATATTTCTTTGTGTGTATCCTAATGATGCTAAAAAAGATGGTGAAATTGGATAAGGTAAATGACCCGATGCAAAATTAACCGGCCCGTTAAATCCATGAAACCCAGAAGATGCCATCATGTTAACAAGATCTTGTTCCTCTTGATGCATATCTTCACAGTGATAAATATTTGAATCAAAACTTTGTTGAGGTGGCACATGGTGCAAAGATGAAGCCTCGTTTTTCTCGTTTTCAGGTTCGATATTTTCCCTCTGGTTACTGGATTTTTCGGGTTCGGGTGGTTTGTAACGGGTCCCTTGAAAAGGAACATATTTGTATGTATGGGTCAACTCAGGGCTCGATCGTGTCCTAGCAAATGGGGACCTTTGAATATCATTGACCAATTGACCCAATTTCAAATTCTGTTGACTATCATTAGCATGAACCGCATTGACAACACTGGTTGACTGTGTTTGGTCAAAGTCAGCCTCAGACCTTTTACCAGTCGAATCACTAACTGGAGTATCGGTTGACAATTTAAAAGTCAACAAATCGGTAACGCGTGCATCAGGGCGAGCACCGTTACCATGTCGGTCCCACGTGTTGGTAAAAAACTGATTTAATTCAGCAACCAGATTTTCCTTTGGGCAATCGAGCAATCTTGCCAGCCTGTCAGCCCCATACGCAAATGCACTGCGTATTCTGAAAAAATTACCTTTACTGACACTCCTTCCAAGATTATTAGTGACACGAAGTGGATCAATAACATTAAAATGTTTTGAAAGAAAAGGTTGACTTTGACTATCGTAACCAGCAGGAAAAACAGCATAAACAGAGCTACAAGAGTCAAGAAACACTTTATTAAGCAGCAATTCTCCACTGTCCTTACGAGGTGGTTCAGCTGTAGTGTCACAAAAATAATAACCGTCATATAAAAGTAAAAAACATGTTATTATGTTAACATTACTAATTTATTATTACCAGTTACATCTGGTAGTGAATTTATGGGTACAGGACCCCACAAACTAACACAGAAATTGTCCCAATCGAAATTACTGAAGAACTCCAGAAAACGGTAAAGCACCTGCACGTGCAACAACATTTTTTTCATATAAAAAATAAAAATTAAAATAAATTAAAATAAGATAAACCTCAAGCGGGCCCGCGAAAGAGTTGTTGAAGACATGAAATATGTAAAGAACTAAAGTCTCGAGGGCATAAGTGGATATGAGTCCATGATGAGCACCCAAAATACGGCTTTCATAGTAACACCAAGCTTTAATTAGTATAATGCTACGCTTAAATAAATGATTTTGGTTTATCAAATTGTCAACCTGCACACGTAATATTATTTATCATCATAATAAAATGAGTAAGATATGTGTAATAATGAAATTTATGACTAAACTAACCTCCTCTAGAAAGCATAGGGTACAAAGTCCTCCAAGTTGATTAAAGGATATATCTACCACAATGTTCTCCACAAGACACTTTATAATCTTCACCTGCAGTTCAATCATCATATAAAATTTATTTATTTAAATAATCATCCAATTTTCCGAATAACCATATTAAAAGATCATGACATAATATTCCAACAATTGAAGAAAATATTATAAATAAAAAAAACCATACTTCTGCTTGAATATATTGAACTTCCTTTACATGAAACTCAGCATTCTCATTTTTCTCTTCAGACTCCAACAAATCACAAACCTCACGGGCCCACGAATCTTTTAAATTAGGATTATTACTGAAGGCTGATAAGTCAATATCTCCATCTGGTAAATACGTTTTTAGAGGTACAGACCCAAAAGTAAAAACCTGCAAATCACAAAATTATCAAAACAGCCTTAAAGAATAAACCTTTTCCACCCTAAATGAGAAAATGATGATCATATCTACTTATTGCCAAATACTCTACTTATTGTGGCCTTATTTTCATAAAATAATGTTAAAAGGTGAAAAATAAAACAATATAATCAAAGAAAATGGAACCACCTGACAGGGAAAACACTTCATAATAAGGCGTTGCACATAATCAGCAACCGCATTTCTAAGTTCTTCAGAAGGTTGATTTGGTTGAATGCAATTAATAAGTTCAGCAGTTCTTTCTTCAGCTTTTAACCATCTTTCTGAATCTAACTTCTCTATCAATGGGCCTGCATTTGGCAACAACCCATTCGGCAATAGGCGGCTGCCGCCAACACCGCCACCGATCTGTGACCATCCCTCAATCTCGCCCATACAAAACTATTAGATACTAAACTAAACACAGGATGCTAATCTCAGCAACACAGAATTCCAACAACCTCACTTGTTAGTTTTAGTTTCTGATCAAAGTTAGACTTTGTTCCTCCCCAAAACTAGCAATTAGAGCTTTTTTCAGATACAAAAAACGTACATATACACACATATATTTGCATACACGTATAGAATCGGTATTTGAAGAGGCTGGTAACTAAAAAGGTGCGAATAATGATTAGGTGTATAAGGTGTTATCAATTGTGGCCCTAAAAATGTCAACCACAACAAAAGTTCCTATTTTTCTCAGGAACCCTAGGAAACAAGCCCTAAGAAGAGAGAAAAATATGGTAAAGTTGAAAAAAAATACTCCGAAAATCTGATCGTAAAAATTGTCAACAAAACCCTGGCAACATAAAGGTTATGTGAGATTATATCACGTAAATCAATCTATGAATGAAAGTGAAACAATTGGATTAA
Source organism: Calendula officinalis (assembly GCA_963853835.1). Classification (NCBI taxonomy): domain Eukaryota; kingdom Viridiplantae; phylum Streptophyta; class Magnoliopsida; order Asterales; family Asteraceae; genus Calendula; species Calendula officinalis. Next base: position 87,723,714 of record OY970820.1, on the reverse strand, counting down.
ATTTTAGGGGTGGGCGTTCGAAATTTGTCAAGAAAAAGCTAAAATTGATCGTAAAAATCGAGTGTTTGATTGTTGGGGAAAGGGTTTGTGAGAATCGGATGAAGAGATATTTAAGAAGAAGTTGCGAATTTGTGGGGTTTTTTCCTGCAAATTAAAAGAAGGAAAGGGGTTTTTGAAAATGGCGATTGAGAAGGGGAAATGGCGAAATTGGACAAATGATGATACTGGTGACTGGAATCTGGGGAGAAAGTGATTTTTAATGGAAAATTTAATTCCAACAAATCAATTTAAAATTTTCTTTATTTTATTTTTAGTTCTTAAGATATGATAGCATGAAATTGCTTCTTCTTATCATCCAAAATTTAGCGAGTGTTTTGAATCAGTTTTATAGAAACTCAATTGAAACTGTAACCCTAATCATTTGTTTGTTAATCACTATGCAGTTATACAGGTCAGAAAACGAATACAGGTCGAGGTCCTAGATCTGGGATATCGTTTATCTCAGTGAGATATCGGTGGGATATCGGTTTTTTTATATTGTACTGTAAAAATTATATATTATATATATAGTTATATATAAAGAGTTAAAGACATGTACATAGCATAAAAAGTCCCAAAAGGTCCCAAAAAGTAGTCAATATTGTCTAAACCATAAAAAACTAAACAACAAACATAGCACAAACAGAATTTAATTGCAATCCACAGGTTCAGCATCCGAATCAATATCGTCTAAAGCATCAACTTGTTTTAATGAGCTCAAAAAAACTAGGTTAGATATTATTAAAATTGGTGCCCAAGTCAAGCAACAGATCCAAAAAAAATAAAGGAAAAAAACCGAGATCCCGATTTCAAAATATCGGTGAGATCCCGGTCAATATCGCCGATATTCTCGGTACCTATATTTGGGACCTGTATTATTTTTATCTCCGAGATCCGAGATCCCACTGAGATCCCACTGAGATCCCACCTATATTAACTGCCCAGGTTAATCAATAAGTATAAAAGCATAAAATTTCCTTTTATTGTCAAACTTAAACGGTAAGATGCTAAATGCGTTTATGATGATAGTATATGTCTATATTTGGTCTCAGTGGAAGTCTAGAAACGAGAAGGTATTCTCTTCTCCTCCTACCGAGACTGAGGGCGTGCTTTGCAACAAAATTCAAAGTTCTTCTTTCTTCTGGATCAAGCACGAGTTCTACTGTTTTGGACATCAAGTGGGCGTTGTGGCTTTCAGATCATGCCTTGTGTTATTCATTATTGTAGGTCTCGTTAATTTGACGTTGTTTTGGGTGTTCTTTAGTTTAGCTCTGTTTAATTTGTTGTTTTCCTTTTCCTTCTTTGTATTGTTCATTTTAGCTTCTTACTAGCTTTAACATTTAATATAATTTTCAGGTGCTTTTAGGAGGATGATGGTCATGCCGTAGAGGAGTAGATCTCTCCAGGTTTCCATTTGCCGTTCAAGAAAAGACATATGTTTAGATAGATTTCCTTATATGGATTTTAAAGAATTTCTCAAATGTTAGTCTGATTCAAAAAAAGGCTAATCTTTAAAAATTAGGAAAGTTTACAAATGATAACATTATTATTTGAAATTGAAAATAAAATTAAATTGAATAAAATTAAACAATTTAATTAGTCAAATAAGATTAGGTTATTAGTCTCTAACTTCACATTACACACGTAAACCATCAATTAGGAAAGCCATCAAATATCAGTCACCAAATATGGCGATTAACCAACTTTAAAGTTAAAAAAACAGGGTCAAAATCATCCGTACTACAAATACACTATACGTATGACGATTTAGTAACTAATACTGTTGAGGGTTTAAGTTTTATACTGTACATAGATGGATTTAGGAATAAATTAGGATTGAAGTTTTTGTTAGTTGGTTAGATTGGTTAAAAAAACCTAATTATGTATCTCTAGCTTTTTGCTAATATTTTTTTTAATTTATGGCAGATGTTTAATAAAGAAAAAACTTGTAAAGTTACAAAGGCAAGCTAAGTTCCACATATTATTAGGAAGTTAGATATTATTTCCATAAGGTCATCTCTGATTCTAATACTGGTGATAAATTATCATTTGAGCGTTTTTTTAACTTTGGTCAATCGTCACTTTTGTTTAAGGGCTTACCATTCATGTCTTTTAACATGTATAATAGGTCATAAAAGATTTGCAACGATGGTAATGACCGGAAAACTACAAATGAAGCAGAATCAAGGAGGACAGAAAAGGGTTGTTGGAGGTGATCAATGATGGTAATGAACCGTAAAATGAAAGGGAGTTTCTGTTATCATGTGTGTGTGTTTTTTTTTCTTTTGCTAGGAATGTGCACGTACATTTTTTAAATTAATACAGTGATAGAAGTATAAATTTTAATGTATTATTGTAAGTTGGTTTATCATGAATATAATTTTTATTTATTTATTTTACTTAATTTTATATTTAAAAAATAAAATTAATTTATTTTAAAATAATAGATTATCTTGAAAATATATACATAATAAACTATTATTTAAGTAATTAATTTTGAGTCAGATAAAAGATAAATTAAATTAGATCGCGTAGTTTTAAGATGAAAAAATAAAAGATAAATTTCAATTAAAAGATAATTAAATTTTGATTTTAATTTTAATTAAATTAAATTAAACTATTAAAATATAAATTTTGATGAAAAGATTGGGTTGAGTGGACTGCCAACGGGATAGTGTAACTACACCTAGGGGTGAGCACAACCGGTTACCCGCCGGTTCCGGCCGGAACCGGAACCGACGGTTCCTTGAATCTCGGAACCGGAACCGGAACCTGTTACGGCGGTTCCTCAATTGTTGGAATCGGAATCGGAACCGCCGGTTCCAACACCGGTTCTGGTTACCCTGTCCCATGTCCTAGCGCATATGAAATTAAAAAACACAGTCGTATATCCTATGTCAGTTTTGCAGATGAAATTGAAAAACACAGCCTTAAAAATAAAAATGTCAGATTTTAGTGAAATAACGCATAAGCAAGTGTAGACACCAAAATCAGTAGCATAAACCCATAGCCTTTTAACCCTCTAAGCCCATGTAATGACATTGTGTATTACAGTGAAATGTATTATATACTATTATATAAAAAGTTAAACATTTAAAATAATTATATTTAATGTATATATGTATATAATATAATTTTTTTATAGAATAATAGACTCGATAACCGCCGGTTCCGGTTACCCACCGGTTAACGGTTCCTTAATTTTAAGAATCGGAACCGGAACATCTTAAGGCGGTTCCACGATTTTAGGAACCGGAACCGGAACCTCCTAAGCGGTTCCTTGTCCGGAACCTCCGGTTCCGAGTCGGTTCCGATTCCAATTCCGGTTAGCCGCTTTTTTTCTCACCCCTAACTACACCCACCGACTTTACTTCTCCGACCACATCCTTCTCCGATCACATCGTCGCTCACCAATGGTCAGTCGGTCACACAGCAGCCGCCTTATCTCCCGGAATCGCCACTATTCCCGCCTCTCAAGCTGTGATTTCTTCATCAGGCCAACAAACAAGTACGAAATGGTTTTTCATACTTCAAATTTCTAGGATTTTTTTTCACTACTTCATATCATCTGAATAATTACACGAGTAATCTTCAATATGATTCAGTATCCACAACTGCTATTAACATGTGAATCCTGAAGTATTAATCTAACAATTTCCATTGCAGAATCAGGAACAAGCAATATCTCGTGATCTACTGATTGCCGCCATACAATAATTTCCCATATATATGGCTGAAAAACAAGAAGAAGAACAAAAATCAGAACAAGGTATGCTGATTTTTTAATTATCATTAATTTATAGAAAATGATCGTTTATTCGCAATGATTGTTAATCAAATTATGTTTACAAATGTGGTTGCTTTTATACAGTGTGTAACTTTTTCCAGAAGCCATCCAAGAATAAAAATATAAGAAAAAGAGCTCATAAAGACAACGATGAGAAAACCGATGAACAAGAGGAACCTTCTGTTGTAATCAACAAGGAAAAACCTCAAGCACCTGACAATAAATTGCATTTCGCTACTGGATCATCTAAGCGATCAACAATGTCAGAGCAACCAGAAATCGATACAAAAGCATCAATTTTTCAATTCGATTCTTCGAAGGAAATTCAAGTTCAAAACGACAGCAGAGCAACTGCAACACTAGAAACAGAAACCGATTTTTCACAAGACGCAAGGGCAATTAGGGAAAGAGTTCTTAAACAAGCAAACGAGGCTATAAAAGGGAAGAATAACGGTGGTGGTGGTGAGAAATTGTATAAAGGTATTCATGGATACACTGATTATAAAGCAGGTTTTAGGCGAGAACAAACGGTTGCTAGTGAGAAAGCCGGTGGGTCCCATGGACCATTAAGAGCTTCTGCTCATATTAGGGTTTCAGCAAGGTTTGATTACCAACCAGATATTTGTAAGGATTATAAGGAAACTGGGTATTGTGGGTATGGTGATTCGTGTAAGTTTATGCATGATCGTGGGGATTACAAGTCTGGATGGCAAATGGAGAAAGAATGGGATGAAGCTGAGAAAGCAAGAAAAAGGAAATTGGCATTAAAAGGTGATAATGATGATGATGAAGATGAGGATGATATTGATGATGATGAAAATGGGCTTCCTTTTGCTTGTTTTATTTGCAGACAGCCTTTTGTTGATGCTGTTGTCGCCAAATGCAAACATTATTTCTGCGAGCATTGTTATTAGATGATAATATTAGTATATATCTTTGTTACAATTGTAATTATCTTTTCCATTATTACTTCCTTTATATAAGGAATGATTGTTGTAATCTCTAATATATATACGATCCTCACCCTCTCAATTGAGTATGGGTTTTGACCATAATCATCACATGGTATCAGACTAAAATCTCTCCCCTAAAAATCGATTTCTTCTTCCCTGGAACCCTACCCGCCGCCTGCCTCATGGCTGCTTCTTCCTCTTCTTCGAATGACACAGTGTTCTCCATGAACACTCTTTTACACATGATGACTCTCAAACTTTCGTCATCTAATTATCTCCTCTGGCGGAACAATATGTTACCAATCTTCACCTATCAAAAGCTGATTGGCCATATCGACGGCACCTCTGTTGCGCCGCCCTCCACCATTGTTGTTGATGATAAAACAGTACCGAACCCTGCACTATCTGTTTGGACCGAAACAGATCAGCGGGCTGTTATACTGTTGCAATCCTCCCTCACGGAGGAAGCCGCTGCCGAAGTTCTTGGCTTAAATACTTCGCATCAGATCTGGGCAGCGCTGGAAGCTGCCTACAGCAATGCTTCCGTCGAAAGAGTTCATTCTCTTCGGGATTCGTTGCGACAACTCAGCAAAGGCAATACAACAGTATCGGAATTCTCACGCAAGTTTAAAGCCATCTCCGATCAGCTCTCGGCCATTGGACATCCAGTCATGGAGATTGATAAACTCCACTGGTTTCTTTGCGGTTTAGGTCCTGCGTATGAGACATTCTCCACTGCTACTCGTGCAACCAAACCTGCACCGAAATTTCGTGACCTAGTTTCACAGGCAGAAAGTCACGAATTATTTTTAATTTCTTTACATGGCACCGCTACTTCCTCTGTTGCTTTTCAGGCTCAACAGTACACGCATAACAACTCCGGCAATCGTGGACGTGGAAATTCTTACCGTGGCAATAACTCACGGGGTCGCGGACGTTGTGCAAATCGCCGCCCCCCGCACTGTCAGCTTTGCCGGACATCCGGTCATTATGCGTCAGCCTGTCCGAGTCTTGCGACCTATGCATCTCAAGCTCCCACGACTGATGATGCTCTTGCTAAAGCGTTCCATGCTCAGTGTCATGTTACTACAAATGCTCCCGATTGGCACGTTGATTCGGGAGCCACTGATCACATGACAACATCTTGTGAAAATCTTCATCAAACCGCTCCTTATAAAGGTAGTTCTCAAGTATTATTCGGTAATGGAAATTCTTTACCTATTACACATACGGGTTTTTCACATATTACTAACGGTATTACTTTAAAAGATGTGCTGGTTATTCCACATCTTACTAAGAAGCTCCTTTCCGTAAGCAAACTAACGACTGACCATCCTGTTGATGTTTTGTTTTCTCAACCGTTTTTCAATATTCAGGATCGGAAAACCAAAAAGGTCCTTGCTAGTGGACGATGTGAGAACGGGCTATATGTGCTTCAAGATGCATACCGTGCTTTTGTGGCTACTAAAAGTTCGAATAAGGAGTCTTATGAATTATGGCATACCCGTTTGGGTCATGTCTCGTTTGATGTTATTTCTGTTTTAAATAAGTTAGGTTTTTTGTCAGTTTCTTCATTATTACCTAAACCTATTATTTGCACTTCGTGCCAACTTGCTAAAAGTAAACGTTTGCCTTTTATCAATAATAATTCTAGATCATTGCATCCTTTGGATTTAATACATTGTGATCTATGGGGTCCCTCTCCAATTAGTTCACCTGATGGCTACCGTTATTATGTTGTTTTTATTGATGATCATTCTAGGTTCACGTGGTTCTATCCACTCAAAACAAAACCGGAATTTTACACCGTTCTACAAAAGTTTATTAATATGGCTCAAACTATGTGCTCTCGAAAAATTAAAGTTTTTCAAAGTGATGGTGGTACGGAATTTGTCAACCATACCGTTCGGAAACTTTTTGATGATAATGGTACCTTTCATCGGTTTTCGTGCCCCTACACTCCTCAACAAAACGGTCGTGTAGAACGTAAACACCGGCATATTGTTGAAACAGGTCTTGCTATGCTTTTCAATGCTAGCATCCCGGCATCTTATTGGGTTGATGCTTTCGCATCCGCCACTTTTATTATAAACCGGCTTCCCACACCCGTGTTGGATCAAAAGTCTCCTTTTCAAGTTATTTTTGACAAGCTTCCCAACTATAGCAACTTTCGAGCATTTGGATGTCAAGTTTTTCCCTATCTACGGGACTATTCTCCGCACAAATTAGCACCACGGAGCATTCCGTGCATCTTTATTGGTTATAGTACCCAATATAAAGGTTATCGATGCCTTGACCCTACTACCTCACGAATATTTATTACCCGCCATGCTCGCTTCAATGAAACGGTGTTCCCCTTTAAAGGTACCTCTCATATTTCAAATATACGTAATTTGGAGCTAACCACTTTTTTGCAAGATATACCTAATGTGGCAACTCCTATGGAACCCACTGCCCCATCGAATTTCTCACATGGCCCAACTGTTGATCCATCACCCACAAGTACACCAAATTGCACTCTTTGTCCTCATAATATACCCAATGCACCACAACATGAGCAAACCGGCCCACAAATTGATCCCTTACCCCTTCCGGACCCACCTCAGCCCGATACACCACCCCAACCCACCTTTGGCGATCCAGACAACACCAATACTGGCCCAGCACCTACTGCTCACAACGGCCCACATCCACCCGACGTTACCACTGGCCCAACAGTCCTACCAAACGCATCCGTTCCTGTTGAGCCCACTTCCACTCATCCGATGTGTACTCGTTCAAAATCGGGAATTGTAAAAACCAAACACAGGGCCGATATTGCATCTTTGGCATCTTATCCCTTGCATCATGCGTTATCTGCTGAAATCGAGCCACGTAATTTTAAAGGTGCATCCAAAGATGCAAAATGGGTCGATGCAATGCTTGAAGAGCTAAAAGCTCTTAACCAAAATCAAACTTGGACATTGGTGCCCCGTCCTCACTCTACAAATGTGGTTGGTTCAAAATGGGTATATCGTATTAAATATAAAGCCGATGGGACCATAGAACGATTTAAAGCTCGTCTTGTTGCTCAGGGTTACACGCAAATCCCGGGCCTCGATTTTTCTCATACATTTAGTCCGGTTGTTAAAGCAACAACAGTACGAATCGTTCTATCTCTTGCTATTTTACAAAATTGGAAGCTACATCAACTTGATGTCAAAAATGCCTTCTTAAACGGTAACTTAAATGAAACCGTCTTTATGGAGCAACCACCGGGTTTTGCGGATCCAATACATCCAAATCATGTTTGTAAACTCTCGAAGGCTCTTTATGGCTTGAAACAAGCCCCACGTGCGTGGTTTCAAAGATTAAGCACGTTTCTTATTTCTTACGGGTTTACATGTAGTCGGGCCGACACCTCTTTATTTGTGTACTCTCGTGCATCATGTGTCATGTATTTATTGGTTTATGTTGACGATCTAATCTTAACGGGAAATGATGAGACCGCAATCTCCACCTTCATTATGTCACTCAATAATGAGTTTGCGATCAAAGACCTTGGCGACTTGAACTATTTCTTGGGTCTTGAAGTGCTACGATCAAAGGACGGTTTATTTCTTACTCAAGCAAAGTATGCCACCGATATCCTAAAGCGTGCTCAACTTTATGATGCTAAACCGGTTCATACTCCTTTATCTCCGCACATTTCGTTCACAAAAGATGGTGTGCCGTTTACCGATCCTACTTTATATCGCTCTCTAGTTGGTGCTCTTCAATATTTGACAATTACTAGACCGGACTTGTCTTATGCGGTAAATCAAGTTTCCCAATTCTTGCAAGCTCCAACTATTGACCATTTTCAATCAGTAAAACGTATACTTCGGTATGTCAAAGGAACCGTCTCGTTTGGTCTTACTTACAAGCAACCGAAGCTAAATAATATTCTTGGATATTCTGATGCCGATTGGGCTCGTTGCTTAGATACTAGACGATCCACCTATGGCTACTCGATTTATCTAGGTGGTAATCTCATCTCGTGGAGTGCTAAGAAACAACCAACTATCTCCCGCTCGAGTTGTGAATCAGAATATCGAGCCATGGCTAACACTGCCGCGGAGCTAGTTTGGATCACTCATTTGTTACGAGAATTGCATGCACTTCCGCCGGATCGTCCAACATTACTTTGTGATAACAAAAGTGCCTTGTTCATGACACAAAATCCCGTTGCACATAAACGAGCCAAGCACATTGATTTGGATTATCATTTCATTCGTGAACTTGTAACTTCAAACAAACTTGTTACTAAGTTTGTTCCAACCAATCTTCAAGTGGCCGACATCTTCACCAAAAGCCTTCCTAGAGCTCAGTTTGAAGCCTTCCGCACAATGCTTCGCTTAGGTCCGCCACCTTTTCGATTGAAGGGGGATATTAGATGATAATATTAGTATATATCTTTGTTACAATTGTAATTATCTTTTCCATTATTACTTCCTTTATATAAGGAATGATTGTTGTAATCTCTAATATATATACGATCCTCACCCTCTCAATTGAGTATGGGTTTTGACCATAATCATCACAATTGTGCTTTAAAGGTTAGATCTTTCACGTCCTCTGTTTTACATGAATGTTGCAATTATGCTTGTTTTTTTTTCTCAAATTAGTAGATAACTATATAGTAAACATGAATAATAATTTGCGCCAATTAGGAGACTTAGGTTTACTTGTTAGTTAATACAGTTTTTTTTTTTTCTTTTTTTGATGAAAATTTGGATATGCAGCACCATGCAAAGAAGAAAAAGTGCTTCGTTTGCAACCAGCCTACACTTGGGATATTCAACACTGCTCATGAAATACGAAAGAGGCTGAAGGAAAATAGCAAACGTGTTAACTTTTAACCTTACTTTTTTTTTTTTTTTTTTGTTGATACATATTATGTACTTTGCTTCTATTTCTTTGCAATCTAATTTAACTATAGTTTTGAAGTTAATCTTTTAATTATTAACATTTATTATTATTAAATACATACATAGAAAATGAGAAGACAATTTGGAATAATGTAATTAGATGAGCAAATTGAAAGGCAAATCTCTTATGAACAAACATTTACATCATCCCACCTAAGTTAGTTTTAGTCTTACTTCTCCCTAATTTCACGCCACCTCAGTAGTAACTAACCTCTTTTGATCCGCAACAGCCAACTTTTTCTCTTCAAATTTAGTTTCTTGACTCCAATAATGTGGAGATTGTGAAGTTAACAACGGCCACAACAAATTCTTCTGCTCTCTCGGTTTCCTTATGTACGTTTTTGTGTGTTGTCTTATGATTCCATTGACGGCTTTTAAGTAGTTGCTTGAATAATGGTCTCTAAGGATTGTGCCATCTGACCCATAAGCTGTTGGATGTTGTAGAGTTTCTATTGGGTGTGGGGAATTTAAGAAGGCCCGTAAAGCCGCTTTTGTTGACCCACGGTCAGCATTTTCCATTGCGTATAGAGCACTTCCTGGTGGGAGTAAAGGATGATGTGGCGATGACTTTTCATCCGGTTGGAGAATCAACATTTTGCCCAATGGTGTATATAACAGACTCTGCAAAAAAAAAAATGAGTTTTTTTCAATTTAAATACGTTTTCTGTTTTTGAGTTTTCTTTGAAAACTTATCTAGAAAAGTGCCACATTTCTTTGATATCTAGAAAATTCGCCGTTCAAAAAAAAAAAAAAAAAAAAAAAAAAAAAAAAAAAATCAAAAAATTCGATTCAAGTTCATACTACTATGACCAGTTATCCAGTCAAAATGATGACGTGGCAGAAGACATGTTGGAGACTTTGATAATGTTGACTTCTTCTGACATGGCGTTAACTAAAAAGATTACCCTAAAATATTTTTGGGTTTTGATTCAACTCTTAAACCCGCCCTTAGGGCCGTCATTATGAAAACCCAATATTTATTTTTGACAAAACGTCAACTTTCAAAAAGTCCGTTTTCTAATAATGTTACTCGGTTATGCAGTCAAATGATGACGTGGCAGAAGACATTTAGATACTTTGACCATGTTGACTTTTTATAAAAAGCGTACTTACATTTCTATTTAGGCATGGATGAGAACGAAAGGTACCACACAAACGTTTGAGTAATTGTGCAACATGATTAGGATAATTGCACGAAAATGCTCGAGGTACAATGTCTCTATGCATCATAACACAATGAACATGATTCTCATCCACCCCCAACTGATCAAGAATCTTTTGACCATTACAAAACACAAACGGCGAGCCAAACGTCACAACTGGTCGTAAAGCCGATAGTTTGACCACATTTCTGGTCAACAACATCAAGTTGACTAGTAAAGAGAGACTTCCCCCAAGAGAATGACTTGTGAATTGAAGCTTTGCTCTTTCACCGTATCTGTTTAAATGTTCGAGAATATGTGGCATGAATTGTTCATATATTCCCTTTGCTGCCTCGTAAATTCCTCTGTGAACTAGGACACCTGTTTTCTGTAACCGTTTTTTCTCGTTAATTTATAACTTCTTTATGTGATTATTACTATGAATTGGAGTTGTTATTTGTTAATTACCTCAAACTTAATCGGTTCAAAAAATAGATTTGCTTGCCATGATGCAACCGAATCCGAACCCTGAAATTGTCATTAGGTAGACTAATTAGCAATTCGCAACTCCAGGATTAGTTTCTAATTGAGTGAGTGTTTGGTTACCTGGATAACGAAACACCGAGTATATATACTCGAATCATCACAAATAAACCATTCACAGGGTGACGAATGAAGTGACTGCAAATCTCTTGCAGCCTCCTGTTTTTCCTTCTCAGGTGCTGCAACAACAGCCGTCATAGTTGAAGCCGCCATGTAAGCAGCCATCTCCATTTTTTGTTGACCGTCTTTATGACCTAAGATGATGTCATCATCTTCCCCCAAATGTCCTTGTGATTGAACATAAGTTGCTGCTGATGCTGCAATCTCGTAAGCAGAACTACGTGTTCTAACACGTTTTTCATGCTTCTGAATGGTTGTTGGTTTAATCACACGTGCACAAATTGTGTCACGTGCTAATGCTTTCTTCTCCAGTGAAGATGTCACAAAGGTTAAATCATAGTATCTTCTCAAATCATCCCCCTGCAAAAAAATCCATGTTTCTAAAAAAAAATTGGTCAAAGCGGAAACGAGCAATGAGTTTAACATACCTCGATTTCCGGGATGACATACGCCATGTTACATAAAAACGCCAGTTGTGAAATCTGTTTTGTATCGGACCACGAAACGTTCTTCAACATGCCCGAAAACGATTTTTGATCGATAATTAAAGTATCTTCATCATCACTATAATCCACCTCACATCCTTCACCATTTCCATCTTCATCACAACCTTTTTCTTCTTCGTTTTCACCGTCGATTTCATTACTCTGTTTTTGAACCCATCGGCTTCGAATTTCCATTACCCGTTCAATCCAATTAGCCCGTTTCTTCCCTTCTTTCTCGATTCCTACACCACTAACATAAGTTAATTCATCTCTTTCTTCTGTATCCGTTTGAATTGTCTTTGTGAAATCAGTGAGTTTTGGGATGATCGAACGGCTGTTTCTTAACTTTGGTTGATTCATAGAAGCCTGAATACGGTTAGCTGAATAACACAGATTGTTATCAGAATATGCTCGTTGGATTCTAGTATTTCGCCTTAGATTTTGACTGGATATTGACCGGTTAAGGATGTTTGGTTTTTGTCCTGTTATCGAGCTTTCGGGTTTTGGGGTTGTTGGTTGGCTGGAAACCGACATAATACTACTGCTGCACACCATTTAGAAATGATAGAACCTTCTTCTCTTTCAGATCGCCTGAAAAAACACACACTCAGCTTCTATACAACATATTTTCTGTTTATGGTTATTAGGTTGTTGTCGACCTACAACAATAATAACTAACATTATATAAAGACACTAAAAAGGACAAACTAGAACCTTGGTTACAACGAGAACATTCGGTATATTCCAGATTTCTGTAAAGTGACATGTATTTTGAGGAAAAACCGGCTTTTTTTATTCGCTAAAGTTAAAATATACAAGTATTAATATGAAGGTGACCCAGTATCATGTTTAGGATCTTTGAGAAAATAAGTTTTTCACCTTTTGCACACACCAGTTATATGACCTTTGACCGGATGACTTCCAAATTTTTATAACCAATAAGACACGTCACATATAGCAAATTAATTAAGATTTGTGGAACCTCTTAAAAACAAACGAACTGTAAACAAAGTCATCTTATAATCAATGACTTGGATGCACAATAAAAAAGTACAATGACTAGAAAATGATGAATGAAACAGTACGCTGATTTTTATGTAAAAACAAAAATAAATTGAAATACGTTAAACAAAGAGACGTGTAATAATCGTATCGTGCTAAAGTAAGAACAAAAATAAATCGAATCATAATAGTATATTTGTCTTGAAATTGTCTTGTGTTGATATTAACATTAGATGACTTCAGTTTTAGCGTTCTATCCTAGATATCTTTGCTTGAAGCATCCGTCTATTCCAAAATAGCAGACAGCTTAAAACAAATTTCGTAACTGAACAAATTATCTAACAAGACACCTTAAACAAACTTCATAACTAAAAAACAATCATCAGTGGCAGCAGTATAACCCGAGTTATATAGTACAAATTTTCTCACAGTGAACAAATACAAGGGATATGAATAATTATATCTTTTGATAAAAAAAATAGAGAATAAGTTATGCTCGACAAAATCCGATTATAAATGGGAAATTATAAGACGCTTGTGTTCTGCTAGAGGTTATACGTACGGTTATACCTAAACTATTATACGCACGACAATAGCGTAACTAAATCACAATATTCAAGGTTTGATCTTAATCTTAACCTAGCAGGCTAGGACGGTTTACACAAAAATGTCTGCTCCTAGTTCTTTTTCCTATCCTAGCCAACTACTATATAAATTAAAGATGAATATTATGTTATTCATCTCTATTTTGTTTGTGTGTGATGATTAAAGGAAATTTTACTTTCCTGTTTTAAAATAAAAGGTTTGTACAGTTTTGAATAAATCCAGAATTCAAGAGGTTTTCAAAAAAAAAAAAAAAAAAAACACTCTTAAGTCTTAACTGCTACCTTTATAAACTGAAACATTAAATTCATAACAAATACATAATGCATAAATGCATGTGGAGTGAGGGTGCCATATGCACATCAGGTGCATTCGGCCCCATAATTAGGGCCCCTAACACTGTTTCTTAGATGATAAAACCAACAAGCCGTCACGAGATTTATCTGAATCTTGTCCCACTAATCAATCAATTTTCTATATAGTACTAGTCCGGTAACATGGTATATAAAAGTGCATTGTGATTTGAAATATAATAATAACTACAATAAAATATTAAAACTATAATCGACAATAATTACTAGAACCCAGATGAATTGCTCTGTCAACTATATAATCAAACACAAGAATTATTTATTTGCTCCACTATGTATTTTGAAGCTTTATTAAAAGTTACAAATTAGACATTATTATATACATAAATTATTATTATTATGCTGTCAGCTTAAAAATGAAATTCAATTCTTGACAGTGTGACACTTCAATTTTAAGACTTTTACTAAATAGTGACGTCTTATTAAATGTATATCAGTAAAATGACGACATGCAAATAATAACCCGCCATTATCTACGACATTTCATTATATATCGCGATACATAAGCACATAATGATAATACTGTTATGACACAATAGAAACAAAAAATATAAACCATTCAAAATAAAAAAAAAATTGATGAATTAATTCCATTACGAGTTTTTTTTCAAAACATGAATTTGAAATATATTCATATACAAAATTCCAATATATACCTTAAACCTTGCAGACCGATCGGCTATCAACACAGGCGGTTTCTGTAACGTATTGAATCCGATTTCGAATCGGTTAATTCTGCAAAAATTACGCGAACGATTAACAAAACTATCAATTTTCTCCGAAATTTAGAAAATTTTACTCGGCATTCACATCGTTTGTATCGATGGAACGAACAATTGAAAATATGCATAAAAAAATATAAAATATCTACGACTATTTGATCAGCAGTTTATCTTCCAAATTGATCAATCGATATAACTAACCAGACGATCAATTCGCTCCGAAGATTTTCCACATTTTTACTCAGAATTCAATTAGTTCTGTGTGTGTGTGTGTGATCGGAGAGGAATAAAGAGAGACTTACTCGTCGACTGCTGCGAAAGCTCCAATCAATGGAGAACTCCCGCAGCAGAATTGCGAACGAATGTATATATCTATGATGAATTGACGGAAGGTATTTCTTCAAAATTTGATCAATCGGTTAATTGGCTGTTTCACAAGTTTCTCAAATAATATTTTGTTAATTCACACACGCACAGATATACACAGACATACGCACAATGTTTTCTCCTGTAGGAAGAAGAAGATGGGAGAGATTAAATTTTCGGTCACACACTCCTTGGGTGGTTAGTGAGATCTGGTAGGACTTTATATATGGCTTACCTGAGAGAGAATCTCCTCACGTGGTCTTCCAAGCTTGCCACGTACCATTTTCCATTTCCTCAATACTTTTTTTGTACCTTTAGGCTGCATGGTACGGGTCCAAGGGCAAGCGGGCTGTTGGAACAAAATCACAGATCAACTTATTAATGATGCTGCAGTTAGTACTGATCATGTTTACTACTGATGAGTTGATGCTGGTGAAGTCTATAACTTAGTTACTACTGATCAAGGCATACTGAAGATACTACTGATCAATAGTAGTTACTACTGATGATGGTTTTGGACTTACTACTGGTCACCAGACTTACTACTGACGATGCTCATTTACTACTGGTGATTGCAGATTACTACTGATATATGATTTGGAAGCAAATCAAGTCCGAGATCTTCGCAGAGATAGTTATAGAATGTAATTCAATGTATATCTTTATAATTCGAATATAAATCAAGTCCTAGAATAACTAGGGTAAATAGTTAGGCTTCAAGGACTGTTATAAATAGTTCCTTACGAATTGTAAACGTACGTGTGTATTGTTAATCGATAATATACATTGAAGCTTTTTGTGAAACTGTGTTCTTAATATTCTCGCATATTGTTCTTACAGTTTATTGTTCTTAATATATTGATATAGTGTTGATCCGCTGCAACTTCTATTATCAATTAGATCTAAAGGTGTTTATTAACTCTTCATTAGTTAATCGATCCTGACAAGTGGTATCAGAGCATATTGGTTCTAGATCTACGAATTTTTTTTAAGAACAACAAAAAGTTTTAAACTTTAAAACACACACATTATTAATCATGACTGATAATAATGAAAGCACTCAAGCAAACAAAATCCCTATACTCACTCCCAATAACTTTGGGATGTGGAAGAATCGTATTAAGCAATACATGCTTATTACTGATTATTCCATGTGGGAAGTTGTCATTGAAGGAAACAAAACTGGTCCGGCTCAAGCAAGTAGTTCTGTAACTGAAGCAGACAAACTAAAGTGTGAAAAGGAGAAGAAAGACAGAGGAATCGAACTCAAAACACTAAGCACTCTCCTACTGGCCATTCCTAATGACTATCAACATCTCTTTGTTGAATATGATGATGCTAAGGTGCTGTGGCAAGCACTGGAGAAGAGATTTGTTGGCACCAAGAGCACCAAGAGGAACATGAAGTCTGTTCTCAACCAAGACTTTGAAAACTTCAAAGGAAAGCCCAATGAGACACTCACTCAAGTGTTTGACAGATTCAACAAGCTAATCGGTGAACTTAACCAGGTTGGGGTTAAGATGGATAAAGAAGATGTTAACATGAAGTTCCTAAGGTCTCTTAGTGAAGAATGGGCCATGTACACAGTGATATACAGACAAAGAGATGCACTAGAAGAAAAGGAGTTAGATGAACTCTACAACGATCTCAGAGTATTTAAAACTGAGGTAAATCAAAAGAACCCTTCTATTTCTTCTAATAATGCTCCATTTGTATCTAGTACAGGTCAAGGCCAAGAAACTGCCACAGGAAAGGCTGCAGATTCTGAAGATGCTGCAAGAGAATCCTTTTTCACTAGTCATGTGCATACTGCACTGATTAGTGATGATTTGGAACAATTGAATCCAGATGATCTTGAGGAGATGGATCTTAAATGGCAGATGGCTATGCTGAGCCTAAGAACCAAAAGGTTCTTAAAAAGGACTGGTAGGACAAGTCTCAACTACAACAAAGGTGACAAAGCTGGATTTGACAAAACTAAAGTCAAATGTTACAACTGTAACAACCTTGTTCACTTTGCAAAAGAATGTCCTCAGCCAGACAAAAGATCAAAATCAACTGCTCTTGTTTCACAACAAGGACAAGGCTATGACTTGAGCTTCCAAGCAGAAGAGCATGCTCAAAATCAAGCTCTCATGGCCTTTACTGACAGCAAATCTGAGGTAAAACCTAAACCTTGTACTTCTGAATGTATTAAAATTGTTAAAAATTTAGAAAAAGAAAACACTAAATTAAATGAAGATTTAGCAAAAGCATTAAGAAGAAATCATGAATTTGATGGTGTAATTGCTGATCAAGAACATCAGATAAAGGTGTACCAGATGATTGATCAAAGGATAAAGGAAGAACTGCTCCAAGCTGTAGATGAGAAAGAATACTATGAATTAAAAAATAAAGAACTAACAAGTAAATTAGAAGAATGTCAACTTGAAATTGAACAAAATAAATTGACAATTAAAAAATTTGAAAGAAGTACTAAAATTCTTGATGAATTAACTAATAATCAAACTACAGAAAAAAGTTGTTCATGGAGTGGGATATCATGCTGTACCACCTCCATATAAATTCATCCCTCCACTTAAAGATAGTTCAGAAAGAATCATAAATGAATTAAAAAGTGAAAATCAAACTGAATCTAATACTGAAACATCTGAATCAAATGATTTTTTTGATGATAATAGAACTACAAACTCAATTGAATTTACAATCGTTCAAACTAAATCTCCAAACTCAATTGATACAAGTTTTCACACAGCACAAAGTGAAGAAAATTCTCCTAAATATAATGCAGAAAATATACCAAAAATTTTAAAAAGGGGAAATGAAAGAAATAAAAATCAACTCTTAGATCAAAGGATACCTGAAGGTACTAAAGGTAAGAAATTAAGATGTGTTATATGCAACAAAGTAAATCATTTAGCAAAGGATTGTCACTTCAATCCAATTAACTGTAAAGAGTTCAAAGCATTTAAAACTTCCAAAGAAAAGGCAAAAACACAGAAGTTGAAAGATACTACTGGTCCTTCAGTAGTGAATAAAAATAAAACTCCAATTGTTGAAACACCAAGATTTGGAAGAAGTGCACCAAGATTTGTGCAAAACAGAAGAGTTGGAAGCCCAAAGAACAGCAATTACTTCAAGAACAATGGAAAATCAAATCAAAATAATCAATATTTTAAATTTTCCAACACCAGTAAAAACTTTAACAATTTTACTACTGGTGTTAACCCTAATTATAATGCTGTCTGGTACCAGTACCAAAACACTACTGGTAAAAACCCTAAATACAAGAATACTACTGCTGCTAAACCAACATTCAAACATACTACTGGTATCAACCCTAAAAACACTACTGATCATTCTAAACATGGTAAGTACCCAAATACTACTGGTCCATCAGTAGTAAAGTATTCAAAGGCTAAAAATCATAGGTATAGACCAAGATCAGTAGTGAACTCAGACACCAGTACCAAGTCTAAAAGAGCAGTAGTAAAACAGAACACCAGTACTAAAAAGGTGTGGGTACCTAAAATGTTTAAGGTTAACTGTTCTAAATCTGATTTCTCAAAGGATGAACCCAAGACATATAAAGCTTGGGTTCCCAAACTTAACTAACCTTTTATTTACTTGTGCAGAGCATTCAGATCCCAGAAGAAGGAAGAACATGGCACATTGATAGTGGATGCTCAAGGCACATGACTGGAAATCTGCAAATTCTTAAAGATTTCAAGTTATTTGATGGAGGTTATGTGGCCTTTGGTGAGAACCCAAAGGGAGGTAAGATTACAGGCAAAGGTACTGTTACTAATGGCAAAATTACCTTTGATGATGTATTTTATGTAGCTGAGCTAAAATACAATCTAGTCAGTGTGTCTCAAGTTTGTGATAAAAAGAACAAAATTCTTTTCACAGACATTGAGTGCATCATTCTTTCTCCTGACTTTATTTTAGATGAAAAATATGTTGTGTTAAGAACTCCAAAGAGAAACAATGTGTATTGCCTGGATATAGGGGGGAACTCATATCTTCAAATGAGGTCAACTGTTTTATATCCAAGGCAAACACCACTGAATCAGAACTATGGCATAGAAGGATGTGTCACACTAATTTCAAAAATATGAACAATTTAGTAAAAAGAAATTTGGTCATTGGACTACCTCAAAAACAATTCATGTGTGATCATCATTGTGTTGCATGCCTAAAAGGTAAACAACACAAGACTTCTCATAAGTCCAAATCTGTGAACTCTATTTCTGTTACTTTACAACTCTTACATATGGACCTATTTGGACCTACAAATGTAATGAGTATTGGAAAGAAACAATATTGTCTTGTTATTACTGATGACTTTTCCAGATATACATGGGTTTTCTTTCTCAGGACAAAGGATGAAACAAGTGAACTCATCAAGAACTTAATTGTTAAACTGGAGAACACATCTGATCAAAAAGTTAAAGCCATAAGATGTGATAATGGCACAGAATTTAAAAATGCTAACTTAATTAACTTTTGTGATCTTAAAGGTATTGACAGGCAATACAGCTCACCCAGAACTCCTCAACAAAATGGTGTAGCTGAAAGAAGAAATAGAACCATCATAGAAGCAGCAAGATCAATGTTAGCAGATTCAAAGTTACCAATCACTTTTTGGGCTGAAGCTGTTAATACTGCCTGTTATGTTCAGAACAGAGTATTAATAGTGAAGCCACATTTTAAAACACCATATGAACTTTTTAATAAAAGAAAACCCTCTATAAGTTTTTTAAAATCATTTGGTTGCCCTTGTACTATTCTGATTACAAGAGAACAAATTGGTAAGTTTGACTGCAAAGCTGATGATGGAATCTTTGTGGGATACTCTACTCAAAGCAAATCATACAGAGTATTCAACAAGAGATTAAGGATAATTGAAGAGAGCATAAATGTATCCTTTAATGAAAATATTCCTAATGAACAAGGAAATGGTCCAGATTGGCTATTTAACATAGACAATCTAACCAAATCCTTTAATTATAACATGGATTTAAATGCAGGTGATTCAAATTGTCATACTCAAAAGGAAGGAACATCATCTGTTAATACTGGTCAAGAAGAGATGAGATACATAGTAGTTAATACTGCTCCCACAGTTAATACTGAGGACAGTAATAACTCAAATTCTGAAACCAGTAGTAACTCTGAGAATGAGGACAATAGTAATTTAAATACTACTGGTACCAGTAATAGTACTCAAAATACTACTGGTCCTAGCAATAACCTAGATTATCAAGATACTACTGATCTCAGTAACAACAACAATACTACTGATCTCAATGAAGAAAACAGCAGTAGTAACTCTGACCAAGATGATGATGAACCAAACATCAATGACAATGAAGGATCACTAGAGGAGCAACTGCCTGAGACAAATGAGTCCAACCTTGAAAATCAACTAGTGGTTGATAGAACTACAACTACAAGGACTCAGAAGAACCATCCATTAGACCTTGTTCTAAGTGATGTTAACTCACCACTGCAAACAAGAAGCAAATTAAACAAAAGCTTAACTGCAAACATGTGTAATATAAGTTTAATTGCTAATGAATGTATGTTTGAATGCTTTCTGTCTCAGGATGAACCAAAGAAGATTCAACAAGCAATGAAGGACTCAAACTGGATTGAGGCAATGCAAGAAGAACTCCTTCAATTCAAGTTACAAGCTGTCTGGACACTTGTACCTCTACCTAAAGGAAAAAGAGCCATTGGAACAAAGTGGATCTTTAGAAACAAGAAAGATGAAAGAGGAATAGTGATCAAGAACAAAGCCAGACTTGTAGCCCAAGGATACACTCAAGAAGAAGGAATAGACTATGATGAAGTATATGCTCCTGTGGCTAGAATTGAAGCAATAAGAATATTCCTAGCATATGCTTCATTCAAAAAGTTCAAAGTCTATCAAATGGATGTGAAGAGTGCATTCCTATATGGGAAGATTGAAGAAGAGGTTTATGTCTGCCAACCTCCAGGTTTTGAAGATCCAAAACATGGTGATTATGTGTTCAAACTGGATAAAGCTCTGTATGGCCTACATCAGGCACCAAGAGCATGGTATGACACATTATCATCATATCTATTGAAGAACAACTTTAAAAGAGGAGCCATTGACAAAAATTTGTTTACAAAGAAAGTCAAAGATGATATACTACTGGTACAAATCTATGTAGATGATATCATCTTTGGTTCAACCAATGATTTGTTATGCAAAGAATTTGAAGAACTGATGCAAATCAAATTCAAGATGAGCTCTATGGGTCCAATGAACTTCTTCCTTGGACTCCAGGTCAGTCAAAGAACAGATGGTATTTTGATAAACCAATCAAAATATGTTAAAGACATCTTGGAGAAGTTTGATTTGAAAGACTGCAAGAGTGCAAGTACACCAATGGAAACACACAAACACCTACATCCAGATGTTGAGGGGGAGGATGTAGATGAACACTTATATAGATCAATGATAGGCTCTTTGATGTACTTAACTGCATCAAGACTTGACATTATGTATAGTGTGTGTGTGTGTGTGCAAGATATCAAGCAAGACCTAAAGAACTACACTTACAGGCTGTCAAAAGAATTTTCAGATACTTGAAAGGCGAACCATCACTGGGTCTATGGTATCCACATGATTCACCCTTTGAACTCATAGCCTACACAGATAGTGACTATGGAGGTGAATGTCAAGATAGAAAGTCCACTACTGGTGGATGTCAATTCTTTGGATCAAGACTGGTGTCATGGCAATGTAAGAAGCAAACAAATGTATCAACATCAACTGCTGAAGCAGAGTATGTAGCTGCATCTGCTTGCTGTGCTCAAGTACTCTGGATTCAAAACCAGCTTCTAGACTTTGGTATCTCTATCCTTAAAACTCCTATTTTTATTGATAATCAAAGTGCAATTAGTATTGTGAACAATCCAGTAAAACACTCTAAAACTAAACACATTGAAATAAGATTTCATTTTATAAGAGACTGTAATGAAAAGAAATTAATCAAAGTAGTTAAAATTCATACTGATAATCAATTAGCAGATCTTTTTACAAAAGCATTTGATGTAGGAAGATTCAACTTCTTGGTTAGCAGTATTGGAATGATTTTGATAAATTAAAATCTCTCTTAAAATCATGTGTAAAGTTTTGTTGTAAAAAGTTATTTATTTGTTTAAGTGTTTTACTACTGGTAAGTCTGTATTACTGGTGTGTAGGCATGTGCACAAAATACTACTGGTAGGTCAATACTACTGGTGTGTATTAGGTTTACATAAATACTACTGGTAAGTCAGTACTACTGGTATTCACATATACTACTGGTCTTGTGTGTTGGTGGTTACTACTGATGTCTATAGTTACTACTGATGTAAAATTCTTAGTTACTACTGATGTTCGTAGATACTACTGACGTTTTCTTACTGGCATCTAATTTACTACTGGTGTTACACATCAAAAGTACCAAACTAACCCCCGTGAAAATAACCGTTATATTATGATTCGAAGGGCAATTTAGACTTTTTGCAGGTTAAATCGAAAGATATAAAAGGCGGAAGTCGATTAGTTTAAGCATTATCTTCACTTCGATTTGCTAAATCCTCTCGATAAACCCTAGCTTATGATCAAAGACCCTGCACCAGTAACAAAATTCTTACACGTTTCTCTCAAATCAACAAAAATGGCAACGCTACAATCTCTCAATATTCAAACACATCTCAAATATTCAGAGTTCCACAATATGTGTGCGTTTCTACGCAATCCAGACGGAACAAAAGATTTTCGTCCGATAGTCAATTTCTTAAAAAATTCGTATATAAAGTTTGCTTTAACTGTCAAACCAAAAGCATACCAACAGCACTTGGTGGATTTCTGGACCAATGCTGAAAGAACAGAAGGTGCAACTGTACCTATGATAAAATCATCTGTGGATGGCAAGACGATCACAATCACTGAGCAATCAATTCGACACCATCTAAAACTACATGATGATGCAGGTATGTTTACACTTCCTAAGGAATTCATTGCTGAAATTTTAAATAAAATGGGTTATGAGGGAAGACTCAACATAGTAACTTTTCAAAAAGGCCTTCTCTCCCCACAATGGAAATTTCTTGTACATACTATTCAGCATTGTATTTCTCCAAAACGAAGTACTTGGAATGAGTTTAATAAGACAATAGCCTCTGCTGTTGTCTGTTTATGCACAGACCAAGTATTTAATTTTTCATACATGATTTTTGAAGGTATGTTGGGAAATCTTAGTTCTTCAAAAATTTTAATGTATCCCAGATTTCTCCAACATATCATAAACTGTGAATTGCAAAACTTGTCAACTCCCAAAAACATTTTTATCATTCCTGAGTTGAACAAGAAAGTTTTCTCAAATATGAGAAAACAATTTAAATTTTCGGGCAAGGAAACCCCTTTGTTTCCTAATATGATCAAAGATCAACCACTACTCGGAGAGGGTTCAATCATAGATACAACCCAAATTGAACCTCAACCCACTCCATCACCCCCAAATGCAGCCCAAACACCACCCCAAATAGTCACTCAATCACCCACACAAATAGAAGTCCTGAATGTGTCCCAGGAACTTGACATAAATCTGCAGAGTGCTACTCTTCACTCTGTAGAGGACCGACCATTAACCAAATCTATCCAGAAACATTATAAAAGGAAGAAATCTTCCTTAAAGGACACCAGGGGACAAATCGAGTCAAACCCCAGGCTCAAAGAGTTGTCCTCCAAGGAGGAGAGAGGACATGAGGCGAGGGCTTTCACTACTGATGCCCCAAAGGTGGGTGCACAGGATAGTGAAAACATAACTAAGACCCAGACCTCGGCAACTTTAAGTGATGACTCATTTGAGGAATTACTTAAAGGACCCCGGTGCCAAGAAACCACAAGGGGGGGCATCTCTGCTTCTTCTAGGAAGAAGAGGGTGTCTAAACAACCCAATGAATCACCAAGAAGTGATGAGGGTAGATCTATGGATTTGATGGAAAGGATGGAAAACCTTAAAGCCAATGTACCAGTCAGTGAGCCCGATGATCTTGCTAGATGGAGTGAGGGCAGTATTAAAACCAAACAATTGACGGATAAAGTGGATTCTCTAGAATCCACTGTACAAGATTGTCTTACATATCTCACAAATCAGGGGAAAACAATTGCAGTAATGAAAAGGCATGTTAATACCATCAATAAACGGATGAGGTTATATGAGCACATGCTTCATCAACAAACTAAAATCATAAGGAAATTGAAGAAGAAGCTTGATGATAGTGAGGCTCCTCTAGTTGAGCTCACTAAGGAGGAGAAGGATAATATTCAAACAATGATTGATGAATCAATTGCAGCAGCAACATCCTCTCTCTTAAACCTAAAAGAAACAAATGTTGATGAAGGCTCGGAAAAGATGGTTGTTGATGATGAGCCAATGACTACTGCTCCTATGGAAGAACAAACTCAACAAGAAGTATCAGTAGTAACTCCTACTACTGATATCATAGCAGTAGTAAGTCAGGAAGAGGAAATAAAAGCACCAAATACTACTGATGCCCTATCAGTAGTAACTCCTGAAGTCACACCAGTAGTAACTACTTTGGTTACTACTGAAGAGGAAGAACTGCAACTCCCAGAGTTAATTGAAAGGGAAAGACATGTCATTATCTCCAAACCACCAACTCCTAATCAACCACTTATCATACCTGACATTGATGATAATATAAATTGGTTTGAGGTAGATGAATGTACACTTCCTCCACACCCTAAAATTTTATCAGAAGATCAACTGCACTTGTTCTATCCAAAACTTCTGATTTTGGGTGTACCTGATATGAAATACACTCCACCTCCACCATCTGCCTGTATTGGAAAATGAAAGGAAGTCTATGATGATGACTATCCCAACAGAGCCTTAGGTCACCAAATGGTGAACAAAATTAATCATGTCAGATCAGAAAAGCAGTCCAGATGGAGGGTAAAACACAAGAAATTCTTGGAGAATGTGGAGATGTATCTAGCTCTTGAAGAGAAGAAGAAGAAGAAAACTCAAGAAGCAGAAATACCTGTTCAAATAGAAGATATCCAGTTAGAAGCTCAAAAAGCAGAATTCAAAAGACTCAGAAAAGTTGAAGAAGAACATATACAATGTCTTGAAGAATTGGTTTCTGAATGCAAAAGAACAAAAAGTGAGCTAACTGAGGATGTGTTTGAAAAGAAGACCAATATGATTGAATTTTTAAAGACAAAAGGGCACAATGCAAAGTCCTTTGGCAGAATGAAGATGATGACAATTATTGAAAAATATTGTGCTGCCAAGAAGAAGGATTTGGCTGAACAAGAAGAAAAAGAAGCAAAGAAATATAAAGCCCTAATTCCAATCAGTCCAAGTTTAATTAAAGATTGTAGTTCATCAACTACTGGTTCCACATCAACTCCCCAATCAAAGAAGAGAAAGGCTGTTACTCAAGAACAGAGTACTCAAAAGAAGTCAAAAACACAAATCATTCCTGTTCTTGAAGTGCCTATTGCTCCCTTGCAGAACAATCCTATCATAAATTGGAGAATTATGAATAATAATGTGATAGAGATCATAAGGGAAGATAAAATTGTTCAAAGATTTACTAGATGGTTGCCATTGATTAGTTCATGTTCAAGAAGTGATGTTATTAAACTTCTATTGGAAAACCAAGGATGGCAAAGAAAACATGGAGAGAATCTGGTGCTGGATACTTAACAAGAATGATAGATGCTGCATTTTATCCAGACAACTACCCACAATTTACAGATCAAGGAAATGTTTATGCTTGGAATGTGATTCCAACTGCCAATATGTACTTCTTTGAAAAGTCAGGCAAAGTATGTGAGCTATACTTATATGAAAAAGAATATCCACATTCTGAGAAGACTATGTATCAGATATTCACAAACACAATGATGAAGCCATATGATGCTGTTATGTTCCAGAACAAATTGAATTATTTCACAAAGAGAAACAGCAAGTACATCATTGAGCAAAGACATCAACAGAATCAAAAAAACATTGGAGAAAAGAAAGAAAGAAGAAGAAGAACAAAAGAAACTTATGTGATTGAAAGAGAATCAATAAGTTTAGGGGGAGATTGTTGGAACAAAATCACAGATCAACTTATTACTGATGCTGCAGTTAGTACTGATCATGTTTACTACTGATGAGTTGATGCTGGTGAAGTCTATAACTTAGTTACTACTGATCAAGGCATATTGAAGATACTACTGATCAATAGTAGTTACTACTGATGATGGTTTTGGACTTACTACTGGTCACCAGACTTACTACTGACGATGCTCATTTACTACTGGTGATTGCAGATTACTACTGATATATGATTTGGAAGCAAATCAAGTCCGAGATCTTCGCAGAGATAGTTATAGAATGTAATTCAATGTATATCTTTATAATTCGAATATAAATCAAGTCCTAGAATAACTAGGGTAAATAGTTAGGCTTCAAGGACTGTTATAAATAGTTCCTTACGAATTGTAAACGTACGTGTGTATTGTTAATCGATAATATACATTGAAGCTTTTTGTGAAACTGTGTTCTTAATATTCTCGCATATTGTTCTTACAGTTTATTGTTCTTAATATATTGATATAGTGTTGATCCGCTGCAACTTCTATTATCAATTAGATCTAAAGGTGTTTATTAACTTTTCATTAGTTAATCGATCCTGACACGGGCGTGGGGGGTGAGGTGGACGGCCACGCCGTGGAGCGGAAGGGGAACACCGCCACCCCAACGGCGTTGGGGTGCGGCGTGGGTGGAGAGAGGCACGGACCACGGGAGGAAACGCGGTGGAGGTGCTCGGTTTTTGCCAAAACTAGCCGTTGGCAACGGCTATATAGCCGTTGGAATATAAAAAAATTTTTTTTTTAATTATTTACCTATATATATTACACATTTTCACTCATTTTACACACAATTAACCCATTTTACTCTCTACAAACTCCTATCTTCAATTCTTCATACCCAACCAACAACTCTCTACTTACAATGGATCCACACAACAACTCTCCACAAACACCCAACCAACCTTCACAACAAAATATACCACCGAACCTTGGATTTGGTAGCTACGCCGTATGTCAACATCCTAAGTTCCGGTGTTGTCCCACCTCCACAATTTTATCGACAAACCGCACCTCAATTTCAACTCCCTCAATTTCAACTCCCTCAATTTCAACAACCCCAATATTCACAAAATGTATCTCAATTTGCACCCACCGGCCAATATTTTCGACAACAAGAAATTCATCAACAAACCCAAACACAAGAACGACAAGCGGGGGGAGCAAGCGAAAGGGGAAAGCGAAAGGGAAAGGGAAAAGGAAAGAAAAAGAGGTTGTTGAAGACGTTGTGGAAGAAGATGTGGAAGAAGACACACAACTTCCATGGACGGAAAAAGGAGGAACTTGCGTTGTGCCGAGCTTGGTGTGCGACTTTTAAAAATGAGAAGGACGAGAATGGCATGAGAATTAAAAACTATTGAGAAGCCATTCTTTCTAAATTTCATAAGTTCATGGGAGTCCCGCCATACCGAAAAGACAATAGTCTTAGTAGCAAATGGCGTGACATAAACAACAAGATTACAAAATTCAATGGTATATACAACAAACTCTCGTCGGAAAGAAGTAGCGGAATGGCCGAGTTTGATGTTTTGGAGGCCGCCAAGAAACAATACAAAGTTGAAAAAAAGGGCCATAATTTTGAGCTAGATCGACATTGGTTGATTTTAAAAAAGGATCCAAAATGGATCGGCACAATTACTAAAGATCAACAACAATCGAAGCGCTCAAAAAGTTCACAATCGGTTGACGTTTCTGATGGTCGTTCTCGTGTCGACCTTAATGCAGGGGACGATGAATTTCCAGATGACCTATTCGACGACATTGATGAAACCCCAACTCCTCTTGAACGACCAATTGGAAGAGACAAGGCTAAACGAGCGGGTAGGCATGCGGCGAAAAGGGAAGCGGAGAACAAGCATAGGGAAGACATTCAAAAACAATTAAACGAACACTTTGAGGCAACGAAAGAGCGCGTAGAGATGCGTCGTCAACAAGTTCAACTGGAACAAGAACAACGTCAACAAGAGAGGGAGAAAGAAGAAAGAGATAGGGCGCTTGCAACCGAACAAAGAATGATCAATAATTTGAATATTTTTAGTATGCAACCACCGCCAGGCTTGCCGCAAGAAGATCTTCATCATTTCCTAGCCGCGAAGGAAAGAGCCCAAAAAGCGATGAGCGATTTAGGATTGTAGTTTTTTATTTTAAGTATTTTTAATTTTAAGTATTTGTATTTTTAATTATAAGTATTTGTATTTTTAATTTTAAGTATTTGTATTTTTAATTTAATGTATTGTTATTTTAATTTTAATGGAAGTTTAATATTATGTTTAAAAAATAAATGGAAAAGAAATGATGAGATGGAAAATAAAATGGTGTGGTGTGGTGTGGTGGGTATTTCCACCAAATGATGTGGTGTGGTGGTGGTGTGGTTGATGAGGTGGCGCTGATGTGGCGGAAAAGGGCACCACCACATGTGGTGCCCATACCCACTAGCCTTATACCCCCAAAACAATTTTCGATATTGAATTTCGCTATCGTTGTATTTTGCTTTAATGCGTTAAATATTTATTCGTGAACATGTGCCAACATCACCACCTAAGTTAATTTTAGTATACTAAGATATACTCAAAATGTTAAATAAAAAGTTACACATTCAGTCTTTCTAGGTCTTTTATACAAACACTGAGTCTTATATTTACAATTTGTTGTACCCATAACTGTGCATTAGGGAGGAGGTCGCACCCTCGGTCACTATTTGATCACCTGTCAAAAGACGCGTCCCCCCTTACATGAGTCATAGCCTGATGCATTGTGAAGAGTGTTTGGTCATCTAGTAGACCATTGATGGTCGCCAAAATTTCAAAGGTGGAGAATTGATTTCATACAGGAAAGACTTTGGTCGCCTAATACATGGCTCTGGTCGGGTTTTTCATATGTTTGGTCGCCATAGAAAAAAGTGATATGGTGCCAATGTGGCAACAGTTTGGTCACCTCTTACGCATAGTCTAAGCGATTATGAGTTTCACACAAATAAATTTTAAATTATTCAAAATAGAAATCATTAATTCTTCTATATGGGAATAGTAGAGCAAGGTGCCAAGGTGTCCAACTTTACGAGCCACCTATTCCTAGGACGAACATCATTTTTTTGGATAGTCTAGCAAGTTGGCACAGGTAAACCTCCGTGGGCACAATAGTGTAATTTTTTATTTTTATTTTTGTTCATAGTGATTGAACTTGAGACTTCCTGGAAATTCCAATCATAAAGAGGGGGGTGTGGCGGCGAGACCCCCCTCCGACGGATCAATTTATCCTACCTGGCACCATTTTGGCGAGACCTCCCCTACACCACCATACCACCCGTTACACGAGTGAGGGTGTGCGCTGGACCGCTGGCGAGCCTGGCGTGAGAGGGGTGTTTTTCGAGGTATTCTTTTGATGTATTTTGTGAGTGAGAGATATTTTAGTGATGGTAGAGGAGATATTTGGGATTTGAATGTGAAATTTGAAATAACGATGTGGCGCATATGTGGCCATCCAACGTATGTTACCACACCTAATACTCTCATGGAGGCCAAATACAACTAGACTACCAAAATTGTGGTTTATTATTGTTAGAATATATTGTCATTATGTGTAATTAATATGATATATGTAGGAAATCATGTAAATATGGTAGACTCTAAATGCTACCATAATTGTAGGCTAGTGTTAAGGAATTTCGTGTATATTTATAGTCATGAGTTGTAATGGAAAAGGGCAAGAGATTATCTTCTATTAGTCTTTCATAGCAAACTCCGAGGCCAAAACTGAAATGATGTGGTTGAGTAGTTGATCATCAGAGGCTGTCAGAATGATATCATCAACATATAAAAGTAGATAAGCCATTTGATTTCCCTGTCTAAAAATAAAAATGATTATCGGAGACACTATGAGTGAAACCAATATGGGAAACATAATCTGTAAAACGAGTATACCAAGCCCGAGGGGCTTGTTTGAGACCATATAATGCTTTCTTAAGTAAGCAAACATAGTCTGGATGGACCGGATCACGAAAGCCCATTGGTTGATGCATGTACACAGTTTCATTCAATTTGCCACGGAGAAACACATTTTTAACATCCAGTTGGCGTATGGGCCATGAGTTGGAGACTGCCAAGTTGAGAACAGTGCGGATGGTAGCCGGTTTGACAACGGGACTAAAAGTTTCTCCGCAATCGATGCCGACGCGTTGAGTCTTTCCATTACCTACAAGACGGGCTTTATGCCTCTCAAAAGAACCATCAGCACGTATTTTATGAGTTAAAATCCACATACAACGCATAACATTAACATTTTGTGGACGTGGTACCAAAACCCATGTCTCATTTTTAATAAGAGTTTGGTACTCGTCGTCCATGGCCATTTTCCAATTCGGGTCACGAAGGGCGATGATGAGATTTTTTGGAATGGGTGATGGATTGTGTTGGGTGTGAAGGTTGAAAGGTGTTTTGGGTTTAGCAATACCGTTCTGGCTACGTGTCACTGGTCCGGTCGAAATGTGAGGTTGGGTCGGGGCTGCCGGAGATGGGCTCGGCTGATAAGCTGGCGCGGGAGGAGAATTGGGATGGGGTTGGGCTGCCGCAGGGGGAATTTTCGACCAAGGCCTAGTAGGTTGGGCTGGACTAGTAGTATTTTGGGCCGGTTGAGGGGAATTAGAGACTGATGGTGACGGTGTAGTAGGTGCGATTGGATTTGGGTGTGGGTGTAACACCCGTATTTTTAAAACATCACCCTTATTTTTAAGTCATCATTTAAATCATTTAAAATACATTTTTCCCAATATTTGACATATGGTCCAAAATACAGTCTAACGAAAACTTTAAAACCTTTATCAGAGTTTACAAAAATACGGTGTCACCAAGTATATCAAAACCATAGGTAAACAGGATCTACCTATGAGCTCCCGAGCTAAAATATCTAGGCCACTTCTAGTGCAACCTTCTATCACTTCAAACCTATACCTGAGTACATAGCCACAAAACAAACGTAGTACGTGAGACAAAATAGTCTCGTGAGATACATGGGTTTTAGACCCCAATAATAATAATCAGTTCATAAGTATATATATATATATATATATATATATATATATATATATATATATATATATATATATATATATATATATATATATACTATATCAATGTTGTCTAGTCACCATATTGTGACCCTATCGATTCCTGCCCTCTTAGAAATCATATCGAACTATCGGGTTGCCCCCGAACTAGCTAGTGTAGGGATTTACTACGCACCATGCGACTGATCAACCATTTGGGTCGACCACCTAGTACACGAGTTCGAACCTTGCTGATCAAGAACATGAACTTGTTCTTGACCGGTTTAAACTTACTAGCTGATTTAATCCCTAAATGCGGTACTGGGATTAAACCTAATCCTTAAATCCTAAAGGATTGGGATGTTGGAAAACTAGATTAGGTTAACAAGAAAGAAACCTTGTACGAAGAACTCGAACACACACATACTTGTGTGTGTTCGTCGACTACTACCAAGAACCCTAGGGTTCTTGGTTCGACTTCGAACAAGAGGAGAAGAAGAAGATGTGTTCCATGAAACATACCTTAGGTTAACGCTTAAGATAAGTCCACTGATGATGAACACGACGAACGATCTTCTAGTTGATCACTTGCTACGATCTTGGATCTTCGAAACTCGAAGAACATGAAGAACGAACGAAGAACACGAAGAATTAAGAACACCAAGTGATGGTGTTCTTGTTTCGGCCGAAAGGGGTAAAGGGGCAAGGGTTTTCGGCTTGTGTAGGTGTAACCTAATAAGTGATGCATAAGCCCTCTATTTATAATAGATGGACTTTCACTTAGGGCCCTTCTAGTTTAATTAAGATTAATCTCTTAATTAAACTTATCCTTTTACACTTTCATCCCTTATAGTTTAACTAGTTTATTATCATTGCACTTAACTATCAAATGTCTAGTATTAACACACTATAATTTCGGTACCCATATACACGAAATATATAGACTTGTATTTATACTTTTAATAGTTAATTATATAATAACCTTTATATAATTTACACAATAATATTATCCAATTACTATATGATTTAATAGCTTTAAATCATATCATGGATAACCTTTAATTAATACATTGTAAATTTACTTAACTAGTAAATGTACAACTACTTGTATTAATTAGTTAGTTAAACTAATCTAGTAATAAGTTAAACTTAACTTAATACTTAACTGATTCATAATGACTATTATGAATTATTCCTCTTCGTAGTATCGTTGCATAACTTGTTCGTATTACATGCACTCACCGGTGTGACCCTTAAGTGTTTCGTAGGCATGGATGTATCATCATAGGTCGACCAACTGTGCACATAATTCCTTCAGCTAGAAGCACAAACATACCTAATACATAAACATATATGTACTAGAATTACATTAACTTACTAACCGAAATCCATCGCCATTAGTAAGCTTCACATTAACTTACTAACTGAAATCCATCGCCATTAGTAAGCTTCACATTAACTTATTAACCGAAATCCATCGCCATTAATAAGCTTCAAAATACCGGCAAGAGGGATTCACCCAATCTACCGATACCTGCCTTACTCACCGGAATACGTCCAGTTAGCAAGACTACTAACGTGGATGAGTCGATGGGAATCCACCCAACTGCCCCTCATTCCACACCTCATGACCGGGGGTCCCCCGCATCATCACATCATCTCATTCTTAACATAACTCAACAGTTATTTCAATCAAAGCCTTCGGCTATCACATAAATCATCAAACAAGTTGGTAATCCAATAATAACTATATATAACTAGTTCAACATAGTATGAACGTACATGTATAGTCCCATGGACTCGATCATAAGCAACTCACATCTACTTCTACATCTATGACCCTAGAAGGTCCATACTTACATATTTCATAAGATACATTTCTCATTTAACGATATCATATTACTTTTATCTCTTTGTTGACTATAATACATAATTATTACTAGTCACATCATATTCATTTTCATATATATATTCGTTCTTTACTTTCATTAGTAAATTTACTAATAAATATTCATTCCTACAAAATCATTGCCAATTACTTTAGTTTGTCATGTTTACCTTTAAAATCATCAATTATACTAGACCTAGTCTAGTATCACATTATACCTACTCACTTACCTTTTCAGTAACTATCTTTATCAAAATATATATTAATAAAGACCCATAAAATATCATATATGTTTTCAAAAGCTCTTTGTTATGTACCCAGTTTAAAAGTCTCATGTACTCACCTTAGCGATAATGCTCCAACCGTGCTCTTTACACCAATTTCGTTGCTCCAACAATCAATCGACTTTCCAAGATTTCACCAAAAGCCTAATACAACAATCACAAGTTGTTCAACAACAAATACTACTAATAATACACCCTTTTATTATTAGAAATCCCTTTGATAACACTTTCCCCCAATTTTGATGATTTACAAAACCATAGGTTTAACCAATCTTAAGATTCTTACCAATCTTAACCATACACTTGTTTTCTTTGTTAAAATACCATCTACCAAGTGTATACAACCTTTATTTCACCATTTAAGAAAACCCCAAGAACTAGGGTTCGAGATCCAAGCTTTTACTTCCATGGATCTAAAGTAATAAACATCAAGGAGTGAAGATTTACCTTAATCTTCGACAATAGAAGCAAAATCAGATGATACGGACCCCAAAATCGGCTTCGGATGACCTTTTCCACTCAAAATATGTATAAGAACTTAGAGAGAGAGTTAAGGTTTCAAGTTTGGCACTTAATGGCCAAAAACCCGTATTTAAGGAGTTCCAGACGAAAATCAGCAGTAACTGATCAACAGTAACTGATCAGCAGTAACAGATCAGCAGTAACAAATCAACACTAACTGAAAGTGCGCTTTTTGACCTTGTTTCGTCCATAACTTTCTCATACGATGTCCAATTGACACGAAACCAATTCCTACGTCCTTTAAATGATTTATCCTTATTTATCATATTTTTTCATAATTTATTTAACACAAAAATTCGGGTCATTACAGTGGGTTTTGGGTGTTGTTTTGAAAATGATGGTTAAAATATGCATTTCTATCACTATCTAAAAAATTATATTGTGGTGGTGGGGAAAAACATGCAAACGGAAATTGGGTTTCATCAAATATGACATGTCGACATACAATAATTTTCTTCGATAGCATATCATAGCATCTATACCCACGGTGATTATCCGGAAAACCTAAGAACACACACGGTTTGGAGCGAGATTGAAGTTTGTGAAGTGTGGTTGATGGTAAAAGAGGATAACATAAAACCCCAAAAACGCGTAAATGAGAAAGATCGGGTTTCTTATGATATAAAATAGATAAAGGAGATTTAAAATGAAGAGTTTTGCTTGGTAAGACATTTTGAAGATAGGTGGCCATGTTTAGAGCATACGGCCAAGAATTTGGTGGGACCGATGCATGAGATAAAAGAGTGCGGATGACATTATTTAGGGATCAAATTTTACATTGGGCCTTACCATTTAGAGATGACGTATAAGGACATGAAAAACGAAAGCCGACACCATGTTTGGTGCAAATATCCCGCATGTTTTGATTTTCAAATTCCTTGCCATTATCACATTGTAAGTTTTTAATATTTCGTTCAAATTGAGTGAGAATAAAAGCATGGAATTTTGCAAAAACTGAGAATACATCCGATTTCCTAGCCAAGGGAAAAGTCCAAACAAAGTTAGTAAAATATCCAAAAACACAATATAATATCTAAAACCCGCATTGCTCAAAATCGGAGTCGAACACAAATCACAATGTATTATATCAAAAGGAACTAACGTATTATTGGGAGACATATGAAAAGGTAATTTTATATGTTTGCCAAAAACACATGATTGGCACACGGTGGGAGTTTTATTTGAAACACACTCAATACTTTTATTTTGTCTTAAAGACTCGAAAACCGGAAGACCCGGATGACCCAACCGAGCGTGCCATAAAGAAGAATTTAAAATTGCAAAACTAGAATGTTGAACCGGTGTCTTGGAAGTAACCGGATAAAGCTCGCAATGACGATCATCTCATTAAACGTTTCCCCGTCCGAAAATCCTTCACAGAAAATCCAAAAGGGTCAAATTCCACAGAAACAAAATTATCTTTAGTGAATTTGCGGACATAAA
Organism: Calendula officinalis; assembly: GCA_963853835.1. Lineage (NCBI taxonomy): Eukaryota > Viridiplantae > Streptophyta > Magnoliopsida > Asterales > Asteraceae > Calendula > Calendula officinalis. Next base: position 87,688,257 of record OY970820.1, on the reverse strand, counting down.
TTAAATTTTTAATAATGTGGGGCGCATATAAGACGTTTTTCAAGGCTAAAGGGGGGTGCGGTCGGGGCAATTTAGTGTGTCTGTAGCCACGAATTGGAATAAATTGGCCATTACCGACTAAAATACCATTAGTTTTGCTCGTATTAAAAATGGATGAGAGTTTTACCCTTATCGGCGGTGACATGAGACGATGCTCCGGTGTCCATTACCCATGGTGATGATGGCGGGTTGAGGCCCATAGTGTACATAGTAGCCACGATGTCGGTGGGAGCATGCGACGAACCTGGACCAGCCGTATATGCCTGTTGGGCTTGTGAGGGATGTCGGCCCAAAAGACCATCCTGATGGGCTTGGGGTGGAAGAGTTCCAGAACCACTGTGAGCCCATGGAGAGGTCAGATAGGGGCAGGGTGGAATAGCCCAAGATGGATTAAAAGCCCAACGGTTGGAATTAGGAAACCACGGGGCCCATGGACTGAAATTAGGAGGAACTTGACTGCCCCCATTTGTCCGCCGATGTCCAGTACTTTAAGTGCCATAGTTGCTGCCGTTGCTGCTGGATCGACCCCCGGTAGTATTCTGACCACCATTTCTGCCCCGCCTGCCGCCTTTCGATCCACTGTCACGTCCACGAGAATTGGTGGCGGATCGAGTGCCATTTCCGCCGTGGGTAGTGGCGGTGAGCAGAGCCAAATTAGAGGATGTAGCCGCCTTTTTGGCAAGTCCGGCCTCTTCTAAAGTGAGCATAGACCGGGCATTCTGAAATGGCGGTAAGGGATTGCTTTGACGTAAAAACGTACCGACACCATTATAGGCGTCGGTGAGTCCGAAAACCATCTGCAACACCAATCGGTCATTCGACACCTCAGCGCCGACATTCTTCAGTTGATCGGACAGCTCCTTTAGGCGTTGGCAGTATGCGGAAACGCTCTCAAAATCAGTCAACATCGTATGAGATAACTCATGTTCGAGAGTAACGGCTCGCGAATGTTTGTTGTCTTCGAATAGATCACGAAGTCGATTCCAAGTATCCATTGCAGACGATCCCGAGACCATGATTGTAGTGATAAGATCTGGAGAAATTGTAGCATAAATCCATCCGAGGACAGTAGCGTCCAGTGTGGACCAGTGGTCATCTTCGGTGATGTCATTCGGATCGGGAACAGGGTGTTTGTCGGAGGGAATGATGTGGTGTAAGACTTTCATAGAACGGGCACAAATCTTGAACATCTCGGCCCAAGTAGAGTATTGAACGTTTGTAGTGTTGAGTTGGATTGGTATGTGGTTCTTAATATTAGATACACCAAGGGCAGGGTGAAATCGAGATTGGGTGTTGTTGGTGGCAACAGTGTTGTTGTTGGTGTTGGTATTAAGGTCTCCCATGGAATATCAAGATATGTGATGGAAAGAGATGGATATTCATTTTGTTCGCGAAAAGGTGACTCGCGGATTAGTACGGGTTCTTCATGTTCCGTCTCGATATCAGATTGCTGACATCTTCACCAAAAGCTTACCGCTAGTGTTATTTAAAGATTTTCGAGTCAATCTCAGTGTTCGTCCTCCTCCCGTTGCGACTGAGGGGGAGTGTTAGAATATATTGTCATTATGTGAATTAATATAATATATTTAGGAAATCATGTAAATATGGTAGACTCTAAATGCTACCATAATTGTAGGATAGTGTTAAGGAATTTCGTGTATATTTATAGTCATGAGTTGTAATGGAAAAGGGCAACAGATTATCTTCTATTAATTATCTTATACTTTCGGAATTGAAGGTTTCAGTTTTGATACAAACTGAAAAGAAAATTATGTATATTTATGTTACAAGTTATGTAACCGGAAATAAAACAGATTATCCAATTCAAACTCCATAGATCTTGAAATACAAATTCCATTACATCTTACTAAAAAGTTAAACCGAACAAATATAAAGTAAGAATTCATATATGATATATAAACACATACAACTCTACAAGTTGGAGAAAACTTTAGTAAAGGGCATTATGGACAATTTGATTTATGTGCCAGGCAAACATGGGCCAAATGTGCGGTTGCATGTAGGTGAGTGTGGCCCCTTTTTTCTCTGTCTTCTTAAGAAACCCAGCAGGCCAGCAGCTACTAAACCATAAAACTAGACTAGCATTCTAAGAGGGCTGGGAGCTGGAATCATAAACAACGGTTTATTTTGGTATTCTGTGCAACAGACACGTGTCACTAATCTACCTGGTGTTTTTTTCTTCCTTCGCTAACACGGATGACCAAAGATGGGTGACAAAATATCTCACAAAAGTCCAAGAGGCAAACACAAGTCGTAACAAAAACTTACGGAGTAAATGAATTAGAAAGAATAAACATGTTATGATTATCTTATGTGATATTATACTCAAACAATCTAAACAAACAAATAAAATAAATTAACTTGAATTTTGATCAAAACTCCACGTAATGATTCTTATCCTTTAAGATTTGCACACACGTTCTATATGATGTAAGGGCATATTTGGAAAAGCTTATTAATGAGGCTTATTAGCTTATTAAGCTCCAAATAGGCTTGGAGCTTAATAAATTAATAAGCTCATAAGCCCCGTTAATAAGCTTTCCCAAACATGCCCTAAGTCTCATCGTAGAACCTCAAAATTTGATGCAGTATCTCAGTGTGATCTCACAATACCAACAACACAAAGTGAGTACTTCGGAAACGATGGAAGAAACCAAAAAACACCGAGGAGAGCTTTTCTGCAATATGTATCTGAGTTGTGTGACTGTGTCTAGTGTGTCTGCTTCACAACTTAGATTGTTACTAATATAGGGGCGAGAGCCTTTAGTGAACTTTATGATGAACAAACGAAGAGTCTCGTAACTCTTGGTTCAATACAGATATTAGTGCCAAGTGTTATGACATTCAAACAAATTATTCGACTTGATAAAAACTAAAAGGCTCCCCAAGCTCCCTGCGATCGATGTGTACTGCAAAGCTCACCCCAAACGTAAACCTCTATATTTATAGGTTGTTATTCAAGTAAGTCAAAACTTTTAATATATCAAACAATTAGATTCGAAACATTTGAAAATGTTTAGGCAGGGGATGGCCTAGTATGTAGAACGGGAATATTAAAAATAGTGTTAAAATCTTCTTAATTTTTTTTTGTTAGTGTTGGTTACATCATTAAGAAAAAAAAAGTGCAATAATACCATTCAATTTTTCTCCTGAGGCCGTCACTAATTTTAGGCGATCCTTCATCCCTTAATATGTTTGTCCCATTTTTCACAATTTATTTGTCTACTATAAATCTATAATACTTCGAAACTACAATAGCACAATCATTCAAAGTATAAATTTATAGAAACCCAGTACGGGTTTTGAAAAGCCCATATCAATAACCCAATATGTTATCCATTTGTACTTCTCCATTTCTTTTCAGAATAAATCGTATGGCTAGGTAAATGATATTTAGTCCAGCCATTTATATATACTGCCTACCCATTTGATAGAAGATATGTGTATTTCAGTAATTCTCTTTTCTAATATTATCCATTAATTTTTACACATGTCTTCATCTAATGAGTACGTCTAAATGATAGGTCTAAATACCATTACTCATGCTAGTATAATAGCAACTATTAATTTGCAAGAAAAAGGTATATAATGTACCGTTACAAACTTAGAATGTTTTAGTTTTCAAATGTAAATCCTTGCGTGACTTTTAGAATCCTCTTAAGGGGTGATCACTGATTCACTGTAATAATACTTACAAATAACATATCAGCGTTATATTAGTATTCTCTCTCCTGATCAAATATATGTTTAAAATGATATTAATGCTTATTTTCTATGTGTATATACTAGTGACACTTTTAGGGCCGTGCCCAGCACGGCCCACGTGTATGGGCACGGCCCACATGTATGGGCACGACCCACGTGTATAGTAAAAACCGAATGTAAGAACGACGTGATTATTAGAAGAAGTTTGCGTAATTATTTCAACTTTTGATCAAAATGTGGATAAGTAACCTATATTCAAACAATTTTGACTCAAATGGTCATCTTAGAGTAAACACCGAACATATCAACATGTTAATAATAAGAATTTCAAAATACAATGCTATGATTGAGGTGTTCTAATCAGCTCGTGTAGCTATTGTGTGTATGCAAACTTAACCTGCACATGGCGGGCCATCACTTGCATCTAAACATTTTACACTGCCTCTGCTATCATTTATATCTTTTGATCTTCTACATTCTTCTGATTATTAGAAACTAAGCATATGATAATGTTTAATATTTTAAAAAACAAACTTGTTCATTTATGAAACTTATATGCCCTCTTTCGTACAGTGATTCTATTATGTATAGAGTTGAATTTGGATCTAAAGCTAGCTGTGCTATCTCTAATCCTGTTGGAGCAAAACACAGATCAACTTAATACTGATGCTGCAGTTAGTACTGAGCATACTTAGTACTGATGGGGCAGAACATGTTTACTACTGATGAAGTTGATACTGGTGAAGACTATAACTAAAGTTACTACTGATCAATAGTAGTTACTACTGACGATGGTTTTGGACTTACTGCTGATCATCAGACTTACTACTGACGTTGCATATTTACTACTGATGATTGGTTTTACTACTGATACGCGTTTTGGAAGCATATCAAGTCCGAGATCTTCGTAGAGATAGTTATAGTATGTAAATCAATGTATATCTATAGAATTCGAATGTAAATCAAAGTCTTAGAATAACTAGGGTAAATAGTTTAGCTTCAAGGACTATTATAAATAGTTCCTTACGAATTGTAAACGTACGTGTGTATTGTTAACTTGATAATATACATTGAAGCTTTTTGTGAAACTGTGTTCTTAATATTTTCGTTTATTATTTACAGTTCATTGTTCTTAATTACATTGATATAGTGTTGATCCGCTGCAACTTCTATAGTCAATTAGATCTAAGGTGTTTATTAACTTCTCTATAGTTAATCGATCCTGACAAGTGGTATCAGAGCATATTGGTTCTAGATCTACTATTTGTTAAGAACAACAAAAAGTTTTAATCTTCAAAACACACACATTATTAATCATGACTGATAATAATGAAAGCACTCAGGCCAACAAAATTCCTATACTCACTCCCAACAACTTTGGGATGTGGAAGAATCGTATTAAACAATACATGCTTATTACAGATTATTCTATGTGGGAAGTTGTCCTTGAAGGAAACAAAACTGGTCCTGGTCAAGCAAGCAGCTCTGCAACTGAGGCAGACAAACTTAAATGTGAGAAGGAGAAGAAAGACAAGGGAATCGAACTTAAAACTCTAAGCACTCTACTACTGGCCATTCCTAACGACTATCAACATCTCTTCGTTGAGTATGATGATGCAAAGGTACTATGCGAAGCACTGGAGAAGAGATTCGTTGGGACAAAGAGTACCAAGAGGAACATGAAGTCTGTTCTTAAACAAGACTTTGAAAATTTCAAAGGAAAGCCCAATGAAACACTCACTCAAGTGTTTGACAGATTCAACAAACTAATTGGTGAACTTAACCAAGTTGGGGTCAAGATGGATCAAGAAGATGTCAACATGAAGTTTCTAAGGTCTCTTAGTGAAGAATGGGCCATGTACACAGTGGTATATAGACAAAGAGATGCACTAGAAGAAAAGGAGTTGGATGAACTCTACAATGATCTCAGAGTATTTGAAACTGAGGTAAATCAAAAGAACCCTTCTATTTCTTCTAATAATGCTGCATTTGTATCTAGTACAGGTCAAGGTCAGGAAACATCCACAGGAAAGGCTGCAGATTCTGAGGATACTGCAAGAGAATCCTTCTTCACTAGTCATGTGCATACTGCACTGATTAGTGATGACTTGGAACAATTGAATCCAGATGATCTTGAGGAGATGGATCTTAAATGGCAGATGGCTATGTTGAGCCTAAGGACCAAAAGATTCTTAAAGAGAACTGGTAGGACAAGCCTCAATTTCAACAAAGGTGACAAAGCTGGATTTGACAAAACTAAAGTCAAATGTTACAACTGTAACAACCTTGGTCACTTTGCAAAAGAATGTCCTCAGCCTGACAAAAGATCAAAATCAACTGCTCTTGTTTCACAACAAGGACAAGGGTATGACTGGAGCTTCCAAACAGAAGAGCATGCTCAAAATCAAGCTCTCATGACCTTTACTGACAACAAAACTGAGGTAAAACCTAAACCTTGTACTTCTGAATGTGCTAAAATTATTAAAAACTTAGAAAAAGAAAACACTAAATTAAATGAAGATTTAGCAAAAGCAGTCAGAAGAAATCATGAGTTTGATAGTGTGATTGCTGATCAAGAACATCAAATAAAGGTGTACCAGATGATTGACCAAAGGATAAAGGAAGAATTGCTTCAGGCTGTGGATGAGAAAGAGTTTTATGAAATAAAAAATAAAGAACTAACAAGTAAATTAGAAGAATGTCAGCTTGAAATTGAACAAAATAAATTAACAATCAAAAAGTTAGAAAGAAGCACTAAAATTCTTGATGAACTAACTAACAATCAAACTACAGAAAAAGTTGTTCATGGGGTGGGATATCATGCAGTACCACCTCCATATAAAATCATTCCACCACTTAAAAACAGTTCAGAAAGAATCATTAATGAATTAAAAACTGAAAATCAAACTCAATCACATAATGAATCATCTGAATCAAAATGATTCTTCTGATGATGATCAACCAATTGAATTTACAATCTCTCAAACTGAATCACCAAAATCAATTGATACAAGCTTTCACACAGCACAAAGTCCAAATGAATCTCCCAAATTTGATGCAGAAAATATACCCAAAATTCTAAAAAGGGGAAATCAAAGAAATAGGAATCAACTCTTAGAACAAAGAAAATTCATAAAGGCTCAAGATAATAAATTAAAATGTGTTATTTGCAACAAAGTAAATCATTTAGCAAAGGATTGTCACTTCAATCCAATAAACTGCAAAGAGTTAAAGGAATTTAAAATTTTTAAAGAAAATGCAAAAACTCAAAAGTTAAACGATACTACTGGTTCTTCAGTAGTAAATAAAAATAAAACACCAATTGCTGAAACCCCAAGTTTTGGAAGAAGTGCACCAAGATTTGTGCAAAACAGAAGAGTTGGAAGCCCAAAGAACAGCAATTACTTCAAGAACAATGGAAAATCCAATCAAAATAAACAATATTTTAAGTTTTCCAACACCGGTAAAAACTTTACAAACTTTACTACTGGTGTTAACCCTAATTATAATGCTGTATGGTACCAGTACAAGAACACTACTGGTAAAAACCCTAATTACAAAAATACTACTGCTCCCAAACCAACTTTCAAAAATACTACTGGTGTCAACCCTAAAAACACTACTGGTCATTCTAAACATGGTAAGTACCCAAATACTACTGGTCCATCAGTAGTAAAGCATTCAAAAGCTAAAAATCACGGGTATAAACCAAGATCAGTAGAAAATTCTCACACCAGTAATACTTTCAAAAGGGCAGTAGTAAAACAAAACACCAGTAATAAACAAGTATGGGTACCAAAAATGTTTAAAGTTAAATCCCCAAAAGCTTATTTCTCAAAGGATGAACCCAAGACATATAAAGCTTGGGTTCCCAAACTTAACTGATCCTTTACTCACTTGTGCAGAGCATTCAGATCCCAGAAGAAGGAAGAACATGGCATATTGATAGTGGATGCTCAAGGCACATGACTGGAAATCTGCAAATTCTTAAAGATTTCAAGTCATTTGATGGAGGATATGTGGCATTTGGTGAGAATCCACAGGGAGGTAAGATTACAGGTAAAGGTACTGTTACAAATGGCAAAATTACCTTTGATGATGTATTTTATGTAGCTGAACTAAAATACAATCTTGTCAGTGTGTCTCAAGTGTGTGATAAAAAGAATAAAATTCTTTTCACAGATATTGAGTGCATCATTCTTTCTCCTGACTTTATTTTAGATGAAAAGTATGTTGTTTTAAGAACTCCAAGGAGAAACAATGTGTATTGCCTGGATATAGGGGGAGAACTCATCTCTTCAAATGAGGTCAACTGTTTTATATCCAAGGCAAACACCACTGAATCAGAACTATGGCATAGAAGGATGTGTCACACAAATTTCAAAAACATGAACAATTTAGTAAAAAAAAATCTGGTCATTGGACTACCTCAAAAAACAATTTATGTGTGATCATCATTGTGTTGCATGCCTAAAAGGTAAACAACACAAGTCTTCTCATAAGTCCAAAACTGTGAACTCTATTTCTGTTCCTTTACAGCTCTTACATATGGACCTATTTGGACCTACAAATGTAATGAGTATTGGAAAGAAACAATATTGTCTTGTTATTACTGATGATTTTTCCAGACATACATGGGTGTTCTTTCTCAGGACAAAGGATGAAACAAGTGAACTCATAAAGAACTTAATTGTCAAACTGGAGAACACATATGATCAAAAAGTTAAAGCCATAAGATGTGATAATGGCACAGAATTTAAAAATGCTAAATTAATTAACTTTTGTGATCTTAAAGGTATTGACAGGCAATACAGCTCACCTAGAACTCCTCAACAAAATGGTGTAGCTGAAAGAAGAAATAGAACCATCATTGAAGAAGCAAGATCAATGCTAGCAGACTCAAAATTACCAATTACCTTTTGGACAGAAGCTGTTAATACTGCTTGTTATGTTCAGAACAGAGTATTAATAGTGAAGCCACATTTTAAAACACCATATGAACTTTTTAATAAAAGAAAACCCTCTATAAGTTTTTTAAAATCATTTGGCTGTTCTTGTACTATTCTGATTACAAGAGAACAAATTGGTAAGTTTGACTGCAAATCTGATGATGGAATCTTTGTGGGATACTCTACTCAAAGCAAATCATACAGAGTATTCAACAAAAGACTAAGGATAATTGAAGAGAGCATCAATGTATCCTTTAATGAAAATGTACCTAATGAACAAGGAAATGGTCCAGATTGGCTATTCAACATAGACAATCTAACCAAATCTTTTAATTCTAACATGGAGTTCAATGCAGGTAATTCAAATTGTCACACTCAAAAGGAAGGAACATCATCTGTTAATACTGGTCAAGAGGAGATGAGATACATAGTGGTTAATATTGCTCCAACAGTTAATACTGAGGACAGTAATAACTCAATTTCTGGAACCAGTAGTAACTCTGAGATTGAGGACAATAGTAATTCAAATACTACTGATACCAATAATAGTACTCAAAATACTACTGGTACTAACAATAACCTTGATTCTCAAGATACTACTGATACCAGTAACAACAACAATACTACTGATCTCAATGAAGACAATAGCAGTAGTAACTCTGACCAAGATGATGATGAACCAAACATCTATGACAATGAAGGATCTCTAGAGGAACAACTGCCTGAGACAAATGAGTCCAATCTTGAAAATCAACTAGTAGTTGATAAAACTACAACCACAAGGACTCAGAAGAACCATCCATTAGACCTTGTTCTAAGTGATGTTAACTCACCACTACAAACAAGAAGCAAATTAAATAAAAGCTTAACTGCACACATGTGTAACATAAGTCTAATTGCTAATGAGTGTATGTTTGAATGCTTTTTGTCTCAGGATGAACCAAAGAAGATCCAACAAGCAATGAAGGACTCAAACTGGATTGAGGCAATGCAAGAGGAACTCCTTCAATTTAAGTTACAAGCTGTTTGGACACTTGTACCTCTACCCAAAGGAAAAAGAGCCATTGGAACAAGATGGATCTTCAGAAACAAGAAAGATGAAAGAGGTATAGTGATCAAAAACAAAGCCAGACTTGTAGCCCAAGGATACACTCAAGAAGAAGGAATAGACTATGATGAAGTATATGCTCCTGTTGCTAGAATTGAAGCTATAAGAATATTTCTAGCATATGCTTCATTCAAAAAGTTCAAAGTCTATCAAATGGATGTGAAGAGTGCATTCCTATATGGGAAGATTGAAGAAGAGGTCTATGTTTGCCAACCTCCAGGTTTTGAAGATCCAAAATATGATGATTATGTGTTCAAATTGGATAAAGCTTTGTATGGCCTACATCAGGCACCAAGAGCATGGTATGACACATTATCATCATACCTATTGAAGAACAACTTTAAAAGAGGAGCCATTGACAAAACTTTGTTTACAAAGAAAGTTAAAGATGATATACTACTGGTACAAATCTATGTATATGATATCATCTTTGGCTCAACCAATGATTTATTATGCAAAGAATTTGAAGAACTGATGCAGATTAAATTCAAGATGAGCTCTATGGGTCCAATGAACTTCTTCCTTGGACTCCAAGTCAATCAAAGAACAGAGGGTATTTTGATGAATCAATCAAAATATGTCAAAGACATCTTGGAAAAGTTTGATTTGAAAGACAGTAAAAGTGCAAGTACACCAATGGAAACACACAAACACCTACATCCTGATGTTGAGGGGGAGGATGTAGATGAACACTTATATAGATCAATGATAGGCTCTTTGATGTACTTAACTGCATCAAGACCTGACATTATGTATAGTGTCTGTGTGTGTGCAAGATATCAAGAAAGACCCAAAGAACTACACTTGCAGGCTGTTAAAAGAATATTCAGATACTTGAAAGGCAAACCATCACTAGGTCTATGGTATCCACATGATTCACCCTTTGAACTCATAGCCTACACAGATAGTGACTATGGAGGTGAATGTCAAGATAGAAAGTCCACTACTGGTGGATGTCAATTCTTTGGATCAAGACTGGTGTCATGGCAATGTAAGAAGCAAACAAATGTATCAACATCAACTGCTGAAGCAGAATATGTAGCTGCATCTGCTTGTTGTGCTCAAGTACTCTGGATTCAAAACCAGCTTCTAGACTTTGGTATCTCTATCCTTAAAACTCCTATTTTTATTGATAATCAAAGTGCTATTAGTATTGTGAACAATCCAGTAAAACACTCCAAAACTAAACACATTGAAATCAGATTTCATTTTATAAGAGACTGTAATGAAAAGAAATTAATCAAAGTGGTTAAAATCCATACTGATGATCAATTAGCAGATCTTTTTACAAAAGCTTTTGATGTAGGAAGATTCAACTTCTTGGTTAGCAGTATTGGAATGATTCTGATAAATTAAAATCTCACTTAAAGTCATGTGTAAAGTTTTGTTGTAAAAAGTTATCTATTTAAAGTGTTTTACTACTGGTAGATCTGTATTACTGATTGTAGGCATGTGCACAAGATACTACTGGTAGTTCATTACTACTGGTGTGTATTAGGTTTACATAAATACTACTGGTAAGTCAGTACTACTGGTATTCACATATACTACTGGTCGTGTGTGATTGGTGGTTACTACTGATGTCTATAGTTACTACTGATGTCAAAATCCTTAGTCTCTACTGATGTTAGTAGATACTACTGACGTTTTACTACTGATATCACATTTACTACTGGTCTTTCAGAATCACAATTACCAAACTAACCCCCATGAAAATAACCGTTATGTTATGATTCGAAGGGCATTTTAGTCGTTTTGCAGGTTAAATCGAAAGATATAAAAGGCGGCAGTCGATTAATTTAGCATTATCTTCACTTCGATTTGCTAAATTCTCTCGATAAACCCTAGTTTACGATCAAAAATCCTTCATCAGTAACAAAATCCTTTCCTGTTTCTCTCAAAATCAACAACAAATGGCAACTCTAAAATCTTTGAATGTTCAAACCGATCTCAAATACTCAGAATTTCACAATATGTGTGCTTTCCTAAAGAATCCCGACGGAACAAAAGATTTTCGTCCGATAGTCAAATTTTTGAGAAATTCTTATATACAGTTTGCTTTAACTGTAAAACCAAAATCATATCAACAGCACTTGGTGGATTTCTGGACCAATGCTGAACAAACAGAAGGAACAACCATATCTATGATCAAATCAAAAGTAGATGGAAAGCATATAACAGTCACAGAACAATCTATTCGACACCATCTCCAACTACATGATGATTCAGGTATGTTTACTCTTCCTAAGGAATACATTGCTGAAATTTTAAATAAAATGGGTTATGAGGGAAGACTGAGCATAGTAACTTTTCAAAAGGGTCTTCTCTCCCCACAATGGAAATTTTTAGTACATACTATTCAGCATTGTATTTCTCCTAAACGAAGTACTTGGAATGATTTTAATAAGGTAATAGCCTCTGCTGTTGTCTGTTTATGCACAGACCAAGTATTTAATTTTTCTTACATGATTTTTGAAGGTATGTTGGGAAATCTTAGTTCTTCTAAATTTTTAATGTATCCCAGATTTCTACAACATATCATAAACTGTGAATTACAAAACTTGTCAACTCCTAAAAACATTTTCATATTACCTGAGTTGAACAAGAAAGTTTTCTCAAATATGAGAAAACAATTTAAATTTTCGGGCAAGGAAACCCCTTTGTTTCCTAACATGATCAAAGATCAAACACAAATTGGAGAGGGTTCAATCATAGATACAACCCAAATTGAACCTCAACCCACTCCATCACCCCCAAATACAGCCCAAACACCACCCCAACTAGTCACTCAATCACCACCTCAAACAGAAGTCCTGAATGTGTCCCAGGAACTTGATTTAAATCTGCAGAGTGCTACTCTTCACTCTGTGGAAGACCTACCAGATAAAACCAAAAATATTTCCACTATTTATCAAAGAAAGAAAATTTCTTCAAAGGACACCAGGGGACAAATTGAGTCAAACCCCAGGCTCCAAGAGTTGTCCTCCAAGGAGGAGAGAGGACATGAGGCGAGGGCTTTCACTACTGATGCCCCAAAGGTGGGTGCACAGGACAGTGAAAACATCATTAGGACCCAGACCTCGGCAACTTTGAGTGATGACTCATTTGAGGAGTTACTCAAAGGACCCCGGTGCCAAGAAACCACAAGGGGGGGCATCTCTGCTTCTTCTAGGAAGAAGAGGATGTCTAAAAGACCCAATGAATCACCAAGAAGTGATGAGGGCAGATCTGTTGAATTGATGGATAGGATGGAAAACCTCAAAGCCAATGTACCTGTTAGTGAGCCCGATGATCTTGCTAGATGGAGTGAGGGCAGTATTAAAATCCAACAATTGACGGAAAAAGTGGATTCTCTTAAATCCACTGTACAAAATTGTCTTACATACGTAACAAACCAAGGGAAAACTATGGCTGCAATGAAAAGGCATGTAAATACCATCAACAAACGGATGCGGTTATATGAACACAGGCTTCATCAACAAACCAAGATCATAAGAAGATTGAAGAAGAAAATTGATGGTAGTGAGGCTCCACCAGTTGAGCTCACTAAGGGGGAGAAGGATAACATTCAAACCATGATTGATGAATCAATTGCAGCAGCAGCATCCTCTCTCTTAAATTTAAAAGAAACAACTGTTGATGAAGGCCCAGAAATGATGGTTACAGAAGATGAACCTATTACTACTGCTACAATGGAAGAACAAGTTGAAAAAGAAATACCAGTAGTAACTCCTACTACTGATATTATAGCAGTAGTAAGTCTAGAAGAGGAAATGAATGCACCAAATACTACTGATGCCCTATCAGTAGTAACTCCTGAAGTCATACCAGTAGTAACTACTCTGGTTACTACTGAAGAGGAAGAATTACAGCTACCAGAGCTAATTGAAAGAGAAAGATTTGAAATCATCACCAAACCACCTACACCTAATCAACCACTTATCATACCTGACATTGATGATAATGTGAACTGGTTTGAGGTAGATGAATGTACTCTTCCTCCACACCCTAAAATTTTATCAGAAGATCAACTACATCTGTTTTATCCAAAACTTCTGATCTTGGGTGTACCTGATATGAAATACACTCCACCTCCACCATCTGCATGTATTGGAAAAGGAAAAGAAGTCTATGATGAAGACTATCCCAACAGAGCCTTAGGTCACCAAATGGTGAACAAGATCAATCATGTTAGATCAGAGAAACAGTCTAGATGGAGGGTAAAACACAAGAAATATTTGGAGAAAGTGGAGATGTATCAAACTCTTAAGGAAAACAAAAAGAAGAAAACTCAAGAAATTAACATCCCTGGTCAAATACCTGTTCAAACAGATGACATTCAGATAAAAGCTCAAAAGGCAGAATTCAAAAGGCTCAGAAAGGTCGAAGAAGAACATATTCAATGCCTTGAATATCTGGTCTCTGAATGCAAGAAAACTAAAAGTGAGCTAACAGATGATGTATATGAACAGAAAGCCAATATGATTGAATATTTGAAATCAAAAGGGAAAAATGCTAAGTCATTTGGTAGAATGAAAATGATGACTATCATTGAAAGATATTGTGCTGCAAAGAAGAAAGACTTGGCTGAACAAGAAGCAGAAGAAGAAAAGAAATCCAAAGTCTTAAGTCCAATTAAAACTTTAATCCCAATCAGTCCAAACTTAATCAAGAAGGATAGTATCTCAACTACTGGTGAGCCATCAACAAAGAAAAGAAAGATGGTTTCTCAAGAACAAAGTGCTCAAAAGAAGTCAAAAACAGAGCAAGTCATTCCTGTTCTTGATCTACCAGTTGCTCCCTTACAAAACAATCCTATCATAAATTGGAGAATTTTGAATAATAATGTGATAGAGATCATAAGCGAAGACAAAGTCGTACAGAGATTCACTGGATGGTTACCATTGATCAGGTCCTGTTCAAGAAGTGATGTTATTAAACTATTGATCATTGGTAAACCAAGGATGAGAAAGAAATCATGGAAAGAATCTGGAGCTGGATACCTAACTAGAATGATTGATGCTGCATTTTATCCAGACAACTATCCAGAACAATTTACCAGTGAAGAAAATGTTTATGCTTGGAATGTGATTCCAACTGCTCAAATGTACTTCTTTGAAAAATCTGGAAAAGTATGTGAACTGTACTTATATGAAAAAGAATATCCACACTCTGAGAAGACAATGTATCCGATATTCACAAATACCATGATGAAGCCATATGATGAAGTAATGTTTCAGAACAAATTGAATTATTTTACAAAAAGAAACAGCAAGTACGTTATAGCTCAAAGAAAAGCTCAAAATCAAAGAACCCTAGAGAAGAGAAGGAGAGAAGAAGAAGAACAAAAGAAACTTGATTGATTAAAAGATAATCAATAAGTTTAGGGGGAGATTGTTGGAGCAAAACACAGATCAACTTAATACTGATGCTGCAGTTAGTACTGAGCATACTTAGTACTGATGGGGCAGAACATGTTTACTACTGATGAAGTTGATACTGGTGAAGACTATAACTAAAGTTACTACTGATCAATAGTAGTTACTACTGACGATGGTTTTGGACTTACTACTGATCATCAGACTTACTACTGACGTTGCATATTTACTACTGATGATTGGTTTTACTACTGATACGCGTTTTGGAAGCATATCAAGTCCGAGATCTTCGTAGAGATAGTTATAGTATGTAAATCAATGTATATCTATAGAATTCAAATGTAAATCAAAGTCCTAGAATAACTAGGGTAAATAGTTTTGCTTCAAGGACTATTATAAATAGTTCCTTACGAATTGTAAACGTACGTGTGTATTGTTAACTTGATAATATACATTGAAGCTTTTTGTGAAACTGTGTTCTTAATATTTTCGTTTATTATTTACAGTTCATTGTTCTTAATTACATTGATATAGTGTTGATCCGCTGCAACTTCTATAGTCAATTAGATCTAAGGTGTTTATTAACTTCTCTATAGTTAATCGATCCTGACAAATCCTTATCCTTCTTATTTAACAATTTCCAGTTATCTGCAAATACTTCTCAACATGAAATCCATAGAACAATCGATACAAATGATGGTTTGATAGGACTGAACCAGGCTCGAACCATCGGCTGAATCACCAGAAGTTGTGATGTAATCTACACTCCACTAAAGTAACCTATATTCAAACAACTAAAACTCAAATGGTCATTTGGTTGCTACAAACTCAGTTTACCAATTTTTCTTCGCTCTACAATAAAAGTTAAAAAATTGGTATATTATTAAACATTTGTTGGCAATTTTTCCTTTGTATAAAGATTTAGCTCATATTCATTGTAATGATATAGTTTGCCAATCATATTGGTTTTCAAAATCCTACAAAATCCACAGAACGAAGACATCTTCGAATGGTCTGATGCATTTACATCTTCTCCGTGTACACGGTTAATATGCTGAAAGAAAGTATATCAAAAATTCAAAATTTGCTAGAATTGACCCGTTTGCTTGTCATTGAGTTGGTTTGGGTTAAATTTATATATCTTATAACGGCTAAAATGGTAAAAGAGCATATAGTGCACAACTTGGTAATGTCAACCTGTTTACTTATACTGGGTCATTCTGATTAAGTTTTATCTCTAATGGGTCAAAATGATAAAACGGTATATAGCTAAAGGGAATTGGCCAAACGGGTCATGATGATAAAACTACTTTATTATAATTGAAATAAACTTTGTAATCGTATTTGTAGAAAGCAATCATACCAAAATCTCTTGAATGGATTTAGTCAATTTCTTAACTCCATTAGTCCATTCCGATTAATGGGAGTGTGCATACGTTTTACGATCTGGTCAAGAGCATCACGTGACATCACCAATGTGTCATGCAGAAGGATGTCATAAACATTCAAACCCTGCAACAAACACAAAAGATTGAGTAATGAATGTGTCAAATGGTCAACTTGGGTTGTGTTTTTAACGTTATGAGTCAAATGGGTCGATCAGGGTTGTGTTTATCTCCAACTAGTTGAACAATAAACTTAGCTAATAGGGTGATGGTTCAAATGCGTACAACCTATTACATCGTTTTGTTCAAATTCAAAGATTTAAATTATTATTGTAAAAGCTACTGTTTTTATGATTATAGTTGATGCATTAGTGATTTTTAGAAAGTTCTAAAGGAGAACAAAAAAGGTGTCTGCGGGTCAACTACTCCCGACCCGTTTCCATTCGTACTAACAAAATGACATATCTACCCCCTCTGCTCATCAGTCCACCTTTAGCTATAATCGTTGTAACTTTCTATAGAGGGAAGAACACATAATGTAGATTTTGTGTAGCAAGCTTTAGCTTTTCATCAATCCACCAACAGAACTGTTTTAGTTTCTTCCATTTCGTTAACATAACTTACGATATTCTTTCTTTTGCGAGTCGTGAGATTTAAATCTGCAAATACAAAAAGGTGCACATTGGAATTTTCTAATAAGTTACTACGTCATATATTAAATTAATAATAATTTATTAATAATTCAGTAAGAAAAGAATTGTCATCCCTTCCGCTGCAAGACCAGATAATGCAATTTTAAGCCCTGATCGTCTCACATTTGTGTTGAGCTAGAATTCATGGCTGCGTGTTATGGCACATGCATAACAACACCATGCCTAAACTATTGTCCTTAATTTTCAAATATTTAACAGCCTAAACTATTGTCCTTAATTTTCAAATATTTAACAGTAATAAGAAACAATGTACGTGTGGTAAGATGGTCGAAATAGGCAGGCGGGTTGGGTTAACCCACAAACACTATCATGCCCATTTTCATAAATAATCATTGTTTTTATTATAATTACAGAAACAAAATTCAAATAGCACGATTTAGGAAATAGCCTTCGGGCATATTTTAATTTGTTTGACCCATTTGAGTATTTGACCGGTTCCCCTTCTGGACCACATAAAAAATCATCACAATATATGTGTAGGCCCAAAGGCCTCGTGCCGGCATCAAATTAATCCAGCAGAATGACATCCATTTAGGCACTACATTTATAGTTTTAACAATTAATATTTTCATTGATATCCATATTAAAAAATAATTCACATAAACCGAACTTCAATCTATTAAAAAGAATTAATAAATAAACAAATTGTATCGTACCTTGAGGTTTAATTCTTTTATTTCATCCATTAAGTGTGATTAATTAGAACCAGTAAGTGTGATTAGGGTTTGGTCTTTAGAGATGCAGTTATGAGGACACAAATAGAGATCATACCAAATTACCAATTACCGACTTTCTTGTTAGTCCCACAAACTGAGTGTTCAGTGGAGCATAACGAGTTCTTATAGACTGAACTTTTGGAAAAAATGGTGAAATTGATACTACATTCAAAGATATCGGTATAAAAGTTGTAACTACAAAGAGTTATCACCGTCACCATCTATGGCCACCAAAGGGCAGGGATTGAAGAAATGGCAGCGGATTTGTTGGAATTCGATAAGGAAACATATAGTAATTTAAATAGCAATAGGAAAAAAGAGTTATGATTTTATCTGAATTTAAGATGAAGCTAGGGTTCCATGATAGTCAAGTAAAAAGGGGAACTTGTTGGACAGAAGATACTTTTTTGGACAGAAGATACTTTTGGAAGGCAGATGAGGCGGTGGACAGGGCAGGGTAATTTTAATTGGATATGGGAAAGATGTGCAGGTGTCTACGTCTTTGAAGAAAACCTTCATATATGTAGAAATTTGGTGAAGACAAAGGAGGCTACGTGTAGAAATTTGAAGAAGCCCACATGGAGGCAGTAAAAACCAAGTCATTTGCCAAAATAATGTTCTTTCCATCATAAATGCATAAATAATGCTGTTTTATTATTCATTGTAAAAATAATACTATCCCCTTTTGGAATCCCGGATCCCCATAATCCCCTACTTGAAAACCCGGATCCTACATTTTTTTTGATTTTTTGTACTTATTTTGTACTTTCTGATGCTGGGGTACTTTCCCCCTTCTCAAAAGATGAGAGAGAGTGGGTTAGGGTTGATGTGTGACTTAATCTCTCTCTTTCTTTAAATCTTTTTTCTTTTTACATATTACTATAGTAATTATCTCCTTTTGACAAAGAAAGTTTTAAATTTTTCTTGCTAAATTACCTTTCTTATATTCCGTAGTCTTTCTTTAAAAAAAAAAAAAAAAAAAAAAACACCATGGCTTGTTAGGATGATAAATTTCTTTATCCATAAACTTTATAAGAAATTTAATAAAGAACAAAAATAAATGAGCTTATCAACCTAAGCTTTCATACATTACCTTGAAAATAAATAAATTATTGAGTTTTCAAAATTTTAATATACCCTTGAGCACGAGAAATAAGCTAAGTTAAACATCATTAATATTTTTCCTTGGTCTCTTATTTGGTATTTTTCCATTTTTCTATCATGATGTTATGTGATATTTTTTGGGAAGTAATTCATATTATATTATATCTTATATACAATTCTCATCCAATCTTAACTGTTCATTAGAACTTAAACGGAGGGAACAAAATAACGGAACGGCTAAAATAGTAAAATACTAATTGCAAATAACGGACCCCAAAAATAGTAAATGCAATCTGCAATTTATATTTTAATAAAATACTAAGTTCCTCGTTCATATACATGCTTAAAACATGGTTTAGAAAGAAAACTTATATTTTTAAACTCAAAGACTATAAGATAGGAAAATAAAATTGTCAATGATTCTAGACGTACGTATATATTAATACTTTGTTTTGTGTACAACTAATTCATGTCACATGCAGAAAATATCTCTTGTTTTGGACAGGGACGTCTCCGAAATTCTGAAGACCCCGTGCGAAAACACGAAAATAGGCCCCCTAAGTACAAGATTTTTATAAAAATGTGTACTTCTTAAATCTTTTTCTATTAAATTATTAAGTTGACTTAAATTTTAAAATTATATATAAGATATATAAAAAAAATTAGACTCATATAAAATATGAACATTGTACGGATGTACCCTTGCACCTCCTCAAAGACACCACTGATTTTGGAGTCATGGGTGTAACCCAAATAATATAGTACGACACATTAACGAAATATAATCTATAGTACATTCATTTGATAATATTATTATTTTTTTATTGTTTATTGGGAACAGAAGGGAGAAAAAGATAGAAAGCAGTACCCTAAGTCACACATCAACCCTAAACCCACTCTCTCTCATCTTTTGAGAATGGGGGAACGTACCCCAGCGTCAGAAAGTACAAAATCAGTACAAAATATCAGAAAAATGTAGGATCCGGGTTTTCAAGTAGGGGATTATGGGGGATCCGGGATTCCAAAGAGGGGATAGCATTATTTTTGCAATGGGTGAAAAAACAGCATTATTTGTGCATTTCTGATGGAGAGAGCATTATTTTGGCAAATGACTCGTAAAAACCATGAGAAAGTGACGTGCCTTCTAAACCCAAAAGCTTTTATATAGGTAAATGATACTCATTTAATCAAAACATCATGTTAAAATTAAGGGATGATATATAAAAAAATAGTGGATTATAATATAATTTTATGAGTAAGTGGAAACTATTTATATGCACAAAAGTTTTGATTATAACAGCTCTTAGGGCTGTCATTAAGGGCCTAAAAAGTGGTACATTAGTTTATGGAGAAGTAGATCCTTAAATGCACAAGTCGGTTACGGATGAATGTGCAAATTTTCTATACATGTCTTATGACAGACCTTAGGTCACTATAAAAACCCACAAAAAGCAGTTATACCCTAAACCCTAAACCCCAAAAAGCAGATTTTCATAAATGATGCTAATTTTCTTCAAACTTTCACAAATGATGCTGTTTTTTGTTGACTTGCAAAAATAATGCATTTGGACTCCTGGAGTCCGGAAATGCCTAAATATTGGGCTCCTAGAGTCCGGAAATGCCTAAATATTGGGCTCCTAGAGTCCGGAAATACCTAAATATTGGGCTCCTAGAGTCCGGAAATGGCTTCTAACCTCGTACTATCCACAGAAAGTACAGAATGCGACAGTGGGTCCTCCCGGAGTCCGGAAAGACATACTTGGACTCTCGGAGTCCGGAAATCCTCGAATGGACTCTCGGAGTCCGGAAAACATATTTCGTTGTGCCCGAGTCCGGAAATCCGAATAAGTGGACTCCTCAAGTCCGGAAATTGGTCGCCTATTATACCAGTTTTTCATCACTCGTTAACCCACTTTTTCCTTCCACTTTCTCACAGCCAATAACCCCAACATTTCTCCCAATATACACAACTCATTTCATCACTGATTTTTTTTTTAGAAAACAACAATGAGTTCGTCGAATAATGAGTCTCCTCCATATCATTACGTATATGATTCGCCTCCTTTAGATGAGGCTGAGTTAGAGATTTTGATAGCTAGAGATTACAATGAGGTACACGATGAAGAAATTGCGGATGAGGAGCAGCTAATTTGGATTGATGCATAGCAAGCTGAATATGATCGACATATTTCAAACTTGGCTAAAATAGATGCTTTTCGTCTTAGGCAGTTAAAAGTGAGGTTTAAGAAATTTGAGACGAGAAAACAAAAGATGGTACATTTAAAATGTGCTTGTAAAATTACAAGATAATATTTGTTCAATTAACTAAAATCATATATCTTGGCTGTTTTTTTATACTATACCCGCTTGGTTTGTGAGGCAGCATAACCACCTCCTTTAGAAAAGACATTGCGTGATACAAAGAGGTGATTCTGTTGAAGTAATGGACCTCCATGGTTTTTCTGACCAAGTTAAAATGAGTGGTGATTTCACGCATTTCATGCATGAAAATGGAAATCTGATTAACGAAGTTTGTACTTTTACCATTAATGAAGACTATCAGACTAATGGTAGAAATGTGATTTTTACTGTTAAACGTGAAAATGAATGATATGTAATATAGTCTGATACATCATTTG
Source organism: Calendula officinalis (assembly GCA_963853835.1). Lineage (NCBI taxonomy): Eukaryota > Viridiplantae > Streptophyta > Magnoliopsida > Asterales > Asteraceae > Calendula > Calendula officinalis. The sequence continues at coordinate 87,666,500 of OY970820.1, read as the reverse complement.
AAATAAAACCGGTCTTATCATATTAAAAAGTGCATTAAAAAACTTGTCGAAATTTAATAATACATTAATTTAAGTACCAAATAAAAAAACTAAAAAGAACACAATGCTTCTACAATCAATCTCTACTAATAGTTGGGCAAATGGTTCTGGTATGCCCTTTCTCGGTGCAAATTCCACAACGTTTTTTGTATCCTTGCCTTGGATTAGCCTGGTCCATCTCGGTAGGGATCCTATTCTGCTGTCTCCTCCCTCTTCTTGTTGAAATTCTTCCACTTGCGGCTTTCAATCCCTAATTTGGGTCGTGCTAGTAAGCGACATGGGGTAGCGGTGTAAAAGCTCCCTTATGTTGACGTTTGTGAAGGAATTATGTGCACAGTCAGTCAACCTATGATGATACATCCATTCCTACGAAACACTTAAGGGTCACACCGGTGAGTACATGTAATACGAACAAGTTATGCAACGATACTACGAAGAGGAATGATTCATAATAGTCATTATGAATCAGTTAAGTATTAAGTTAAGTTTAACTTATTACTAGATTAGTTTAACTAACTAATTAATACAAGTAGTTGTACATTTACTAGTTGAGTAAATATACAATGTGTTAATTAAAGGTTATCCATGATATGATTTAAAGCTATTAAATCACATAGTAATTGGATAATATTATTGTGTAAATTATATAAAGGTTATTATATAATTAACTATTAAAAGTATAAATACAAGTCTATATATTTCGTGTATATGGGTACCGAAATTATAGTGTGTTAATACTAGACATTTGATAGTTAAGTGCAACAATAATAAACTAGTTAAACTATAAGGGATGAAAGTGTAAAAGGATAAGTTTAATTAAGAGATTAATCTTAACTAAACTAGAAGGGCCCTAAGTGAAAGTCCATCTATTATAAATAGAGGGCTTAGGCATCACTTATTAGGTTACACCTACACAAGTTGAAAAACCCTTGCCCCTTTATCCCTTTCGGCCGAAACAAGAACACCATCACTTGGTGTTCTTCGTTCTTCGTGTTCTTCGTTCGTTCTTCGTGTTCTTCAAGTTTCGAAGATCCAAGATCGAAGCAAGTGATCATCTAGGATCGTTCGTCGTGTTCATCATCAGTGGATTTATCTTAAGCATTAACCTAAGTTATGATTCATGGAACACTCTTTCTTCCTCTCTTCTTGTTCGAAGTCGAACCAAGAACCCTAGGGTTCTTGGTAGTAGTCGACGAACACACAAGTATGTGTGTGTTCGAGTTCTTCGAACAAGGTTTCTTTCTTGTTAACCTAATCTAGTTCTCCAACATCCCAATCCTTTAGGGTTTAAGGATTAGGTTTAATCCCAGTTCCGCTTTTAGGGATTGAATCAGCTAGTTGGTTTTAACCGGTCAAGAACAAGTTCATGTTCTTGGTCAGTATGGTCGAACCAAGTATACTAGGAGGTTGACCCAAGTGGTCGATCAGTGTTATGAGAAACCCTACAGTGGTATCAGAGCGTTGGTTTAGAGATCTAGACTGGATTAACAAATATTGTTTGTTTACTTTAATTTTAAGTTTTTTTGTTTCAAGTTTTTCTTCTTCTTCTTCATGTTTTTCGAAAAAGAGGGAAGAAACCCTAGGACCAAGAACATTAAACTAGTCTAAGTTTAATTGGTCAAGAAGGTTTCTAGTAAACCCTAGCAATTTTTGAAAATACCTAGAAAGAACCCTAGGATCAAGTATATTAAACAAGATATGTTTAATTGATCAAAAGGATTCTTTCCTTAATCCCTTAAATTTTCGCGACCAAGGAAGAACCCTAGGATCAAGTATGTTAAACAAGATTTGTTTAATTGATCAAAAGGATTCTTTCCTAAACCATTAGAGATTTCGAAATCTAGAGGAATACTTGGACACCAAGTTTATTAAACTAGCCTAAGTTTAATTGGTGAAAAAATTTCCTAGCCTTAAGTTTTCGAAAACCCTAAAGAACTCTAGAACATTAAACTAGTTTAAGTTTAATAGTTTAAAAGTATTAATTAGGATAATAATCTAAAACCTAGTCAATTAGACAAGTTTATGTCTAATAGGTTTAATTATTATTTTGATAGATTTATCAAAGCTAGTTCTTTAAACCTAGTAATTTAGACAAAGTTTTATTGTCTATAAGGTTTAATTTAAAGAGTTTAAATAAATTTATTAAAAGTTATAATCTATCTTAGAATTTAAACAAAGTTTATTGTTTAATAGGATTGATTAAAATTAGTCTTTTAATTAAAAATAATGTCTTTGATCAAGAAAGTCAAAACCCTAGTTTTGATTGGTCAAAAACAAGATTAGGGTTCATCTAGTTAATTTAGGGAATTGATAAAGAAGATGTTAATTTTTAAGTTCTAAAATTAACAAGATGTATTTAATTATGTATTGGGTCGAGTTATATAGAGAACCCTGATTTCAAAAAGAACTTTAAGAACTCTTATTAACCAACCAGAATTTAGTAAATTAATATTGATTTATTTAATTCATAATAATTAGTAAGGGGTATTTAGGACATTTTACCAATAAGAAAAATATTTCCTTTTTTGCAAATTTCCTAAAATTTAGTAAAAGTTTTCTTGAAATTTATTGTTATTTTATTCTTTCTGTCGAGTCGGTTGTGCATATATGTTATTTTACAAATCTGCATATATGTTGTTTTTTTTTTTTTTGCATTAATTTCAAAATTTATGATATTTATGACATATATTTTATTTTACAATTTTTCATATATACTGAACATATGTGTAATATAAAACATGCATGTCTAACAAACGAAATGTACATCCAAATTTTACAAAATTGTTAGAACAAACAGAATATATACAAATTTTATTGAACATACATGTTGAACTTATTTATACAAAAATCAAAAGTAATTTCTAATAACATATATGCATTCAAATGGTTGTTAGAATGTTAGCTTGCAATTAACACTCATGATTCAAAGCACTAACACCTATGTTGTCGACACTAACACCTATGTTACCCGAATCAACAACACATATGCAAACTCAAAAAGAGTTAATCCTTCCAAATATCACAAATAGCTATACAAGTAGCACTTCTTGTCATCGTTGACAAACTGCAAAAAAAAAAGAAAAAAAGAAAGTAAAATATATTAAAATTGGATCAAACTAACAAACAAGTACTTAACTTTAGTACATGGATTTAAACATTTACTTGGAAGTCCGAGATATATGATTGTTGTAGGCTACATTTTATTTACGGCAAACCCTTAGGCAAACACCACCATTTAATATTCAAAAATTAAACTTACATTTAACCTTGTTTCCATCTAGTTTTTCTCTATATTTCCAACAAGTATCTTTCTGTTTATGAAAAAGGAAGAAAAAATATCATTTTGTTATATATAAAATAACAAACCAAGTTGCTTACTGATTATGACAAATCAATTATATATAAATGCTTTGTTAGATCAACTAAAAAAATTCAAAATAACATAAATGCATCCAAAAATTAGTTAAAAACTTCAACCTCAAAACTTATCACCATTATGCCTAAATTAATGACGAAATGGAAATAAAAGATTAATTTATATGTTGACCAAATTTAAAAACGGACAGCCATTCAATTGGAAACATACGGAATCAATAATTCAATTATGTAGGTGAAATAAAATAATAAATTAAGATCTGTGTTTGTGTTGTTGGTGATCGACGTGTTTGAATGAAGATGGGAGAAATGTTGTTTTTACTTTTGGCAGAGAAACAATTAATTAGGGAATAGTTGATGCTTACCGGTGAAGAACTACGGCCATAATATAGGATGTATATTCACCTTTCATTATTTATATTAGTGGTGAAGAAGTCTGTGAACATTGCTCACGCCGTCGCAAGTTACAATGGGTTATAGGGATTAGGGTTTTTTGAGAGATGATGAGATGATAAGAAGGAATAGAAAGGAAACCATATAGTACTTTGTATTAAATAAGAGAGAGAAATAGAGAAAAAAGTGGACGGTTATTTTATTTTATTTTAATATTATTCTTTAGGTTAAAATTACCATCATACCCTTCTAATTTAATTCTTAATATAAATATAATTTAAATTATTTAAAAAAATATCCTAACAGATCGCGATCGTTAATTTTAAATCCAATGGTCAAGATTGGTTAATTAAGAGTTCTCAAAGTTCTTTTTAAAATCAGGGTTCTCAATATAACTCTGCACATTATGTATTATGTATTTATATATATGTATTTAATTTTTCGGAATTTTTATAATTAGGTAAAATTGAATTTTAAAGGATATAATAAGTTTATACGTATTTTAATTAGATTAAGTTAAAATACACATGTATAAGCTAGAAGTAATATTTTTATTGGAATGTTATAAGTTTATTATAAAATATACATATATACGAATTTTATATATTAAATACAAGATGAATTGGAACAATTAAAAGGGGTAATGTTATTTTGATCTAATATTATAATTAGTTATTGTATAAGTTATAATATAATTAAAACTAGAAAGTACAAAGTTATGATTTAATTATAACTAGAAATTGTACAAGTTGAAATTATATGATTAACTAGAAATATACAAAGTTATATATATTAAGGTGTATAAAGTTATAAGTTATTATAACTAGTTAATTATACAAGTATAATATAAGTATTTTACAAGTTATGTAATATACTAGAATAATGATTAAGTGAAAATAACAAGAACCTATATTTAACTAGTTCAAGTTGAATATAAGAAAGGTTTAAACAAACTAAGAATTATTATATATAGTTTTTAGGGTAAATTACAGTTTTTGTCCCTGACTTATGGCCGATTCGGGGTTTTTGTCCCTAATGTTTTTTTGTCGGTTTTTTTGTCCTTTAAGTCTTTAAAATTCTGGAAATTTGTCCTTCCATCTATTTTTGGCCGTTAAGTCCATTTTACCAAATTACCCCCTTCTTCTTCATCATCATCTTCTTCTTCTTCTTCTTCTTCTTTCTTCTCCCTTTTTTGCCGTTAAAACGATCATTAACTAACATACACACAATAAGATCAAGAAACCCATATAAACCCAAAATTAACCATCTGAACAAAGCTAAAAAGTGGTGGTTCGTGTAACAAGCATGCTCCTGCCTTTTAATGGATCGGCAATTTTGAATGGATTAGGGCTAACTTGTTGTTTACATGAAGAAAATACAGCTTTTCAATGTCAATGAATTTCAGTTTTGGTCTGTGCGTGTGTGTACATTTATAATTCGTAATTCGTATGTAAATTCAGCCAAACTTACCTGTTCCGAAGGATGAGGATGAGCAGAGTAGATGAACCTGAGAAGATTGGGGACGGCGTGAGGTCGCCGGAGAACAGCCTCAGAGAAATTAGAATCAGCAATTAAGTATGCCAAAGCCCTAGCTGATTCCGCCTGAGTTCCATAATTTCCTCCTTTATTAAACGCCACCATACCAACAACCAATCAACCACCAGACCGCCACCAGCACCAACAATTGCAGCTCTCCGGCTCTCGTCGGCAGCCACAATATCCGCCAACAACGCCGCAACCCTAACCTCAAACCCTGACCGAACCTCATGGTTCGCCGAAGACAAAATCGAACTCAACGACTTCCATAGAACCGATACAGCAACACTGGCATGCATTACCGTTGGGGGTATTTTCTTGGTATCCTTATTGGGGGTTTAGGGTTTGTGGGTATTGAGGAAGAAGATGAAGAACATGAAGAGTGAAGAAAAAGGACGAAAATACCCTTATTTTTTTGCATTTTTAGTCACTTAACGACCAAAAATAGACGGAAGGACAAATTTCCAGAATTTTAAAAACGTAAAGGACAAAAAAACCGACAAAAAAACATTAGGGACAAAAACCCCGAATCGGCCATAGGTCAGGGACAAAAACTGTAATTTACCCTAGTTTTTATATAATAAGTTTATTAGTTTTCACCAAGTATAAACCGGTGATTGTGTTAGCTTAAGTTTCATCATGGTTGTTGAAGCTAGTGGGAGCTACACAAGAAAATCACAAAGTTTGTAAGTGTGTCATTAAGACATAAGTTTTGGTCGAATCTAATAAGTCATAAGAAATGTTTGATTTCATTATTAGACATATGGAAAACTAGATGTGTTAAACTAGGTTTATGTTTCAAGTTCATGAATCATAAAATTTTTAAAAGTTTAACATAAGTTTTATAAGTTTTCCAAGTAATATAAAACAAGTAAGTTTTATTAGAAATAAGATTTTTCACAAAATCTAGTAAAACGTTTTGTACACCTCGTTTTAGGTATACATGTAAAATCGTGTAAATTCTTGAAACTATAAGTTTTTAAAGAATAGTTCTTAAGTTTTAAAAAGGTGTCTTGTAGAACTCTTCAATTCACAAGTCACACATTTTAAACAAAGATTAAGATTGGAATAAAAGTTTAAGTTTAGTTTAAGACTTAAACAAACCCAAGAAAATCTTAGATGTAAGTACTATCCACCTAATGGAACACCTCACTTGTTAAACGATATTCATATTGTAAGGATAAAGAACCTTAGATATGGATTCAAATCATTGCGAGTGTTAGGGTGCGTAAGGTTCTGTGATAATCGAGAGTCCCGGAGCAGAGCATCGCACTGTCTTAGATGGTCTCATCTACTTTGGTGATAATCGGGAGTCCCGGCCCAAAAAGTACTTGAGTAGAATAAACATACTAGACTTTATTACTAACTTAGAAATGTACAATTAGATTATACAAAGTCGTAATAAGTTATAAGTCTAAAGATTCTACGACCCCTAGGAATCGTGTCAAGTCTTGATACGATCGGTAAGGAAGTTACCTACCAAAAATAGCATGTCCCGTCGGGAAGTGCCCAAACCTTGCGGCGAGAATGTGATATATGGATCCTAGGCCTAAAATATTAATTATGGGTTTATAATATATTTTAGAGAATGTTTATTGATGATTATTAATTAAACTGGGTTTGATTTGTAGATGGCAGCAACATACGTGATTGGGACAACAAGTACCAATAATCTCTCACTTCGCTCAATCCTCGAAAAGGACAAGTTGATTGGGTCAAACTTTCTCAACTGGGAGCGCAATCTTCGTATTGTGCTCAGGCATGAGAGAAAGTGGTATGTCTTGGAGAGAGCAGTACCAAACACCCCTGCTGTTAATGCCAGAGCTGAAACGAGGCAAGCTTATGATAAGCATGTTAGTGATGCACTCGATGTGAGCTGTCTGATGCTCGCCACTATGAGTCCTGAGTTACAAGAGGGACTTATGGATGTGCCTGGATTTGAGATGATCCAGCAACTTAGGGATTCATTTCAAGAGCAAGCTCGCACTGAGAGGTTTGACATCAATCGAGCCTTCAACTCTTGCAAGATGGTCAAAGGAACGCCGGTGAGTGCCCACGTCATGAAAATTAAAGGACACATGGATCACCTCGCTAGACTTGGTCACCCCATACCGTTGCAAATGGCAACAGATACTATACTCAACTCGTTGTCTGATGACTACAAGTCTTTTGTGGTCAACTACAACATGCATAATATGGAGAAATCCATTGTTGAGCTACATTCCATGCTCAAGACAGCTGAGTTGAGTTTGGGGACCAAATCTAAGGACGTTCTCTTGATCGGTAATGGCGGTGGCGGTGGGAAGAAGAGAAAAGGGCATGGTGGTAAAGGAAAGGGTACAACCTATCCTAACCAAGGAGTGCCAAATGGTAAAGGTGTCAAACAAAAGGTCAATAAGGTTAAGCCTAACTAACACTGCGAGGACCGAGAACCGGTGCTTCAAGTGTGGTGAGGCTGGGCATTGGAAAAGAAATTGTCCAAAGGGTGCAAGTGGTAGTGGAGGGAACACAAGTTCCTCATGTAACACAACCACACTTCTTAAATCACTTTAAGATACTTGTAAAGTACGTTACGAGTAATCTAACGTTTGCAATCGTTTATTGCAGGAGGAGATGGAAAGTGATAGTGACCAGCATGAGATGGTGATGATCCCACGAGCACCAAGTTTTTATAATTCAGTATTTTTATGGATTCGTTTTAAACAATTTTACTTTATTGTTTGGATAATTTTATTTTTGTTAAAACAAGTTTTATTTTGGTTTTAATTAAATTTCGAATCCATGGTTGAATTATATTGTGTGCATGTGTGATAATTACACTAGTCAAGGTTTATGACTAGATTGTAAGTCAAGTTTTTGATTTACTTATATTTTCATGTTTATATTTATATTTGTTTGATTGTTGTATAAATAATGTCTTGATAGCTCAAGGTATTTAGATACTAGTAATTAGAAAGTTTTTCTAATGAAAGTATTTAAGAGTTTTATGGAAGCATAAGGTTCAAAGGTTATTGAACTTAGTTAAAACATCTTAAGTAATAGTCATTACTTATGATAGAAAGTTTTAAAGTATTAGTATTAATATAGTATGATTATATTGGATATAATCAAGATAGACTTTAAGAGTATTATTACAAGTCTTTTATACTTGTAGTAAAGGTTTTAATGAAGTCATAATTCCCTAGTAGGAATAATTGGATATTCATATAATCCAAGTGAAATGACTTAGACATTAAACAACTCTTAAAAGGGACAAACTATATTAAAGCATTTAAGAATTAAAAGGTATTATTGCAAGTCTTTTATAGTTGTAATAAAAACAATATTTAATCAAGTCATAATTCCCTAATAGGAACAATGGATGTTTGAGAAATCCAAGTAATGACTTTGGCATTAAATAAGATTCTTAAAAGAATACTAATGTGTTTAAGAATTGGAAGTATCGTTTCAAGTGTTTTATACTTGTTAGACACGATAATCAATAAAGGTCATGATTCCCTAAAAAGGAATGTTTGGATATTCGCAAATCCAAAGGATGATCTTAATTATTGATAGAATTCTTAAAAGATTAAACTACAAGTTATTGACTAGGTCAAAGTAGTAGTTTAAGAGATGCTTAAGTTCCATAAAAGCAAGTGGGAGCTAAGACTAACGCAATTCATTAAAGATGTTAGTGAATTCAGTAAGTTAGTAGGACATTAACAACAAGGTTTTACCAAGTCGTTAGCCAAAGAGTTAAGAGAAATAATAAATGATCGTTGATTAGATTATTGCAAACCTAATAGCGTGATCACAAGTCTTGTGATTAATTATTGCATATCTAATAGGTTGTTAACCCTTCAGTGGATAACATAATCATTTAAGGAAGTTTCTTTAACTAGGAAGGATATCTACAAATCAAGTAACTAAAAGAGGCTTTAGTTACAAGGATAGTTTTATGAATTCAAGAAACTAAGGAGTTAATTTCCAATCCTCCTATGTTTACCGAATTGCATAAAAGGCAAGACTAGAATATGTTCTAGATTGTTGCAAGAACAATATCTAGCAAAGGCAAAAGTAATAGTATTCCTAAATACTTATCTTATGTCTTTAGTTTAATAGAAATGATTGGTTCAGTGATAAAGTTACAATTAAGGTTGTAAGAATCATTAAGTAATCAACACAAACGAAAGGGATAAGTAAATGATTCAGTAATAATTCAGTACCTATGTCCAGTGAGGAATAGTACATGAGTTAGTATCATTTTTATTCAGACTTTGTATGTTTTACATCATCCATGAATAAAAGTCTATTTATTCAAAAAGGTATAAATCCGTGACTACTCGTCTAGGTGGGAACCCTGATGGGACGTTAACGACATCGCGGTATTTGGTGGTAGATTCGAAGTTCTTCGAAGATAGCTACACAAGTTTTGTGTAAACCAAATATCTGTAATATTCTGTTGGAGGCTCAACGAATATTGGATTGACCACCGTGACAATACTTCGTGGTTGAAAAGTATAAAAGTATTGTTCACTAGGATTTTCCTTAAGCCTGAGGTATTTGGTTTAGGATACAATGACTAATGTGCTTTGGTTCAACTCAGACAATTCTGAAATACGTTTGTCATACGAGGCGATACTGGGTACAAAGGAAGTTGTATTTTTAAATCGAAATCTAACAAGATGGTAATTGCACATCCTCTTTAGGAGAGATATTTATAGGTCCTTTGACTTGATAAGAAACTGTCAAGTGCACGGCCGTGCCCAAACGAACTGATCTGTTCTTTGTCGTTTATCACAGCAGTTTGAATCAAGAAGTCATAAAATGATTTCGAATACAGGAGTTGATAATTTCTACCATGCTCGTATTCGTTATCACAAATGTCATGCTGCAAGGGATAAGCCTAACAACGTTACCCAAGAAGTAAAGACAGAGTGTTCTTTACTAGGAGACGCTATTAAGAGTTTTTCATAAAACTATACCAAGGGTTACATAAGTTGTTTTTATGGGGTTGGTTACCTACATGCCCATTTAGAAGGCCACTGTAGCTCGTATCATTAAGACAAAGGTTACAGACTTGCACAAGTGGGAGTCTGAAGGAATTATGTGCACAGTCAGTCAACCTATGATGATACATCCATGCCAACGAAACACTTAAGGGTCACACCGGTGAGTACATGTAATACGAACAAGTTATGCAACGATACTACGGAGAGGAATGATTCATAATAGTCATTATGAATCAGTTAAGTATTAAGTTAAGTTTAACTTATTACTAGATTAGTTTAACTAACTAATTAATACAAGTAGTTGTATATTTACTAGTTGAGTAAATATACAATGTGTTAATTAAAGGTTATCCATGATATGATTTAAAGCTATTAAATCACATAGTAATTGGATAATATTATTGTGTAAATTATATAAAGGTTATTATATAATTAACTATTAAAAGTATAAATACAAGTCTATATATTTCGTGTATATGGGTACCGAAATTATAGTGTGTTAATACTAGACATTTGATAGTTAAGTGCAACAATAATAAACTAGTTAAACTATAAGGGATGAAAGTGTAAAAGGATAAGTTTAATTAAGAGATTAATCTTAATTAAACTAGAAGGGCCCTAAGTGAAAGTCCATCTATTATAAATAGAGGGTTTAGGCATCACTTATTAGGTTACACCTACACAAGCCGAAAAACCCTTGCCCCTTTATCCCTTTCGGCCGAAACAAGAACACCATCACTTGGTGTTCTTCGTTCTTCGTGTTCTTCGTTCGTTCTTCGTGTTCTTCGAGTTTCGAATATCCAAGATCGAAGCAAGTGATCATCTAGAGGATCGTCCGTCGTGTTCATCATCAGTGGATTTATCTTAAGCATTAACCTAAGGTATGATTCATGGAACACTCTTTCTTCCTCTCCTCTTGTTCGAAGTCGAACGAAGAACCCTAGGGTTCTTGGTAGTAGTCGACGAACACACAAGTATGTGTGTGTTCGAGTTCTTCGAACAAGGTTTCTTTCTTGTTAACCTAATCTAGTTCTCCAACATCCCAATCCTTTAGGGTTTAAGGATTAGGTTTAATCCCAGTTCCGCTTTTAGGGATTGAATCAGCTAGTTGGTTTTAACCGGTCAAGAACAAGTTCATGTTCTTGGTCAGTATGGTCGAACCAAGTATACTAGGAGGTTGACCCAAGTGGTCGATCAGTGTTATGAGAAACCCTACAGTTTGTACATATCTATTTTATAGACCCGATTCACAAGTTCTTTCGGGCCACCCCCCCATGACGACAAACTGCAATAGCATGTGAACACGGAAAGCGCATCATTCGCCACTTCCCACATGTACAAGAACCGTTTCCATTGTTGTAAGTCACCGTTTGATCGTTCCCAACATCGCCGAATTGAACCCTTACCCTGTACACACCCTCCTCGTAGTCAAAGTTCAGAATATCGTGCTGCCGGGCATATATGTTTCGCCTGGTGAAAAGACCCCACATACGCGGGGTTAGTGGCGTGTTACAATTAGACGCATTTTCAGCGCGGTCCCTGAAAAGGATGACAGTTTTAGTGAAGGTGAAGTCAATCATAGCCTTAATTGGAAGAAGTCTAGCTCCACGCAATACATTGTTGTAAATCTCGGCAATATTTGATGTCGTGTTCCCCCAACGTCTATGGTTTGTGTCTCCCAAAAGACTCCACTTATCAACCCCGATTTCCTCCAGATACGCCCACCCGGCCGGGTTGATAGATATGAGTTCGTCTTTGGCTACGTCAAACTTACGCTGTTCAGTCGTGGCACCCATCACCCAACATAGTTGCTTCATTCGGTGGTTCTTGAAACGTTTGTTGAGGTTGCTTCTAACGTGCCTCAGCCAATATCTATGATACGCACATGCTCTTGCCACTCTTCCAGAGTGTTCATTGCATATAGAAGCCATGGGTGCCTGTCAGAAATGACACATAACCGTCTATCACTGTGATTTGCAACGTATCGCCGTAGGTGATTGAAGAACCATACCCAATTTGCGTTAGACTCCTCGTCAACAATGGCATACGCGAGAGGTAAAATTTGATAATTCGCGTCTTTTGTGACGGCAGTCAAGAGCTTTGCTCTGTAGGAGCCTTTTAAAAATGTCTCGTCTACACAAATAACAGGCATGTCCAAAAGCACAAAAAATAGACTTGAAAACTTGTCTGGTGTCATTAGGACTCTCCCTCCCCCTAAGTGACCACTGAACGATTGTGGAAGGGTTTGAATGAATTAAAGCATCAATGTACTTGGGCAACTCTTCAAAGTTGCTTTCCCAACTCCCGAATATCCTCTCTATAGCAATATGTCTAGCACGCCAAGCCTTGATGTAAGATATGTTAACGTGAATATGTTCACTGACACGTGTTATAATGTGTTTTACCGGGTATGCGATATTGACACGTACGTGGTGGAGGATTTGGGTGGCTATGAACGCGGACGTCAAACATTTGTTTTTGTTTCCAACAAGGGGACCTTGTTGACAATTGTGCATGCCTACCCATTTTCTTAGTTGCCACAACCCTTCCTTCCGCTTTTTAATTGAACGAACATACCAAGTACATGGTTTTTCCGCATCTTCATCATCTGAACTACATGGTATTTCCTCTTCTTCATCATCTGAATAGCTGGTAAATGGGATGATATCAGATGTGTTGCTACTGGTAGATGGGTTTCTAGTAGATTGGTTGCTGGTGGATGGGAAGTTGTCATCTGTGTTGTCATCTGGGTTGTTCTCAATTTTTTTTCGGTCTAAGAGTAGAGCACCTAGCAACCCACTTTTTAGATGTGCCTTCGATAACCCAAATCTCTTTATTTTGGCCTATATTCCAAGACCTAACTGCATCAATCATCTCTTGCTTGTTAGAAAAATACATATTAATGTGAAGGTTATCAGGCCTGTCTGATCTCCAAAAAAATATTTCATCATGTTCATCAAGCATGGGGCCATTTTCAGCCTCAATGTGTGCATTTGTTTCAAATTGGTTAAAGTCATACAACGGCTGTTGAGGACGTTGATCAACATGTTCAGGACGTTGATCAACATGTTGAGGATGTTGATCATCAAAACGTTCCGCCTCACCGTTATCATAAAATTCGTCTCTCGTATCATCAGATTGTGGTTCGTCTTCCGATCTGTCTAAGTCGTCATCTTTATTGTTATCAACAGCGAGATTCAAGTCAGGTAATGGATTATCTAATGAGCGGGCAGATGCCGATGGACCAGTCATAACTGCGGACAGATAACGAGTTGGAGATTCCGGTACAGTAAGTACTTCTGCACCTGAGCAATGTTGGTGCAATTCCACAAACCCGTTTTGTGGAGGTTGTGGCCCCATATATTGCATATAATTGTGCAATTCCACAATAATATGGCCCATAAAATGTTCACTCAAACCGGCAATGAAATATAATGTTTCTAAGCTTGCATCACTTGTTATTCTAGACATATAGAATATTCCCAGGTATTCATAACATATAAGGTAGTGTAACTTGTATTGTTCTTGCGGGACTTGAACATGGATGTAAACCAAATTTTGAAAATCTTCGTAATTGTGTTTGGTTACAAAAACAATATAACATTGCTTGCTTTCCCTATCACCTATTATGTTGCCGTTTGTATATTGAAGGTTACCACCCCAATATATAGTAACAATGAAAGGCTTTGTCAAAGACATTTTGGAGGATATTGTATATTACTGGATATTTGTTTTGAATAGTTAGATGATATATTGTGTTTGAGTATAAAGGTTGTATTTATAGAGTTGGGTGGTCCTCATCTACAAACATTTAATTACACCACTATTTAGTTTTTTATTTTATCAGTAGATAAATTGGAAATACGACAAAAAAAAACTATAAAATGTACTTTTACTGTAATATTCGTCCTTTTCTGAAGATTTATTACACCACTATTTAATATTCAGATTCCCTAACCACAAAAATTTAAAACCCAATTTGACTACACAACATTTAATATTCGAACCCAACCACTTAAATTTAAAACTCTGCATTCCTTTTCAGTATTTCCGGACTCATGGCGTACCAATCGACCAGCTTTCCGGACTCGAGGAGTAGTTTTGTCAGCTTTCCAAACTCACAGAGTACCACTCGGTCAGAATTTCCGGACTCGCAGAGTCCAAATGTACCTTTACCGGACTCGAGGACCACCATTCACCCTAATTTCCGGACTCCAAGACTCCTATTGACCTTTGTCTTCACCCCCAACCACCGAATTAACATCACTCCTTTAAACCCAACAACATCATTTAAGTGTGTGAATTCTGTGCATCATTTAAAACCCAACCACAAATTTATGAATTGACGTTCATGTATACAGACATCTTCCATCGAATTTTTCTTTATAATCACAAAATATTACTTACATAAATTTATAACTATAAATATCAACATCAAAAATTAATTTTTCTATCACATTCAAAGAAACTATCACCATCAAAAACCTCTAACACATTTTCTTCAAACAATATAACATTTTACAAAATGAGTAACATGCAACTTGTTCCCGGTCCCATCAACCAGGAGTTGTTATATTTAGCTAACAAACACCGAGCTTATCATCTGTTTTATAATCAGATCCAAGAAAATGATTTACATGTCAGGCGGAATGACAAACGGATTTTCCAAATCTTCAAAGCAAACCCACCTGTCCAAGGCGTGAGGGACTTGTTAGAGAAGGTTGGTTTTGTCGGAGTGTTCGCCTGTAAATGGCGGGAAATTGATCACGCTCTTATCACAGCCTTGGTCGAGAGGTGGCGTCCTGAAACCAATACGTTTCACATGCCAATAGGAGAGGTCACCGTGACCTTGCAAGACGTTCAAGCAATATGGGGTTTGCGTACAAATGGCCCACGCTGTTACCCGTAAGGACCCGGGATACAAGTGTTCCTCTGATCTGCTAGACAAGTTTCAACGTCTGTTCGGTTTTAGGCCAACGTTGAATGATTTCAGATCCAGCCAGGTAAAACGTACATGTTTTACAGACTTTCTAGCACAGGCTCCCCCACCACAAAATGACGTGGAATATGAACAAAGGGCCAGAATATACATACGCATTCTACTTAGTGGTAGATTTACCGACTCAAGCGACTCTGTGGTCTAGTTGTATTTTTTGGACATCATTGAAGACCTAGAGATGTGCGGTCGATATAGTTGGGGTAGTGCTGTTCTGGCCAGTCTCTACCGAAACCTTGGCAAAGCAACTGAAAAGGATGCAACAGAAATTTGTGGTCCTATAGGTTTACTGCAGTTGTGGGCTTGGAGTAGGTTTCCATTATTATCTCCAACTCTTAGTATTAGAGATACTAGTCTCGTACAGGGAAAAACATTTGGTTGTAGGTATGTAATCCGTTATCAATACATTAAAATGAAAAAATTATTGATAATTATTGATAACTATTATACAATGTATGGAAATGCAGGTGGAATCAGAAGTTAAGCTTCACGCGTACAACCAGGTCAAATTTGGTATCCTATAGGTCAGCGTTGGAAGCATTAAGTAGTGAAGAGGTATTCTACTTTTAAAATCAATTCTATAATTGCTAACTGAATTAGACTAAATAACCTAAAACAATATTTTGCAGTTCATATGGGATCCCTATAATAATTATGGGCATCTTCTAGCACCGGTGTGCAGAGCAGCCTGAGAACTGGCTCTGTGTAACATATGTGATTTTTTGGGGAATAGTTGAGCAGTACTTACCCAACAGGGTAATGAGAAAATTTAATTTTTTTCAAGATATTCCTAATCCCCCCCCCCCCTTCAGACGCAAATCAACACATGTGGTTACAAAAAAAATAGTCGGAGAGAAGCCGGAAAAGATTGGGAGAGGGTTCTAAAACCATTTGTAGCACATTGGAACAACCGTCATTCGAATTTCGTCACCGCACCCTTGACGGTCACTCCCACAACTTCAGATGATTATAGGCCTTGGTACTACCAACGTACCGTAATCCATATTAAAAATCCGGCCTTTGGTCCAGAAAACTTGCGTGGCCATAATTTGGGAGGGAATTTAAATTTTGCGGTAATATATAATAATAAATTTTATATTACGGTAAATTATCATAATAATAATAATAATATTTTTTGGTATGTAGGTTGATGGGTTAACCCACCTTCAACAGATGATGCAACCTTTGGTTGGACAAGAGGCGTGTCAACCTTTATTAGGCAACATCTTGCAAATGTCTCATTCAGTTTTGCAGATAGCACATGCAGATGAGCGTCCAATAGATTGGAATTCTCTTGTGTCACAGGTTCCCCGTCAACCGTTTGACAGACAAATGACCGAGGAGCAAAGAAGGGGAATTCCTAGATGGATGCGGCGGCGGGGGTCACGTAACTCCCAACAAACTGAAACTGGATATGTGGGCACATCGAACCAGGATAATACTGGTGGTGCTAGTTCATCACAACAGATGGAGATGGGCACATCGAACCAGGATAATACTGGTGTCTACATTCCAGCTTTCAAGTTTGAACCGGGGAATTCAAGTATGCATTATCAAAATGAGGATTCTAGTATGGCATACAATGAAAATTTTCTTAATATTACTGAAATCCCTCAAAACAACGAACTCCCAAATTGGGGGTTTAATACCCCATATGCCGCTGCACCCCCACTTTTTTCTCAGGCAGACAATTTGTCTGATTGCCCTGAAAATTATTGGTCGGGTGGATCTTCTTTCCAACCTCCAAATAGAGATGTTACTCCGGTCCATATGTTTGACATTAATGATGACCCTGATTACGAAAACGAACAAAGAGGTAGGCCGCGTAGAATTAGAAGACCGCCGGATTGTGGTACGGGAGCTAGAATGGGCCACAATCATTAGATTATTTTATTATCATTTTTTATTTTTTAGTTATGCAAGTATTTATTTTGAAGTAAATTGTACATGTAAATAATGTTATATATTCATTTTTATCACTTTTGCAATCATCATAAGTTTTTCTTCCGAACTGTGTTTTGTGTAGCCACCATACGTGTGTTTTGTGCAGCCACCATACGCATGGAATCCTTCGCCCCGATACTACAAATACAATTTACATTTATGTCCAGAACCTTATAGATTTGAAGTTATCAATCCATAAATATAGCATTTTGAAAGTTTTTGCATTACAAATAATTTTTTTTGCCATTTTGAAATTATCATAACTCTTTCATTTCTCATCTATTTTGTCTGATTCTTTTTCAGATGTTTAAATTCTCATGAATACTACAACTAGTATTTAAAAAGTTATATCGGAATAATTAAAGAGCGTACTCTATTAAGCTCCAAAGTTAGACGAATAATTTTTTTGGAAGACAAATTATTCATAGATAAATAACAAATACAATTTAAACTTTATTCCAATTCTTCAAATAAAACCGTTGGTCTAAAAGGAAATATTTTGGGTTGTGATTCTAAAATACGATAGCTATAAAATTCACGAGCCATAAGTCGTCGGTAATCCGTAGCCACCTGATTATAATCGATGCCTTCATCTTTCAAGATTGATTTCCCTGTTACCAAATAATGCATAAACTTACAAATAAGCACAGAAGAGTCTTCTGCACTTCCTTGAGGTATGCCTTTGGCGAAATAAATAGACGATTTAGGTTGGTCGGGTCTTCCTTCGTACGAAATCGCCGTACGTAAAGCGGACAAGTTTTCGTTCCAACGTCTAACCATTGACAAAAACAACTCTTTTTTTAAGGACTTCTTACAACTACAGATAAAACATGTTTCATTTGTAACGAGATTCATCTGCGCAAGCGACCAAATATTATCATTTAAACAAAAAGGAATGTAAACAGCATCTACGTCCCCCCAAGCGGGATAAGGTGTCAAACTACCATCTGCATATTTAGCTGCCTCTGATATGTGAAGTGGTGATAAAAGAGGCTCAAATCTGGTGGATATTATTGTCTATCGCGTATATTCTCCGGTTTTATACCCAACGTACCACCGGTAACTCATCCATCTTTTAATCCAAGCCTCTATATGCTATAAAAAATATATAATTAGTTACATTTGAGATTTGATTACATAAAACTCATAATAACAAAATTAAATTACTTACCATAGGCCACAAAGAAGAGCTTGCATTCTCACCTACTAGGACACTCCAAAACTCTCTTTGTACTTTTTTACGACCTAAGAATGCCCGTGGAGGTAAAATTCTTCTACACTCCGGGCCCACCCATGCTGAGTAACCACATCATTTGTGTGTGGTTGTTGACTCCCTGATGCGGAGTTTTGAGTTTCCTGCTCCCTGATCTGTATTGTCGGTGGAGGTCTTTCCCTCATACGTCGGATCCTAGAATATGACATCCTCTTGTGTGTACTTGAAGGAGATGGCTCGGAGTGATAGTCTAGATCTTCAGGTGCCTCCTGGTTCTTCTCCTCAAACGCAACTGAATCAGCCCGGTAATGCATGTCGGTAACGGTATCTTGTATCTCATCCATTTGTAATCGAAGCTCTCGGATTCGAGAACGTTGAGCGTGACCCTCCATTTGGTCAATTGTATCTTGCAAATCCTCAATCTGGTTTTGAAGTAAAAGGACGGACACTGCTTGAGTACGCCACATTCTAAAAACTCAAAATATTTAGAATATAAAATATGTTTTCTTTTGTAAAGTAAAAGTAAATTTGGTTAAGGTGTTTTTGAAAGTAAGGAATTTGTGTGGGGGGATTTTGAAGATAGTGTGTATTGTTTTATAGCCGTTTGGACGGAGAGAGTGAAGACAATTTCCGGACTCAGGGAGTCCACTTATTCGGATTTCCGGACTCTGGCACAACGAAATATGTTTTCCGGACTCCGAGAGTCCATTCGAGGATTTCCGGACTCCGAGAGTCCAAGTATGTCTTTCCGGACTCCGGGAGGACCCACTGTCGCATTCTGTACTTTCTGTGGATAGTACGAGGTTAGAAGCCATTTCCGGACTCTACGAGCCCAATATTTAGGCATTTCCGGACTCCAGGAGTCCAAATGCATTATTTTTGCAAATCAACAAAAAACAGCATCATTTGTGAAAGTTTAAAGAAAATTAGCATCATTTATGAAAAGAAATTCTCATTTTTCTTTTAAAATTTATTGGGGCAATGCATGTCTTGATCAATCTAGAACAGTTAGCCCGATGGTAACGCCATATTCGTCGTATCACTTTTTATGAGTTTCTTTGTCGGTAGTGGGGTTCTCCGATTAGATCGTTTGTTTCTTTGTGAGTTCAATAAATTATAAGCATACACTCGCTTTCATACCCACAGTCACACTATTTCCATCACATATACCCTATCTTCAATCTTCAAAAACACACCAATTCTGGTTGTTAATTTCTACGAATTCAATTCGCTCTCATTCCTAGGGTTTTGCAATCGAACTACTAAGATACTGGAAGCACATCTTAGAAATTGAAGAAGAATGGATGCAGCTCAGTATATCAGAAGACACCACAGGCATAACCCTAGCCGTGAACAGTGCGCTTCCGCCGTCGTCAAACACATCAAAGCTCCAGTTGATATCGTAATTCTCTAACTGTATATACGCATATGTCTGTTTGTATGATCACCATTTTTCTCTGTCGATAGATTATTCTGCACGTCATGTCTGTAGATTCAATCCACTTGCTGACTTATGCAAATTCGGCAAAATGAAGTTTTATCCATGTTATTCAGATTTCAGATGTAATTATGCGTAGTATGCATCATTTTCTATGTGTTATTGCATGATCGCACACGATTTATCAATTTATCTATGTTTTTGTGTTTATTTTCTTGTAAAATGCGGTATCTTTGAAGATCCGAGTTGTTACTGGATTTCTTCTGTATCAACTCTGATAAATTTTTTCTTAATTTTGTGACAAATCACAAATCATTATTTTAATGTAATTTCGATAAATGAAGGTGGTTTTTCATCATATAGTCTCTCTAATTTAGCTTTGTTATCCTGTTTTTGGCTAATTTCATTGAATTAACTCTGCCAATTCGTATAATTTCCCAGGTTTGGTCGTTAGTTCGTAGGTTTGATGAACCTCAAAAGTACAAACCCTTTGTTAGCAGATGCACTATGCGTGGGGATCTTAATATCGGGAGTGTTAGAGAAGTAAATGTGAAATCGGGCCTTCCAGCCACTACCAGCACAGAGAGATTGGAACTACTTGATGACCAAGAACACATACTTGGTATCAAAATTGTTGGTGGTGATCATAGGCTAAAGGTAATAAATTACTGATTACATCAAGGTTATGTAATCTGGACCATTGGATTGCTTATATCAAAATGCTGCAAAAAGTGAAGGTTATCGATTATCTTGTTATTTATTGTTGATTTTGCAGAACTATTCTTCAATCCTAACCGTTCATCCAGAGGTAACTGCAGAAGGAAGATCAGGGACATTAGTCATAGAGTCATTTGTGGTAGACATACCCAATGGCAACACGAAAGACGAAACATGTTATTTTGTGAAAGCTTTAATCAACTGCAACCTTAAATCTCTTTCTGATGTCTCAGAAAGAATGGCGGTTACAGATCAAACTGAATCCCTCACATAAGATGAGAAAAAGACCAGAGAGCCCTCATCATGCTCTGGTTAGTGTCTTGTGCCTTTTTGTTTATATATAAAATGAAATTTGCTTCTTAATTGTGCTCTGCTTTCAGGTTAATGTGTAATATGTTATTATGTTATATAGTGTAAGTATGCAAGTCTTGTGTATAATTTGCTCATAGGCAGTAGTAGCAGCTCATTGTTTGCAGGGTCTGTAAACATCTGGTAGCGGTTCATAATAATAATATTGTGGTTTTGTTCTTCTTTTTAACTTGTTTTCCTTTTGATATTGAGAAATATATTAAATTCAGTAGTTTTATCATAATATAAACAAGTAAACACACTTGTAGAGTTGTAGTTCGTTGAAAAGTAACCATCCTATTTACTAAAATGCAAAGGAATTCTAATGTATAATTAGCAATTAATACAAAATCTGTTGATAATTTTGTAATTAATTATAACCTAATTTAATTTTGTATGTCATTAACGAAAAGTAAAAAAAATGATCAGCAATAGATTATTAACGATCAAAACATCCGTTAGTAATTTTGTACTCCCTCCGTCTCACAAAAAAACTTTTCATTTGCCTCTAAATTTTTATCCCACAAAAAACTTCTCATTTCTCACATTTAATGGACTCCACATAATAAAAAACTATTATTACTAAAAACTCCGCCACTAACTATCTTTCTCTCTCTCACACAATCATATATCTTAATCAAAAATATTATTAATGACCTCATCATATACTATCACCTAAAAATTTATGTAAAAGGCAAATGAGAAATTTTTCATGAGACGGAGATAATATTTTTTTTAACAGATTTTGTAGCGTTGAAAATGTTGCTTTTGTACCTAGCTCCGCTCCTGACGTCATGATACCATTTTGGTGTAGCAGTGGAATGCCCACTATGACTATGTGTGAAAGGTATTAAACACATGGATGTTTTCTATAATAAACCAATCGTATCGCACTGAAGTGCTTCTATAGAAACACTAAAGTAGTACAGTAGTTACCCTGTCAGTTTCATCATGGTGCTTAATTAAACTTTTAGAACTTAAATATCCTTTGTAAAAAAGAAAAGGAAAAAAATAAAATAAACCTTGGATGTTATAAATAGGAACATTTGACTAGAATTGTTTTATCATATTAATGTAGGGCTGAGCATGGTCTGAGAATCAGACAAACCTTCACTGAAATTGAAAATGGTAAAATTATATAACTGAAAATCATAATTGGTGTTGATTTGATTCGGCTTCAGTTGGTTTGTGATTTGATTCGGGTTTTTTGGCCCAAATGCTCACCCTAAATAAGAAATTAAAGTAAATAAAGAATAAAAGTAAAAATTAGTAATAAATATATAAAACACAATATTTTCATCTCGAGACTTTTTACGAGTAAAATAATAAATATTTATTTAAAATAGTCAACATTTTTATGATTTTATCTGAAAATTTTCATGTATTAACATATTTAACAATTAGTAGTAACTTAATTGACCTATAAATCATTCATACAAACATAAAATGAGTTACTCTTTGTATATTCATATTTGTGAGAAATCAATGTGTTGTCTATTCCATTCAATCACCATCTATAAATATACAATGTGTATTGACCGAGAGAATCATATCACGGCTATAATCAAGCTAACCTTTACTACCTACCATGAATACAAATATTGCCTAAATATATTTCATTAACTATAATATATTATATCATAAATATAATATATTCTTCTAACACTCCCCCGCAGTCGAAGCGGGAGGAGGATGAACGCTGAGGCTGTGACGAAAGTCTTCGAATAAGACCAACGGTAGGCTTTTGGTGAAGATATCGGCAATTTGATACCGAGAAGGAACATGCAAAACTCGAACCAATCCACGAGCGACCTTTTCACGAACAAAGTGGATATCCATTTCAATATGCTTGGTGCGTTGGTGTTGAACCGGATTTCCGGATAGGTAGATAGCACTAATATTGTCACAATAAACAACGGTAGCTTTTTGAATTGGACAATGTAGTTCGAGCAACAAATTCCGTAGCCAACATGTTTCGGCTACCACATTGGCGACTCCCCGATATTCGGCTTCGGCACTTGATCGAGAGAGAGTGGGTTGTCGTTTTGCCGACCAAGATATTAAGTTATCACCTAAGTAAACACAATATCCGGACGTGGACCGTCTAGTGTCGGGGCACCCACCCCAATCGGCATCGGTATAAGATAATAGTGTAGATATCGATGACTTAGATAGATGTAAGCCATAGTGACGAGTTCCTTGTAAGTATCTTATAATCCGTTTGAGTGCGGCCATGTGAACATCACGTGGGTCATGCATAAACAAACAGATTTGTTGCACCGCATACGAGATATCGGGTCGGGTGAAAGTTAGGTATTGAAGTGCTCCGGCAAGGCTTCGGTAAAGGCCCGGATCGCAAAAAGAAGGGCTCGTTTTGGCACTTAATTTTGGTTTGGTATCGACCGGTGTGGAAGAAGGTTTACAATTTGTCATACCGGCTCGATTAATAATATCCGATGCGTATGTTAATTGAGACAAAAACAGCCCATTGGGTTGACGTCGCACGGCAATGCCCAAAAAAGAGGTTAACGATCCCAAATCCTTCATAGCGAATTCCTTATTGAGAAAGGAAATGACCGTGTTAAGTAAGTGGTCCGATGAGCCCGTAAGAATGATATCATCGACATATAATAAAAGATAAGCCATGTGTTGTCCCTGTCTAAGAATAAACAAAGAGTTATCGGAGACACTATGTTTAAAACCAAAATGTGAAACGTAGTCGGCAAACCGTTTGTACCATGCCCGGGGGGCTTGTTTTAGGCCATATAACGATTTTTTAAGTAAACAAACATAATCCGGGTGTGTTTGGTCACGAAACCCTAAGGGTTGATGCATGTAGACCGTCTCATCTAAGTTGCCATGAAGAAACGCATTTTTAACGTCAAGTTGTCTCATAGGCCAATCTTTAGATAATGCGAGACTAAGAACCGTCCGAATTGTAGCCGGTTTGACTACCGGACTAAACGTTTCACCACAATCAATACCAACTCGTTGTGATTTGCCATCCCCCACTAGACGTGCTTTGTGTCGCTCAAACGAACCATCGGCCCGAGTTTTGTGAGTCAAAACCCACATACACCGCATAATATTAACCTGTGGTGGGCGTGGAACCAAAACCCATGTCTTATTTTTAATAAGAGCTTGGTATTCGTCATCCATGGCCATTTTCCAATTGGGATCCCGTAGGGCATCGACCGGGTTTTTTGGTATAGGTGAGGGTGTGTGTTGGGTATGAAGGTTAAAAATTGTTTTGGGTTTGAAGATTCCCGTTTGACTCCGAGTTATAGGTTTATTGGGAACCGGAGGTGGAGGTGGCGGGTCTACGGGTAGGACAGTTGGAGCCTGGATTGGTGTAGTGTGGAGAGTAGGTTGGGCCACTGTTTGGGTAGGAGGAGATGAGGGTATTGGGCTTGTGACGGATTGGGCCAGTGAGCTAGGGGGTGGACTGTTAGGAGATGGTGGTGGTATTAAACCATGTGGGCGAGAGTTATTGGGCGGTGGGTCCGCATATTGAAAATGATGTTTGAGGTAAGCGTTGTGGTCACTGTCCAAAAAGGAATAAGTGTTTGGAACACTAGACACGTGAGCAAACGGGAATTTGGTTTCATCAAAAATTACGTGGCGACAAATGATAATTTTTTTAGAAAGCATGTCATAACACCTATAGCCGCGGTGATTTTCGGGAAAACCCAAAAAAACACATGGTTTGGACCGGGCTTGGAGTTTATGAAGAGTGGTAGAAGGAAGAAGAGGATAGCATAATGATCCAAAAACTCGTAGGTGAGATAAATCCGGTTTCTTTTGATACAAAATAGAAAGTGGTGTTTGAAATTTAATAATTTTACTTGGTAAAACATTGTGAAGATAGGTGGCCATGTTTAAAGCATATGGCCAAAAAGAAGGAGGGACCGACGCATGAGATAAAAGAGTACGAATTACATTGTTGAGAGACCGTATTTTACGTTCGGCTTTACCATTTTGAGAATAAGTATATGGGCACGAAAATCTTAAACCAATTCCGTTTTGATTACAAAACTGTGTGACATGTTGATTGTCAAACTCTTTGCCATTATCGCATTGTAAATTTTTAATATTGCGTTCAAATTGAGTGCGAATAAAAGCATGGAATTTTGTAAAAATAGTAAATACATCGGATTTTGGTGCCAAAGGATAAGTCCATACAAAATTGGTATAATCATCTAAAAAAACAATATAATATCGAAACCCCGAAGTGCTCAAAATTGGAGACGTCCATAGATCACAATGTATAACATCAAAAGGAAACAAAGTATTATTTGGGGATGTGTGAAATGGTAATTTGATGTGTTTACCTAGAACACACGAATGACATAAAACATGTTTATTTGGACCACAAGTAATAAAATTATTTTTTCTCAAAGATTCAAACACCGGAAGGCCCGGATGACCTAAACGAGCATGCCACAAATTTGAATTTAAAATAGCAAAAACAAAATGTTGATGATTGTTCACCGGTTTGTTGGGTGTAACCGGATACAAATCGCCTTGGCTATCACATCTCATTAAATGCTTCCCCGTCTGATAGTCCTTCACAGAAAATCCAAAAGGGTCAAATTCAACAGAAACTAAATTATCAATAGTGAATTTTCGGACCGAGATTAGGTTTTTAATAATATGAGGGGCAAATAAAATGTTATTCAAGGCTAATGGTGGGTTGGGGGGGTTGAGTTTGGTGTGGCCGTACCCAAGGATTGGAATATGTTGACCATTTCCGACTAAAATACCTTTATTTTTTCTCAAATTAAAAAAAGACAAAAGGTTACCTTTATCGGCGGAGACATGAGAAGTAGCGCCGGTATCCATCACCCATGGATTCGGTGGTGGATTGAGGCCCATAGTGTACATGGCGGTCTCAATATCAGTGGGAGCATACTCATGACCCGCCATATAGGCATGCTGGGCTGTCATAGGATGTGGGCCCAATAAACCATCTTTCCGGCTTTGGGCCGGTGTGGAGCCAGAGAACTGTTTGGGCCATGGTGCACTTGGATAAGGGCACGGTGGGATGGGCCATCCAGATGGGCCAGACCAATTATTGGGCATAGAATACCACGGATGCCATGGAGAGAGCATCGAGCGCTGATTGTTACCGCCGCCTGGTCGACGATTTCCAGTGTTCGGCGAACCGGTACCAAAATTGCCCCGTCCGCCATGGTTATACTGACCTCTGCCGCCGGATTTTTGACGCCGACCTCCGCCTTTGGAGTTGTTGTTCCGATTTGGGGTTTTGTAGCCCGAATTCTCCCCATTCTGTGAATCGGATGTAGGCGCAATCATAGCAGCGTTTGAAGAGGTTGCAATCTTCTTTGCCAAACCCGCCTCCTCAAGGGTAAGCATTGATCTGGCGTGATGGAAAGTCGGCAGTGGATTACTCTGGCGAAGGAGAGTACCCACCCCGTTGTAAGCTTCGGTAAGACCCGAAACAAGCTGTAGAACCAATCTATCATTTGAGACCTCAGCGCCCACATTTCGCAATTGATCAGACAGCTCTTTGAGGCGTTGGCAGTATGCCGAAACGCTCTCAAAGTCCGATAAAACCGTGTGCGAAAGTTCTTGTTCGAGTGTGACGGCGCGAGCATGTTTGTTATCCTCGTAGAGATCACGAAGTCGATTCCATGTGTCCATGGCAGTCGACCCCGAGACGATAACAGTGTTGATGAGATCGGTAGAAATTGTGGCATAAATCCAACCCAACACGGTTGCATCTAGAGTAGACCAAAGTTCTGCATCATCCGAATTCGGAGCAGGGACCGGGAATTTGTCATTCGGAATGATGTGATGTAGAACTTTCATCGATCTAGCACAAATTTTAAACAGTTCGGCCCACGTAGAATATTGAACCTTAGTTGATTCCAATTGAATCGGTATGTGGTTACGTATGTTGGAGACACCGAGGGCTGGGTGGAATCTGTTTGAATCGGTGTTGGTGATGGTGTTGGTATCAGTGTTGGATGGTGCCATGGATAGAAAAGAGGTAACGAAATTGAGATGAAGAATGGAGGAAAATGATGAGCGGAAGCAAGAAAAATTCTAGGATCTCTCTGATACCATGTGAGAAATCAATGTGTTGTCTATTCCATTCAATCACCATCTATAAATATACAATGTGTATTGACCGAGAGAATCATATCACGGCTATAATCAAGCTAACCTTTACTACCTACCATGAATACAAATATTGCCTAAATATATTTCATTAACTATAATATATTATATCATAAATATAATATATTCTTCTAACAATATTGAAATAAAAGTTGATTAGTCATTTAAATTTTTTCTTAACAAATTGGCAATGAAAAATATATATTAAACCAACTAAATTGGCGATTTATTAAACCAACTAAATTGGCGATTTGATCTTCGTTTTATATCAAATGTTAATTAACGAGTAAAATTTGGTCCGCGCTCCGCAGCGGGATTTTAAATCGGTCATTTTATGTCATTCTTTAAAATCAGGTTAAACGGTGACTTTAAATCGTTCATTTTATGTCATTCTTTAAAATCAGGTTAAACGGTTTAGGTCACGTTACCTAGTAAATTTATCTCTTCTTAATTAGCTTTCTATATTTTCATTAGGCTGTAAGTAACTTACTTAACTATAAAATGATTATTTTTTAAATTAGGTGAAAACTTACAATTTGATAGTGCATCTTTACTTAGCGAATATAATATTGCCATTGAAATAGAATGTTAAATCAGTTTATAGTATGTTGTTATAGCCTAAATGAATAAAACTACTAATGATGTGATAAAAAGAACAGATGTTTTAAAACATGAAATAAAAAAAAATAATTATAAATAAAAAAACACGTCATAGCAATATTTCGGTGGCAACATTCCATGCAGCCAACATTGACACCATAACCTCAATTAAAGATGAAATTTTATTTAAAATCAACATTTATTAAATGATGCGGCGTAAGCATATCCTAAGTTCACCCTTCATAGCGTAGTTCTAGTTATATTAAATGTATATAAGATAAAATTAAGGAATGGTAAAATAAATAATAATAATAATAATAATAATAATAATAATAATAAAGAATTATATTAATATTTTTATGCAAATTAAATATAAAAGGAAAGAAAAATAAAAAAAGAACTTAAACATACGATTTGATTAAGTATTTATAAGTCATTTTCAAACTTAACATTTTATTATTTTATTATTTAACTAATTACAATTTAATTACGTAATTGAAAATGAATGAAATATGAGAATTCATAATTGCTCGGGGAATAATGGAATATCTCTTTAATGTTAATCTCTTTATACGATTCGTAATTAAAAAAAAAAAAGAAGTAAAAAGTATTTGTTTGTAGCAGGATTCGAGATATAGACCTAAAGCAAGCAAAGACTTCCACTCAACATGGAAAATACTACTTGGGCACTTATACTTTTGATAAGCACTTCGGAAAAAAAAACATATACGAAGTTTACAAAATTATGAACAGTAAATTTAAATGATAAATGTATATATAAAGGAAATACTTCCTCCGTATCAAAATAAGTGACACAAATTGGCTTACACGCTTTTTGAGGTAAAAAATTAAAGTAGATGTTAAAATATATTAAAGTACATAGTTAGTGGATAATGGGTCCCACTTTCCTTGAATAAAGTGATATTAATAAGTTTTAAAAGTAAAAGTAAGGATATAAGAGTAATTTCACTTTATTAAAGTGTAGTGGGTATGGATCCCACTATTTTTACTAAATAAGGAACGTTTTCAAAGTGTGTCACTTATTTTGATATATCTCAAAATGAAAAGTGTAACTTATTTTAATACGGAGGAAGTAGTTATTTTATAAATATATGATCAGGAATACAAGTTTGTAATGGCGTTTTTGTGTGTGGTGGAGGATGAACGTGGGTTATGAGTCATCAACTCACCATGTTCTTTCATTGTTGCCATAATGGGAAGACATATTTTTGCCTTTTTGGTATTACCTTCATTTGCAAAATGGATTTTAGTGGGGCCTTGCCCACCATGTTCCGATAGGCCTACAAGCCCAGTCCAAATATCTGGGCCATGTCGAATTATTTAATTTCTACACCTGGCTACTTGTTCTTTCACAATTACAACAGTTTTATTTACGTCAAAGGTACTCTACAACAAAACTCATTCGCAGAGTCTAAGGAGGTGAAATATAGAAGACATGGCCGGTCTACGTAGAGATGCAAACGGGTACGGGTAGTAACGGGTACTGCAAAACCCGTACCCGTACCCGACCCGTTTTTTCATACATGTACCCGCCCCGTACCCGATCAAATACCCGTCGGGTTCGGGTAGAAAAATCCCCGCCGGGTACGGGTAACCCGACGGGTACCCGTTCAATAAAAAACTTCAACAAAATAGCTAAAATATTTATTATTTTTAGTTCGTTCAGGCTTATTTCGTTCAATACGTAATGGACTAACTGGAGACGAAACATATTTTAACCATTATTAAATTGGGCTAATGAGAGATTATGAGTTGCGTTAAGTTTGAGTAGTGAGTAGTGATCTAAATTTGTATTAAAAAAAGTACACATTAATATTTATATTCGGGTCGAGTATAAACGGTGCGGGTATTCTAAAACCCGTACCCGACCCGTACCCGCTCCCGGGTATGAAATTTAAACTCATCCCCGACCCGTTACCTGTTTTGACGGGTAATACCCGCCCCGTAAAACTCGGGTATCCGCGACCCGCGGGTTAACTTTGCATCCCTAGGTCTACGTGCATGTGAACGGGTCTACTAAAATTAGGGGCCCAATAACTTCTTTTTTTGCATATATATTAGTCTAGGTTAATTATTGACACAAGTAATATTAGACTAATTATTAATAGTCATCCAGAGTCACAAGCGAGCTGGGAAAACCAAATGTTAGAATATTTTAACTATAATTTTCGATTGTTTAAGTTTTGGGGCCTAATTTTAAAAAAAAATCTACGGGCCTCCAAAAACTCTAGACTGGCCATGATAGAAAATCGTACCTTTGCACCGGAACAGAGAATTTCTGGAAGACCTCTCGCAAAATTGTGTGCTGAAAAAATGTGTAACGTCATGAATACATTAATTACCTAAAAATATAAATAATACGAAGCATGTATGACATCTATAAAAAGCATGTAAACCCATAGTTCTAAAATATCATATAAGACATGTAAGTTATGTAGCGTACCTTATGATCTTATATAAAACATAATCTTCATATTAAGTGAAAGAAGTTATACCTAGAACCCGACGCAAGCCATACTTGGAGAGTGCTCATCAATTCTTCCGAAGGTACTTTTAGGTGGTGTTTGTTTTTTGTCGAAAAGTCTTTTTGGGGTCTTATGTCTGCAGGCGGGAAGACATTTTGGAAAAAGAACGTTTGTTTTTTGGAAGTCGGGAGATAAGAAAAAGTCTTTTTGAGGTCTTTTGTGGGAAGACTTGGACCATAGTCTTCCAAGTTTGGAAGACATTTTACTTAAACATAAAAAAGAATTTATTCATCATCACTACCACTACCACCCATACCACCGCCACCACCACTCGCCGCCACATACCGCCGCCACCACCACCACCTGCCACCACATATTGCCGCTACCACCACCACCTACCTCCACCACCACCTACCACCACCACCACCATATACCTCCGTCACCACCACCACCACCTACCTCCACCACCACCGACCGTCGCCACCACCACCTACCGCCGCCGCCGCCACCACCCACCACCACCTACCTCCACAACCACCACCACCCACCGCCACCTACCTCTAGCACCCCCACCCCCCACTACCTAACACCACCACCACCCACCGCCACCTACCTCCACCACCACAACCACCACCACTACCTCCCGTCACCACCACCGCCACCACATACCGCCACCACTAGCTACCCCCACCGCCACCTACCGCCACCACCCACCGCCACCTAGCGCCACCACCACCCGCCCCACCCGCCACCACCAATACCGTCACTAAAAAATATTCAGTCTGCAGACATTGAAAACAAACAGTCTTTGTCATAGAAACTGCAGACATTTGGTCCACATCTTCTCTGCAGATGTGATCCGCAGACTACAAACGTTTTTCCTCTTAAAAAACAAACAGCACTAATATGTTTTATGTATAAAAATTCTTGTTCTCGAGCCAATATCATGACTGACGTGATTAAATAAACATCATCCAAATTTGAAAGTTTTTATTGTATTAACCAACTCTATTTCAACTTCGTTAAAAATGTTAAACTATAGTTTAGATATATCTTTTAGCCTTTTAAATACAAAGTCTAAATACCCTTTTCCCCTACCGCTTCAATTGGTTTAACATTGTGGTCTCGTAATGTAACACGCGAACAAGGACCAAAAACAGGTCCATCGCACAATAACTACATATTTTGGATATTTTAATAATATGATTTTGCCAAACACTATGAAGAACGATAAGAGTCTATCATGATCAATATAGGTAAAAAAAAAAAGGTTGAGGTTAAAAGGATTGCCATAGAATGAAACATAGCGAATGCAAATGTAACAAGTCAAATGATAATATATCGCTTTCTTAACCTTGCAATGTGTAAGTGTCAACGAATTGCCAAAGAAGGGAAACGATTTGGATTCATCTCAAATTTCAGCATCAAAATCTATAATTTAAAACAACGGTTTGCCATCTCACCCTAAAGACCCCAGACATTTTGACCATTCAAAATAAATGCCGGGAGTCTTTGAGGGAGAGATGGCAAAAAGTAGTCTTAACGACATCCAAGTTTCGCACACAAAGAACAAAGACATTATTTGTTAGTACTCCCACAAGAGCTCCATGGTTAATGTTTTTCAATCACATGTTTCATAATTAATGAAGCAAAAGCAAGAAGCCCTTGAGGGAGAGTTAACAATCGTTGCCTTTCAGGTTTCGAGTATGATATGCTACTCGATATCTATTTTCAGCAAAACCCTAAACCGCTATTTATAATCGCAAAAACCAGACATATGATGTTGGTGGGACCTTAATCGACATGAGTTAGTACCAAAGATCCTAAAATTAGCTAGAAAATTGGCTCCTAAGATAGAGTCAACCACAATTGGATGAAGAATAAAAGCATCCGATCCATCAAAAGCATCCAAAACCATATCATTTTGACACATTTTCCTAATTTCCACATCTCAACATGAGGCATCTTCAAATCGGAACCTGATCTCAAATCTAAAACCTAACAAAGTTATATATTTATTTTTCAGTATCTGAATATAATGTACAACAATTTTATAAATTAACCTTCACGAATCATCCACGTGTTGATTTACGTAGATTATACAGCCAAAAGTCAGCGTCTTGAATATTAAGTTGTGATTATTTTCATTATACTTAATTCGAGAAACATGGTGATAAAATGGGGATTGTATATATGAAATGAACGGACAATGGCTTTGCATAAATGTCAAGTTTAAGTTAAGCTGATGGCACAGGGCATTAGTTCCTTGACGTCAGTAGAAGAGTTGTAAAGCGAATGAGAAAGTGTCGAAGAGATGGGGACCTAGTATAGTACACGGGGTTCTTGAAATTTTTTCGAATAATGTTAAAAAAATTAATTTCTTTTTTTAGTGTAGGTGATATTCCTAATTATTTCGTGCGTCCGCCATTAAGATGGAATCCATTTGAATAAAAGTAGGTATTTTATGTAGATATTAGTATTTTGTGTGTATTTTATAATGTATGAGATCCACAAATATTAAATGAGTGTATATTTTTAATAGAGTTGTGCTAAAGGTTGTATCAATTTGTATGAGTTAATGTGCTGCTGCTAAGATTGCAAAAATAGAATTGTCAATTTATGTCACGGTTGGCTGTGGGCTTGTGGCCTTTGCATACTACTCATTTTAGGAAAATATTTTAAACCAAATGGCAAAATCAAAGGTTAATGAGAAAATGATTGCGTACTAAGAAATATTGAAGATAACGTAAAATTGATACTAGCAATAACATAATTATAAAACCAGATCTGGGTGTAGCAGTTTGATTTTATAAAGTATTAGGTATAGAAAAATATTACAAATTCCCAGTACTTGGATTCTTAATGATACTAAGCATAACGAAATAAAAACAAACCCATACCACTTTCAGATGTAGTCCCAATAATATTTCATACTTCTTGAATGCAAAAACTCTTGATTCCTCAACGTGCTTCAGCCTCCACAGTGGTAACCAACCTATAACCTGAAATGCTCGAGCTACAATCGTCAGAACACTTGAGTACAAAAATTAAAATTCATAGCATTAACAAACAGCAACAAATTATACTACAATGAAAAATAAATAGCAACAAAAAAGGAGACATTTCAGAGAGAATAAAGGTAGTTTTTTTTTTCTCAATTAATATCCAACATGGAGAAAAAGAGACACGCAAACAGTCCTAAAAGCCGGTTACTACTCTTCAACAACTCACTTTCAACTGTCCATCACCATCCCTATGATTTTGTTGTCCTATTGCATAAGGCCAATGTGTGTATGTGTATGTGTGCGTGTATAATAAAGTGACGAAGGAAGTGAAGAGTTGACGTTGACAAATCTATGTTAGTTTAGAAGTGATGATGTGGCGCTGAGTTGGCACAAGCGATGAAGGAAGTGAATAGGGTATCGTTGGGAGAGACCAAGCAGAGCGCATATAAAATGAAATTAAAAAAAACTGTATCAGAGCTGGAGGAAAATAATAAAAGGAAATCCTCTTAGAGACAGGAAGGAAATAAAAGGTAGCAAAAAAGATGTGATTATCTGGAACTGGAAGTTTCATGATTTCTTGTTTCTTCCTTAAACGCGTTAAAAACAACATCAGATATAGTGTCAACAATTCAAAGGCAATGAAGATGTTTAGGGACAAGGCGGAAGGTTTTTAGTAAACCCTAGATCCACCATTATTATGTATCAGAGAAAAAGGGTAGGGTGGGTCCCACTGGCAAAGAAGCGACTTCACCAACCAACCTACAATCAGAAATGAATGCTCAAATCAGAACAAACATCATCAGATATAAGACTCTAAGACTTAGTTAGTATTACTATTACATGTTGTTCTTAATGGGATCAGAACCGCCAGCTGGATCCTCCTTCAAGCCAAAGCTACAAAAAATTCATTAAAACTAAATAAATACAATGAATACACATTTGATTTCACCACCACCAACCACATAACAAAAACTATATCCAGATTATACCAACTATATGCAACAAAGTATAAGCATGGCATAAAATTCAGATAAAGTACACACACCTTTCCTTTCAAACAACAGAGTATCGGCCCGGTTGTGCAGTTGGAAGAGATAACGCTTGTGTTGTGATATCTTCTAGAACACGTTTCAATTCCGCTTTTGCCCTTTTAACAGACACTTCAGAAGAACCTTCAATAAACAAATACAATTTCCTCTCCCCTGGCCCTGGAAGCCTACCAGGCTGAACATACTGACCCCTGGTAGTAATAGCAGCCCCTGTCCAGTCAGATATCGGGCCTAGGGTTTCCTTATGAGTCACTTTCCACCTCGCATTTTGTGGAAAATCATTTATTTCCAGCTCAGCTTCATAATGCTCCGGCATAGAATCCGCCTGAATCCTCGCAAAAGTATTCTGCAGATTGTAAACAGCCGCCATTGCCACCGCCCTAGCCGCCGCCTCACCGCCAGCAGCACCGGGGAGAGATGTGTTACTAGACGGTGGTTGACTGGCGGCAGCAAGGGCGACCGCCTGAGCAAGAACCGTCTGCTGAGAAAGATCACCGCCGGATTTCTTCACACTTTCGTCATCGTCTGAATCAGATTTATCTTCTTCAAAACCGTATTCTTTCGCCTGTGCTTTTTTTGCAGCTTTTCTAGCATCGTCTTCTTCTTCATTGAATTTAAAACCACTTCCACCATAACCAGTCCCGTGAGCTTGCACTAATCCTTGATTAACTTTTAAATTGAACGCATCAGCAAGAGATTTTAAATCATCGGGTACAACCTGATTGGATAATTGTAGGGCTTTTACAAGATCGGGTGCGTATCGTTCATCTTCTTTTGATAGAAATGTAACAGCACAGCCTTTTCTTCCAGCCCGACCCGTTCGGCCCACACGATGAACATAATCTTCATAATGATTTGGTACATCATAATTTACCACAAGTTCAAGCTCTTTAACATCCAAACCTCTAGCAGCAATACTTGTTGCAATCAGTAAATTGCAAACATTACTTTTGAAATCAGAAATTGTTGATTCTCGATCCGTTTGATCTTTGGCCCCGTGAAGCGATAAACACGGGTACCCGTGTTTTAACAAATCCCTGAATAAAGAGTCACACTTTTCTTGTGATTGAACAAAGATTAAAACTTTACCTTTTTCATACCATTCACCGAGTAACTCCAACAGTCTGAAAAATCTTTCGTTTTCGGGCCTCACTTCAACCAACTGAGTTATGTCTTTATTCACAACACTTCTCCCGCCTACCTGTATTTCAACGGGCCTGTTTATAACTACTTTTCGGGCCAAAACTTCCACCTGTCGAGGAAAAGTAGCAGAAAAAAGCACGGTCTGACGTTTCGGTTGGGTATTTTGGACAATTCGGGTAATTTGCGGCTCAAAACCCATATCAAACATACGATCAGCTTCATCCATTACCAAATAAGAAACCCTTCTCAAATTCGTGATTTTTCCAGCACTTGTGCAAAGAATGTCAATCATTCTCCCTGGAGTACAAACAACAATTTCAGCACCTCGTTTTAGCTCACTAATTTGCTGAGCAACACCAGAACCACCGTACACCGGCACACAGTGGAGTCCCAACACCTTGGTGAACTTCCTTATGTCACTGTGAATCTGCTGAACAAGCTCTCGTGTTGGCGCCATTACAAGCCCAATGGGCCCGTCTCCAGGCTCGAGTTCGGGTTGGGCCATTATGTGCCTTAACATTGGTAAGACAAAAGCTAGGGTTTTACCCGACCCTGTTTTCGCGACACCTATGCAGTCACGACCACTCATGATAACCGGTAATGCTTGTGTTTGTATAGGCATTGGTTTATCATAATTTAGCTTCTTAATTGTGTCTAAGATCTTTGTTGATAATCCAGTTTGGTGCCACGTTTTAATCGGTTTCGGTACGTCTTTTCCGTGTATTTTCAGCTCAAGTTCTTTTCTGTAAGCAGCAACTTCTTCATGAGTCATTCTTTTAATCTCCTTCACTTCGATATAGAACTCTTTCCTGAATTCAAGATAGTTGACCTTTGAATGGTCAACAAGAGATAATTTCTCAACTTTTGTTTTTTTCACTCTTTTCATGAATTCATCATCATCTTCATCTTCATCTTCTAAAGGATCTTCATCATCTTCAAAACCAGGATATTCATGATCAGAATCTTCACCAGGAATGATCCTACCCATTGATCTCTTTTTCAACTTCTTTCCATTTTCTGGAATCTTCTTCAAATCAGACTTTTTTTCATCCAAAACAGAAGCATCAATAGTGCTCAATTTATTAACTTCTGGTATCACCATGGAATTCATAAAAGCATCTAACGGATCAATTTCATCCTCATCTATATCACCTCCATTCTGCAAAACAGGCACAGTTTCACCATTATTTAACCCGTTGTTAACAATATCATCACTGTTTTCTTTCAAATCGTTATCAACTTCCATTTCATCTTCTGCATTTTCTACAGGGGCAGTTTCGTCATCATCAGACTCACCTTCTAGAGTCCATGTTTTACCAGCAGTTTCCCCTGTTACACCACTTTCAGATTCCTCTTTTTTTCTTCTTTTTTCCTGCCATTCTTGAACTCTTCTCCTCCTTTTCTCCATTTCATCATCTAATTTCCTCTGTTCTTCCTCCATATCCTCTTCACGGGTTCTTACCTCTTTCTTGTCTGATATATTTTCATCAACCGTTTTCACCCCATTATTATCTGAACTATCTTCCTTCCGTCTTCTAGAAGACTTAGAACTTCGTTCATGTTCACGTCCTTCCTTGTAATCATCATCTCTCCTACGTCTTTTTCTGTCTCTATCTTTTACATCATCACCATTAACATCTTTCTCAGCTTCTCTACGTTTCTCTCTCATTTTTTCTCTGTCTCTTTCTTCCCTCTCTCTTCTCTCTCTCCTCTCTCTCTCCTTTTCTCTTTCTCTCTCCCTCTCCTTCTCCTTTTCTCTCTCCTTTGCCCTCTCTCTTTCTCTCTCCCTCTCTCTGTTTTCTTTCTCCTTCAATCTCTCCCGTTCCTTCTCTCTCTCCTTCTCCTTATCCTTATCCCTGTGTCTCTTTCTGTGTTTCTCCTTATCCTTATACTTCTCATCAACACTCCTTTCTCTATCTCTCTCCCTTTCTCTACGCCTATCACCATTCCGATCCTTCTCTCTATGCCCCCTCTTCAATTCATCATCTTTCTTCACCATATCTTCCCTCTTGCTGGATTTATGTTTCGAATCTTCCATATCGTAGTTATCACTCTGCAGTCTGCACAAAATAACACATAAAGATTTTAAGCAGAAACCCTAATTCGTCAGCCAATAGTAACTATCTTAGATTTTCAAATCACATTACAATTGAACATATAAATTTCACATGCATACAGATATAACGAATTAAAAATAGATACATAGAATCGAATTACCTATTAAACTTGCTTTCTTCCGAATCGTAATCCAAAACTCGGATCGCTTTGCTAACCCTAAATTGAGGTGACAAGCGAAAAACGAATTAGATTTGAAGAGGAATTAACCGCGCGAATACGAAAAACGATTTGGATTGGAAAGATGTCTGGAGTGTGGTATCGAATGCTAATGGGGAAGGAGATGTGACCTAATTCTAATTCGAACCCCCTTTTTCACCGACTCTACGGTGTCCACAAATTTGGTGACCGTAGTTCAAGCGGGTTCCAATATGGTAAAATAAAAGCGATCAAGTTTAAAATTTTGAATCGTATATAATGCAAATAAAAATATTAAAATTGCATTTTTATCATAGAAATTATGATGATTTTGAGAATAGTTTTGTTTCCTAAAATTTTATTTTAAGATAGTGTAAACCTTAATTGATTAAGTTTTAAATTGTTTATATTCTTTTTATTAATCATTTTATTTTAACTTATTTAAACTTTTAAAATCAAAATATAACTAAAATCTGCTTATTGAAATTACTCATCTTAAACCATTTTAAAATTGTTGAATAACATTAGCAAAATTGGTATTGCAAAGAGCGTATATATGAATGTAAATAATTAACTTTATGTTTAGTAATAGTGGGGATTTATTTTAATTATATAATTATATTACAAACTCAATTGAATCTTTACTAATATACTAGCAGGGTACCCGCGCAATGCGGCGTCGGGTACCCTGGGCAATTATACTTTATGGCGAGCAATGTTATTATGCGGCAGTGGGTACGTTGTGTAACAATAATTTGTGGCGAGCAAAGTGCATAACTGGAATTACCACAAAACAATCGGTTCCTTAAATAATAAAACCGCCCTATGATATTCCAATTCTAGCAACGAGTAACATTTTTTTGCATCGTGACTCTTATTTTAGTCAAAATTGTCAACCTAACATACTGAAATTACCCATAAAGAAAATTTCCCCCAGAAATGCACTCCGTTGGAAATGTGTATGCCATCGATGTAACGCCCTGAAATTTCAGAGAATTAAAGAATAATCTAAATAAAATTTAAATTACGCTTTGATGGTCTACGAGTTGATCGTGTAATAAATGTGCGACGGTTCGTTTATAAGTATATTAATTTTGTGCATATTATACGAGTGTATAATTAATCATGTACGCCATTAATCGTAGCGATTTATATCCCGAGTTCTAATAGTTGTGGAGTTCGGTTACTTTAAGTGTCGGGTCAAGGCCGGCCGGTGGCCAAGGCCGCGACCCGTATTTCTTTTTATCAAGTGGTGACTTTGAAGCCGGTTAAGTGATTTGATGAGGGCCGGATATCTCTATAGTGTCTTTCATTTATTTATTTAGAATTGTTCGGTCCAATTGGAAGAGAAGGAGGGCCGATAGATTGTCTAGCCCAGTTGAAAATTAGAGAGCCTAAGCCCATGCCTAATGATACTTAAAATTGAGTTAACCTAAACCACCGATGGTGTTCCCTCTCCCCTTGTCGGCCACACAAAGAGCACCTCCACATCCATCTTTCCAATCGTTGAACCAGGAGAGTTCTTCTCCCATGCGCAACTCCCAATCGAACATCTCCTTTGTGGTTCTTTTCTTTCGTCATCAAGCAGAAGTGTTAGAAGGAATTCAAGCTCGGTGGAACCAACGTCAGTGATGATCAAATTCAGTAAGGATTGATTTCGGTTTAGTCTTTGTTCGTTCTTTGCAGTCATGATTCTAACATCTAATCGAGTCTTGTGTTTTGATGTCCCTCGTTTTCTTTCTGCTCCATACAGTCGGGATTAGGCATTTAGGCGGAGGAAGGATTCCATCACCGACCCACTTATAATTTTTGAGGCAAGTAATTTATTGGGCTTTGAGAGGGCGGCAAAAAAAAAATCAAGTGAAGCAGACGCGTGTGTTGGCAAGTGTACAACCAGCCAAGAAACTCGATATATCCATATGGTTGTGCATCTGAGCAGCTCTAGTTATGAAGAAAGTCTGTGACTATGGAGGTAAACCATCATGCATGGATTAACTTGAGATGGTGTCATGTGCATGGCATGAATAAATTGAGATGGAGCTAAACCGACATGTATTCATTAATTTTAGGTGTATCATTATTTAATTTCAACATTGTTTTATTGGCCAATCCATGGTGTATACGAGCAGCAGACACAGGATTTTCGAGCTAATTTCGGGTGTTCGTGTCTCTTACATATTGATTTGTAGGGTATAATTCCCTTCCCTTTTCATGGTGCCCATTTTCTTTCATATTATTTCGTGAGTTGTGGTTCGAGTTTTTGGTCACTGATTTCTTTGGGTGTCGGGTCAAGGGTTGGGTTAAAACTTGTTGATAAATGGGCTAAATGTTTTATTGATCGAGAAACCCGGAAACCGAACCTTTAGGTTCTTGGTTTCCTAAACCAAAAGAGTTTCAAAAAGAAAAGAGTTAAATGATTTTAATCTGTTTTCTAAGTTAAAAATGAGTCTCGGGGCTGTCGGGTGCCTCGGGAATAAATGGGTTGATGTCGGGATTCAAAACGGATTGTAAATTACATGTTGTATTTTGGGCAGTTTCTGTTAGTGATGTTCGGGTCTGTTTTTTTCATGCTCAAAATATGTTTTTAGATTTTTGGCTCGTGATAGTCGGGATTCAACTGTTTTTGTAAACCATCGCAGAATAGTTTCGGTTCAGCTATTCTGTCTTGTGGGTCTGTTTTGAGACCTTTCTGTTCGGATTCAGGTCTCGAAGTCTTCTGACGAATTATATTCCTCTGAGCTATTTAGCTACTGTAAAAATTTGATTAAATTCTAGTGAGCGGTTTGGGAGTTATAGCAGTTTCCGCGGGGGTGTCGGGTTCTGGCAGATTACTATGAGTTGAGTTTTGAGCTGAGTTTTAATCCTAGCCTTATTATGTGTTGTAGGACCTCTTAGGATTTGATTAGAGACACTCTTCTGCACCGAGGATAATTTGGAGCTTACGTTATTCGAGGTGAGTATTCTCACCGTGTATTCAGTTTTAACATAGTACATGCATGACTTATGTGTTATATTAGTTGAACCTTATGTGTTATCTGAGTTGATATGTTATCTGAGTATCTGAGGATCTGTTGATTTATTTTGATCTGAGACATTGTGCCTGGGTAACCGAGCTCGGCACAGGGTCATTCTGTGCTACTACTTGCTAGGGCATCTGAGATAATTATGTTAAAGAGATAATAAAACATAATAACACACATCTGAGTTTTTGGCTATATGCCTATCTTGGGATCACCTCCCGTCTGAGTTTTTGGGATCATTCCCGTCTGAGTTTTTGGGATCACTCTCGTATGAGTTTTGGCTTATGCCTATCTGAGGTGTGAGGAGGGGCGATCGACCCGAATCACACAAGCGCGCTATATAAATTAAATCTGAGTAATAAAATCTGAGAATTAAATCTGAGTAATTAACTGAGTAGATTCTGATTAGGACTACACCGATGTGCCCTCATGTGTGACATGTTTTAATTGTTTGCATTTTGAGATTATTCACTCAGCTTCCCAGCTGACCCATATTTCCCCCAATGTTTCAGGTACCAGCAAAGGAAAGGAGAATGTGGACGGTTGACCGCTGTATTTCACCAATACTGATGTGGACATCATTTATTATTTTTTTTAAACACCTTTTTACTCTATTAAACTATTTCTGCATTAAATATTTTGTTAAGTAACGACTTTACTATTTTGGGATTTAAAGTATTTGAATTATTGGGACATTTTACTTTAAAATCTTGTACTCGAAAATTTTTAAATTCTATTAAAATTTTGGGTGTTACAATCGATCCAAGGTTAGCATACTTAAAATTCGTAAAAAAATCGATCTTTTATTTCTAAAACGCTAAAAAAAATGCAAGATTCTAAAAACAACTAACATATATAATGAAAAAAAGATTGCAAGTTTAAAAGGCAAGAACAGATTTTAAGGAACTACGATAATCTTCAAGTGACCCTTCCATACGCAGTTAGTTCTTGTTATGCTGCTGGCTGCTGATCACAATCCTTCTTTTTACTGATATTGTTGATTGTTTATTGCTAATGTTCATCACAATCAGTTAGTAACTACATGTTACAAGTCTGCTCGTTATAAATCAGCAAACTTTAAAAAAAATCCACAGGTTGTATTCGTTACAAATCAGCAAACTTCAAAAAAAATCCACAGGTTGTATCAGCAAACTTTATACAAATCAGCAAACATCTGCTCATTTGTGTCAACATGAAGAGGTTCGTATAGTGCCCAACTGCTCCAGCAAGAGCTGCGTATACACATATACGGTACAATCTTTATTTGCCATTATTATTAACATGAAAATAGGAAGAAGAAAAAACTTCAAATAAAAAGGCTACCCTGATGGCTAAAAATCTTATTAAAGATCTTATTAAGCATTAGCTTTTTCATTTTCATTTTCAAATTGAAATATATTATCTTGAAGGCAATTCTTTTCCAAGACCATCATGTATAGGGATATGATAGGTCCAATCTACACCCAATTCATATACAATACAAGTTTATCAACAAAAAAATTACTCAACTACATTAAATCAAACAAAATTACCGAACTAAAAAAAAAAGAATTATCAAAATTACCGAACCCTACAAATTATACATTAAATATAGTAAATATATTATCATAACAGACACATTTATACTACAAATTATACAAATTTGCAAATGGTGTAATTTGTCGATTGACTAGTTGAGCCTAATCAGGTTTCCGGACGGGTCGGGTTATAACAGTATCTAGGCAATCGATCAGATGCTTAACACCCTGCAGCTTGCCCCATTCCATCTCTTATAACTTTTCCATCACAAAATGCACACCTCTTATAACTTGATTACCACATATCCTTATAAGAGTTGCATATTTTGTATCCCCTGGCTACAGAAGTAAAAACAAATAATAAGTTTAAAAGTTTTCCAAACAGCACTTAACAAGTAAAAGCCAAGAAGTTTTAGTGTCTGGCCTCAAGTCTGATTGTTGTTCTTGCTGGTATTAAAAAAACCTTCATGTCAAAATTATGAAATTAAAAAGTGGCAAACCCCAAAAAAAATCAAAATTATGAAATAAAAAAAGTGACAACCAAAAAAACCAAATCATTTTTAAAAAGGTCAAAAAATCAAAGAGTGAAATTGTAACCTTAAATTCCTCAATCCTTGCTAAAAGAATCCTCGTATAACTTGCTTTCGGTCCAGATTCACCAATTGAGGTCAAAATGGACTAAATTGACAGATCTGATATTCGAGTCATCAAAAAATAAAAACAAGAGCACATGAAATATGATGGTTAATAAAAGTGCAGCAAGGTTATCCCATTTTTACACACATGTTTCCTGCACATGAATTTCAAACTCTTCACTCATGTGACATGTAAGTGAATTTCAATACATAGCAAAACCATATTAAGACTTAAAGCACCAGTGTTCACTTTACAAAATACTTGCATCTTTATTCTGAAACCCTATAGCCCATTTACGGATTAACATGTGTTTCCTCAAACATCTGAAACACATCTTCATACATATCAAGCTGTTACGGTCCACATTCGATAAATTAAATTATAAGAAATGAAACAAATTGTATATCAAATTCAGTTACAACCGAAAATACCATTAAGAGAGCCCCCCGTCGGCCAGTGGAATCCCACGCCTTCGTACCACAGAGCAACAATTCATCTCCCTGCAGTTCCTCTTCAGAAGCTACACACATCTCCGATGAGAAAGTGAGTTATATTCTACGAAGGAAATGGGGTGTGTGTGATAAATCGGGAAAAAAAACATACCATTTAAGGGTGACATGATCATGAAAGGAAAAGATTGATTCTTGATTCTTGGCTCGAAGATTGACGATGGGTAATTGGATGTGTTTTGAATTCGGCCAGAGGGAGGGGGCTTCTACACAAGCAGCAGCAGAGGGGGCGACGTTGCTGTGAAAACTCAGGGAGAAATCGGTTGCTTTGTTGGGTGTGAAAGAATAATTTGTTGGTTTTGTGAATGTGCAAAAGATAAGGAAAAGAGGTAACGTTGGATTTTCAAAATAGTTCTTTCATATTCCAATAAATAATTGTTTAAAATTTCAAGAAGAAACTATTGGAATACACCATTCAAATGGGGCGGTGGGGTTTAGGAACAGAATTATGGTTTGATAATTATATAGGAAATTGTTACGCAAAAAAAGGCAAGATTCATTTAGCTCAGTTGGTTGAGGTCAATGTTAATCTCCTGAGCTTCCTGGGTTCGAATCTGACCTCTAACATTTTTTAATAAACGCAAATCACTCCCAAAATATAAAGAAAATGGCTGAATTTTCAAAATGATATTTATAGAAAGGTCCTAAATGCTTTATAAGTAGTAAAGATAAAGCACTGGTCTTTTGCCCGCGTAATGCGCGAGTTTAAATGTTGACAATTG
This sequence comes from Calendula officinalis, assembly GCA_963853835.1. Classification (NCBI taxonomy): domain Eukaryota; kingdom Viridiplantae; phylum Streptophyta; class Magnoliopsida; order Asterales; family Asteraceae; genus Calendula; species Calendula officinalis. The sequence goes on along the minus strand of OY970820.1, from coordinate 87,622,426 downwards.
AAACAGGTCGTTCGGGTAGCCTTAATGAAGAAAAAATTACAATTAAACGGTTATCATCCAGTAATTGCATCCTCAATTATTGTGCAAAATGTTAGTTGATATTAATCATATTATCATGTCACATGACATGCCTTATATATTACTAATAAATCATTAATACAAAATCTTATTAAAAGTCTAAGAATTTTTTAACAGGTTAAGGCTTTTACAATGAGACATCCTACCTACATACATCGCATAACCACATGGTCTTTGCATTCCCTGCTCACAAACAATAAAAATCAAATAAGAAAATAAGTAAATGTTATACAATGATATAAATTTGAATCTAAATCAAATGCAAAAATCAAACTCAATAATATTGTGAAGATGATGCAAAGTTGCAAACTTAAAAAAGCCCCGTTGTTATAAAAACTAACATTATAATCATAATACTTAAAGAAAATCATTAATATCTATTCTTATGATGAAATTTTAACTAAAGAGGAAAGAAATGGGTCAAATAAGTAAACATGTCAAATGGGGTTAAACTAATAAGTCAATAAGTTATTTTGAAAAGCATATCTAAACATGCACTTAGTCTCATGTCGCGTATTAGGTTAAACAATAATTTGATTATCAAGATTAATCATATATTTTATAAATGAAATGGTATTTTGGTCATATGACACTGATAAATAAAAATTCAAAATTTTATTATATATTTAAATTTTTGTTTTTTTTGTTTTATTATTTTTTCGTTAAAAAGATTAATATTATCTAATAATTATATGTAATATTATTGTACAATCACATGCGATTGTATATTGATCACATGTAATATTTTAGCAGATTAAGTATACAATAATATGTTATTACAATCACACACGTGATTGTACAATAATATCAAATGTGATGAAGTTTACAAATACAATGACATGTGATTTGATAATTATAGGTAATTAACTAAATAATAATAATAATAATAGTAAAAAAATAAAAATAAAAATTCTAAAAAAGTTTTTAAAATAATATTTTTTTAAATGACTAAAATACCCTTTCATATAAAACATGTCAAATGGCCATGCACTTTCCAGTTATCTCATCACGTCAAAGGACCTATAAATATCTCTTTTAAAAAGGAGGTGCAATTACCATCTTGTATATTTCGATTTAAAATACAACTTCCTTTGTGCCCAGTATCGCCTCGTATGACAAACGTATTTCAGAATTGTCTAAGTTGAACCAAAGCACATTAGTCATTGCATCCTAAACCAAATACCTCAGGCTTAAGGATAATCCTAGTGAACAATACTTTTGAACTTTTCAACCACAAAGTATTGTCACGGTGGTCAATCCAATATTCGTTGAGCCTCCAACATAATATCACCGATATTTGGTTTACACAAAACTTGTGTAGCGATCTTCGAAGAACTTCGAATCTACCACCAAATACCGCGATGACGTTAACGTCCCATCGAGGTTCCCACCTAGACGAGTAGTCACGGATTTTATATCTTTTGAATAAAATAGACTTTTATTCGTGGATGTTGTAAAACATACAAAGTCTGAATAAAAATGATACTAACTCATGTACTATTCCGCACTGGACATAGATACTGAATTATTACTGGATCATTACTTATTCCTTTCGTTTGTGTTGATTACTTAATGATTCTTACAACCTTAATTGTAACTTTATCACTAAAACAATCATTTCTATTAAACTAAAGACATAAGACGAGTATTTAGAAATACTATTACTTTTGCCTTTGCTAGATATTGTTCTTGCAACAATCTAGAACATATTCTAGTCTTGTCTTTTATGTAATTCGGTAAACATAGGAGGATTGGAAATTAACTCCTTAGTTTCTTGAATTCATACATTTATCCTTGTAACTAAAACTACTTTTAGTTACTTGATTTGTAGATATCTTTACTAGTTAAAGAAATTTCCTTAAATGATTTTGTTATCCACTGAAGTGTTTAACAACCTATTAGATATGCAATAATCAATCACAAGACTTGTGATAACGCTATTTGGTTTGCAATAATCTAATCGATCATTTATTATTTCTCTTAACTCTTTGGCTAACGACTTGGTAAAACCTTGTTGTTAATGTCTTACTAACTTACTGAATTCACTAACATCTTTAATGAATTACGTTAGTCTTAGCTCCCACTTACTTTTATGGAACTTAAGCATCTCTTAAACTACTACTTTGACCTAGTCAATAACTTGTAGTTCAATCTTTTAAGAATTCTATCAATAATCAAGATCATCCTTTGGATTTTGCGAATATCCAATATTCCTCTTTAGGGAATTATGATCTTTATTGATTACTGTATATAACAAGTATAAAACACTTGAAATGATATTATCGGTTCTTAAATACATTAGTACTCTTTTAAGAATCTTATTTAATGCCAAAGTCATTTTTTGGATTTCTCAAATATCCATTATTCTTGTAAGGGAATCATGACTTGATTATATATTGTATTTATTACAAGTATAAAAGACTTGCAATAATAGTATTTAATTCTTAAATACTTTAATATAATTATGTCCCTTTTTAAGAGTCATTTAATGTCTAAGTCATTTTACTTGGATTATGCGAATATCCAATTACTCCTATTAGAGAATTATGACTTCATTAAATCCTTTACTACAAGTATGAAAGACTTGTAATAATACTCTTTAAAGTCTATCTTGATTATATCCAATATAATCATACTATATTAATACTAATACTTTAAAACTTTCTATCATAAGTAATGACTATTATTTAAGATGTTTTAATTAAGTTCAATAACTATTGAACCTTATGCTTCCATAAAACTTTTAAATACTTTCATTAGAAAAACTTTCTAATTACTAGCATCTAAATACCTTGAGCTATCAAGACATTATTTATACAACAATCAAACAAATATATAAGACATGAAATATAAGTAAATCAAAACTTGACTTACAATCTAGTCATAAACCTTGACTAGTGTAATTCAACCATGGATTAAAAATTTATTTAAAACCAAAATAAAACTTGTTTTAACATAAAATAAAATTATCCAAAATCAATAAACTAAAATTGTTTAAAATGAATCCACAAAAAAAACTGTCACGCCCCGAAAATTATAATTAATTGAAAATTACCTCTTGATTTATTTATAATTAAGGAATATTACTCGAGCGTTATGTATGTTAATAAGCAGAATTATAATTTATTATCGAGTTTAATTAAATTACGACTATCTCAATTTCAGTTGTGTTAAATTAATTAATTGTGAATCATAATTAAAATAATGTTAATTTTCCCCCGATATGTGGGCCGGTCATGAAAGTGTTTGTGTGTAGGCTCTGTTAAGTGATATGCTTATTGGGCTCATGTGCAATTTCAGGCAAAGAGGAGCCCATGTCGCTAATTAGGGTCCGAGCTAGGTGTTGTGGGTTATGCTGTAGTATAGTGCTTGTATAAGAAAGCACAGTACCCTAGGTTAGCCGCCATTATCCATTCTCCAATTTATCCACTTTTTCCTTCCTTTTTCCATCGGACAAACACATACTTCCTCCGTGATATCGATTTGGTTTCTGCAATCGTATTCATTCCACCACCAATTGCTTACTATTTTGGGTTTCACCGGAAATCCCAACACCACCACCACTCTCGTTTCTGTTAACCGAAGATACCACCTTCTTCGTTTCTGTACAACGCCACCACCATTCTGTTCCTTCTTTTTCCCTTTGCCACCGTGCGTGGCTTTGAGCTTTTCGGTCGGAGCCTTTATCTCCTGTTCTACTCCGCCTTGAGCAACACCACCGGCCGTCACCGTTTCCGTTTTGGTTCGCCGGTGAGCTTACCATTTTCGTGTATCACCACCATTGCTCATTTCCATCACCGCCGTCATTCCGGAGCGCCACTTCTCAGGTGGAACCCATTGTTCCGGTAAGCCACAGTTAGTTCCCTTTTCTCCCGTCGTTTAATCTCGAACCATATCTAACTAGCTTTTACAATTGTTTCCGTACGACGCGGATTATTTCCGTTTGTTTCCGATTGTTTCCGCTATAATCTGGGTGGTGTGTCTATCTCAGTTGGTGATTCCGATAAGAAACCCAAGCTCCGCCGACGTTGCATCGGTAGTAACTTTTACCATTTCTGTTCATTTCGTTAATATGGATGGTGTGTGTGTTTGGGTTTTAAGAATATTAAACTCATGACAATGTTTTACTAATTAATCCATGAGAATGTTTTCTTTTGTTATTTAATCATCGAAACAGTTATATTTATTATTATTATTATTAAAAGGGAAATACAAACAATATGAGAAAAAGAGAATCTGCATTCTTGAATTTTTGATATATTATTTAATCAAAATGGGGATAAATTGGTTTAGATTTAATTATAAACAAAAATGTATTTTTAACAAAAAAAAGGGGGTTAACTAGAGTGTGTCTAGCTTTGGAGGATTCGTATATTAATCGCTTAAACCGGGTTTTATCGACCGAGAGGGAAATTGGACTCGTAGGTTTATTGGTTTCCCAATTGGGAAACTTTTATATTTTAGAATGAATTTTTGAGTCAAGTTTAATCTGGATCATATTGCATGTATGAGGATCGTCTAGACGCTAGCTGGGCAGCAGTGTAGAGTGTCAGGAGATCTTTGGAAGCATACGCTATCGAGGTGAGTATTCTCACCGTGTATTCAGTTTTAACGTTATACATGCATGACTTACTTGTTAAATTACTTGCACCATATTTGCTATCTGAGTTATCTGTGATCTGGGTTATCTGTGATCTGAGTTATCTGGGCTAACTGAGTTAATTATGTTAAAGAGATAAAAACATAATAAATAACACACATCTGAGTTTTGGCTATATGCCATTTTGGGATCACCTCACGTCTGAGTTTTGGGATCACTCCCGTCTGAGTTTTTGGCTTACGCCTATCTGAGATGTGAGGAGGGGCGATCGACCCGAATCACACAAGCGCGCTATATAAATTAAAATCTGAGTAATAAAACGAGAAATAAATCTGAGTAATAAACTGAGTAGAGTCTGAGTAGGAGTACACCGATGTGCCCTCATGTGTTGTATGTTATGATTGTTTACATTTTGCAAATATTCACTCAGCTTCCCCGCTGACCCAAAACTTCCCCCCCCCCCCTTATTTCAGGTTCTGGCAAAGGAAAAGAGCAGGTTGACGGTTGACAGCTGTATCGTTTCTGCCTGCTGATGTGGAACGTTATTATTTATTAAACTTAATTTTAATTTAAAACCTTTTTCCGCTTTAATTACATTTTTAAATGTTAATCATTTATAATTGAGTTTTATATTGGGACCTTTTTATTTAAATCTTGTACTTAAAAAGTTTTAAAAATGTGTGAAATTTTTGGGTGTTACAAAAACTGAATTATAAAACTTGGTGCTCGTGGGATCATCACCATCTCATGCCGGTCACTATCACTTTCCATCTCCTCCTGCAATAAATGATTGCAAAAGTTAGATTACTCGTAATGTACTTTACAAGTATCTTAAAGTGATTTAAGAAGTGTGGTTGTGTTACCTGAGGAACTTGTGTTTCCTCCACTACCACTTGCACCCTTTGGACAATTTCTTTTCCAAAGCCCAGCCTCACCACACTTGAAGCACCGGTTCTCGGTCCTCGCAGTGTTAGGCTTAACCTTCTTGACCTTTTGTTTGACACCTTTACCATATGGCACTCCTTGGTTGGGATAGGTTTTACCCTTTCCTTTACCACCATGCCCTTTTCTCTTCTTCCCACCGCCACCGCCATTACCAATCAAGAGAACGTCCTTAGATTTGGTCCCCACACTCAACTCAGCTGTCTTGAGCATGGAATGTAGCTCAGCAATGGATTTCTCCATATTATGCATGTTGTAGTTGACCACAAAAGACTTGTAGTCATCAGACAACGAGTTGAGTATAGTATCTGTTGCCATTTGCAACGGTATAAGGTGACCAAGTCTAGCGAGGTGATCCATGTGTCCCTTCATTTTCATGACGTGGGCACTCACCGGCGTTCCTTTGACCATCTTGCAATAGTTGAAGGCTCGATTGATGTCAAACCTCTCGGTGCGAGCTTGCTCTTGAAATGAGTCCCAGAGTTGCTGGATCATCTCAAATACAGGCACATCCATAAGTCCCGCTTGTAACTCAGGACTCATGGTGGCTAGCATTAAACAACTCACATCAAGTGCATCACTGACATGCTTATCATAAGCTTGCCTCGTTTCAGCTCTGGCATTAACAGCAGGGGTGTTCGGTACTGCTCTCTCCAAGACATACCACTTTCTCTCATGCCTGAGCACAATACGAAGATTGCGCTCCCAGTTGAGAAAGTTTGACCCAGTCAACTTGTCCTTTTCGAGGATTGAGCGAAGTGAGAGATTGTTGGTACTTGTTGTCGCAATCACATTTGTTGCTGCCATCTACAAATCAAACCCAGTTTAATTAGTAATCATCAATAAACATTCTCTAAAATATATTCTTTAGTTTGTTTAAACCTTTCTTATATTTAACTTGAACTAGTTAAATATAGGTTCTTGTTATTTATACTTGATCATTAATCTAGTATATTACATAACTTGTAAAATACTTATGTTATACTTGTATAATTATCTAGTTATAATAATTTATAACTTTTATACATCTTAATATATATATATATATATATATATATATATATATATATATATATATATATATATATATATATATATATATATATATATATATATATATATATATAACGTTGTATATTTCTAGTTAATCATATAATTTCAACTTGTACAATTTCTAGTTATAATGAAATCATAACTTTGTACTTTCTAGTTTTAATTATATTATAACTTATACAATAACTAATTATAATATTATCTTCAAAGATCAAAATAACATTACCCTTTTTAATTGTTCCATTTTAACTTGTATTTAATGTATATGTTCGTATATATATGTATATTTAACAAACTTGTAACATTCTAATAAGAATATTGCATCTAGCTTATACATGTACATTTTAACTTGAACTAATTAAAATATGTATAAACTTATTACTTCTTTTAAAATTCAATTTTATTTAATTATTTTAAAATTTTCTGAAAATTTTAAATATATATACATAAACAATTAAATACATCTTGTTAATTTTAGAACTTAAAAATTAACATCTTCTTTATCAATTCCCTAAATTAATTAGATGAACACTAATCTTGCTTTTGATCAATCAAAACTAGGGTTTTGACTTTCTTGATCAAAGACATTATTTTAATTAAAAGACTAATTTTAATCAATCCTTTTAAACAATAAACTTTGTTTAAATTCTAAGATAAATTATAACTTTTAATAAATTTATTTAAACTCTTTAATTTAAACCTTATAGACAATAAACTTTGTCTAAATTACTAGGTTTAAAGAACTAAGTTTAATAAATCTATCAAAATAATAATTAAACCTATTAGACATAAACTTGTCTAATTAACTAGGTTTTAGATTATTATCCTAATTAATACTTTTAAACTATTAAACTTAAACTAGTTTAATGTTCTAGGGTTCTTTAGGGTTTTCGAAAATCTTAACACTAAGAAACTTTTCCACCAATTAAACTATGCTAGTTTAACATACTTGGTGTCCAAGTTTCCTCATAGATTTCGAAATCTCTAAGGGATTAGGAAAGAATCCTTTTGATCAATTAAACAAAAACTTGTTTAACATACTTGATCCTAGGGTTTTCCTAAGTCACGAAAATTCAAGGGATTATGGAAAGAATCCTTTTGATCAATTAAACATATCTTGTTTAATATACTTGATCCTAGGGTTCTTTCTAGGGTTTTTCGAAAATTACTAGGGTTTTCTAGAAACCTTTTTTGACCAATTAAACTTAGACTAGTTTAATGTTCTTGGTCCTAGGGTTTCTTCCCCTTTTTCGAAAAATATGAAGAAGAAAGAAGAAAAAACTTGAAACAAAAAAAACTTGTAAATTAAAGTAAACAAACAACCTTTGTTAATCTAGTCTAGATTTCTAAACCAACGCTCTGATACCACTGTAGGGATTTACTACGCACCATGCGACTGATCAACCACTTGGGTCGACCACCTAGTACACGAGTTCGAACCTTGCTGACCAAGAACATGAACTTGTTCTTGACCGGTTAAAACTAACTAGCTGATTTAATCCCTAAATGTGGAACTGGGATTAAACCTAATCCTTAAATCCTAAAGGATTGGGATGTTGGAAAACTAGATTAGGTTAACAAGAAAGAAACCCTGTACGAAGAACTCGAACACACACACACACATACTTGTGTGTGTTCGTCGACTACTACCAAGAACCCTAGGGTTCTTGGTTCGACTTCGAACGATAGAAGAAGAAGAAGATGTGTTCCATGAAACATACCTTAGGTTAATGCTTAAGATAAGTCCACTGATGATGAACATGACGAACGATCTTCTAGTTGATCACTTGCAACGATCTTGGATCTTCGAAACTCGAAGAACGAACGAAGAACACGAAGAACACAAGCTTGTGTTCTTGTGTTTGTGGCTTCGGCCGAAATAGGGAGAGGAGAGGGAGATATTTCGTGATTAAGGTGTAAGGAACCAACATCTAGGGTTTAGCATAAGCCTTCTATTTATAATAGAAGATGTTACACTTAATTATGACAGTCAGTCAAAGTTAAATAGTTAAATGACCTGAAATGTTTATGATAAAAATTCGTGATTTGTTTCCTATGTTGAACATAGAGTCTGAAAAGTGACTAATGAACTGTATGTGTAGATTATTTTGAGTTGAATTGCGATAGTAATAATTGAAGATAAAAGAGGTTGTAAGTGATAGCATTGATTATGAAATTATTTGAGAAGAGATTTGAAAATGTGATTTATACTTAAATCTACTGTTTAGATTTAATGATTGTATTGAAATGATTTATGTTAATAAAAAATTGATCATAGTTGAAATTGGTAATTTTTAAATTACTCAAAGTGATGATGATGTTTATTTAATTGTCATAGAAGTTGTCAAATTAAGGTCATGAGGTTTTATGTGTTAAGAAATATGTTTCTAGATCAAATAACATATTAGAATGATAAATGTTGTTTATGCTTAATTGTGGAGTGAATCGATGAATTTACCTTGCTATTTGGATGTTAATAGGTAAGAGTCAAGAACTAGTTGAACCGTAATTGGTTGACATCTAGGTAAAAGTTGACATTTAATTGAAAATGCTTATTAGTCATTACACGAGTTTGGCATGTTTAATGAACCATTAATTGTATGTTTGGAATTGTTATGATAAATTCTCAATGTTGACCCGTTAAAGGTAATTAGTGTCAAAACTTGATTGAATGCATTTTTAGTTGCTAAACCTGGATTATGATGATAATCGTTTGATAATTGCACGAGTTGATTTTGGTAAATACTTTAACATATTATGGAAGTTTGAAATCGAATCGGAATACTTTTGTGGTAGAAAAGTTGTGGTTGGATTCTGGGGACGGAATCCTTTTAAGGAGGGGAGAGTTGTAACATCCTGAAACCCGGTCTAGTAGTTTTGGCTTTAAAGTATTATTAAATGATATGTTTAGTGTTTTGTCTTTTTGTGATATTTTAATCAAGTGATTAAAATATCTGATTTCTGAAATGTTTAAATGATTATGTGGTTTTTATATTGTTAGATTAACTTCTGAATTTCAATCCCGAAAATATATTCGTTTTTGAAAATGGAGTCTGTTTGGTATTTTAAATAAATTAGCTGTGGACCGGATACCCTTTTGATACTGTTATTAAATGATATGTGTACCTGTTGTTTTCCCCTTGTGCCACGTTTTGAAGGAGCTGTCAAAACCTCCTTCTCTTCTCTCAGTTACATATCACCACACACAACAAGATTGCATGTGCCTTTTCTCTCTCTAACTTCTCTCTAAAAACCCTCTTCACCTTCTTGCTTGTTCTTGGTGTCTTTTCAAGATCTAGGGCTTGTTTATTGCTCAATCTAAATTCTAAACTCATTTTTGAGTAGGCCTTGAGGTGAGCTTCATCCTATATGTGTTCGTTTTTGATTTCATGCAAGTTGGTCAAACTAGGGTTTATGATTCTTAAAGTTTTGTAGGTGAATCTTGTGTTAGATGTTAGATTATATGTTTATTCAAGCTTTTACATGTATTGTGTGGTTATTTGTGGGAAGAAACTAAGTTTTGGTGAAACTCACCTTCAAGCTCCATTAATGGAGGTTTGGAGAAGATGGGTTTTGTTAAACCTTGAATTTCTTGAGGATTTGATGGTTATTGTTGTTTATTATGTTAATATAACATGTTTGGTAAATTACTTTTGTTGATTGTCAAGTATTGGTGGATTTTGTGAAATAAACTAGTTAGTGTTTGGATGATTTGGGTCAAAAAGATAAACTAGTGATTTTGGGTAAAATACTTGGTCAAGAAAGGTGTTGATTTGGTTAAATTATGTAGTTAGTCATGACTTGCTAAATGTGGTGTTTATATGGCTTAAAAGTCGGGATTTAGTAGTATTAGAACTATGTTTAGGTTTTGACCCGTTTGGATGTAAAATGTATAATGTGGTTAGTTGACTTGAATTATGAAAGTATGATATGATTATGACTTGATTAGTTATTATTGCAAATATTTAGATGTCATTTGGGTAAAAAGTTAGTTTATGAACTTATTTGACAATTATTTATAATTTGGTGGAATTATGTACTAATTCGGTATTCTTTTGGATTCAAAGGAAACGGGAGGACAACTCAGTGACATTAGACTACTGAGTTGGTGGCAAGGACAAGGTTACGGTGAGTGGATTTAATCTCCAACTTGTGTTTGGTTGCAATCAGTTAGTATTTCCCAATTAGTGCTGACCCCATTAGTGCTGATCCTGTTAGTGATGATCAGTTAGTGCTGATCAGTTAGTGCTGACCCCGTTAGTGCTGACCCCGTTAGTGTTGATTCCGTTAGTGCTGATAAGTTAGTGTTGATCAGTTAGTGCTGACCCCGTTAGTGCTGATCAGTTAGTGCGGATCAGTTAGTGCTGACCCAGTTAGTGCTGACCCTGTTAGTGCTGATCAGTTAGTGCTGATCAGTTAGTGTTGACCCCGTTAGTGCTGATTCCGTTAGTGCTGTTTAGTTAATGCTGATCAGTTAGTGCTGACTCCGTTAGTGCTGATCAGTTAGTGTTGATCAGTTAGTGCTGACCCTGTTAATGCTGATCAGTTAGTGCTGATCAGTTAGTGCTGACCCCGTTAATGCCGATCTTGTTAGTGCTGACCCCGACGCAGATTATTATATCATGCTTTTGTGGTTTATATGATTAATTGCGGTATGTTAATTATATGATAATGATATATATCTAGTTGCGTGTGGATTGCGATAAATGGAATAGGTGCGCATATTTGAGGAGGCTTGGCTTCATCGGTAGCAACAACTTGGTTTAGTGGGAAACCGAGGTTTGAGATGTCGGCAATGGTGGTTGTCGGCTGGGCATAGTGTATTGTTGATCGCGGTATTCGGACCTTACCTGTATGTGTTACACGTAAGGGGGTTTACCAGACCATCGGGTACAGCGCCATCGGTTACCGTCGTTTGGCCAACGATGGTTTTAGGCTCCTGCAGGACCACCGATCTTCTCAAACAAAACAGTGGTTATGTGGAAAACAGTGGTTATGTGGAAACAGTGGTTATGTGGAACAGTGGTTATGTGGTTATGTGGCTTTTCGATCGTGGATATGCTATTACTTGCTTGTTGTGCTTTACAGAATTTGTAGATTATATTCATTCACTTAGATTTGTGTTAATCCCTCCCTCGTTGACTCTTTTCAGGTTGATCGGTGCTTTGGACGGGATGAGTGACCAGGCTCAATTGGATATGTTTTGTAAAATGAGTCATTTCGTTAAGTGACACCGTTTAAACAATAATGTTTATTTTGGAAATTAGTTTGGGACTTTTGGACTGTAAACCTAAACTTAAGACTTAGTTATTATCTTATGCTTCCGCACTTGCTCTTTAAAAAAAAAACGCTTTCTGAATTTTACGGCGTTACAATTTTTACTATTTTCACTGTGAAAATTCATTAGTAATTAGCATAAATATTGAAATCAAAAATAAATTTTCAAAATATATGTAAATGATATTTAAATTATTAAATCATACATTTTGAACAATAGTATGTATATTTAGAAAATTTATATTTTTTCTTACTAAATCTTCTTACATTATCTCTATACCTATAAAATGATTGACATGTAGAATCTACTAATTATTTTTCATAATTTTATTATTTGACTTCGATACTTATATTGATCAATCAAATATGAAGATAAGTAGATCACAATATCATATGACATTCATTTTTCTTCCTAAACGAGTTTGATGATTAAATCAGAATTAATAATAGTATAAAAACGTACTTATTATGTGAGTCTGATATTAATTTTAATGATATTTCCAATCTACAATAATCCATTTATTACACACAAATTTTTCATGTTGAATGTGCACATTTATAAGTACAAATCGTAACCTACAAGTTATAAACTAAAACTAGATTGTAATATTTAAAACATCACATTCATTTTCATAATACTACCTCTGTATCAAAATAAGTGATACATTTGAGAAATCACGATTTTTGAAACAAAAGATTAAAATGTAGGTTAAGATAGATTAAAGTTGATAATTAGTGGGAAATGGGTCGCACTCATTTTGAATGAAGTGGTATTAATAATATTTAAAAGTAGAAATTACGGGTAGAAGGGTAATTTCACTTTATTAAAGTAGATAATTAGTGGAAAATGGATCCTATTTTATTACCAAATAAGGTAAAATTTAAAAGTGTATAACTTATTTTGATCCACCCGTAGATAAAAAGTGTAATATTTATTTTGATACTGAGGTAGTATAAGTTGGACATGAAAGAGAAATATTATTGGGGAGTGGAGAGATAAAGTATGGATGCTATTTAACACTAATTTCACTCTTTATGACATAAGATTTTAAACACAGAGGTCTCCAACTTAATATTATAAATCTTTTGCAATAAATGGTTGAGATCACCCTAGAGACACCATGTTGCCTATATAAAGCATTTGATTCATGGTTCATCAGAAAAATGCCCAAAGTTTTCACTTTCAAATTTGGGGTTAAGTTGAAGTACAAGGATTAGGGTGGATATTTATGGTCGGAGCTTCTTGTCGCCTCAATTCTGAAAGAAATTATGGTTGTTAACGGCTGCTCGTTCATGAATATTGTACGTGCATGAAGGTGGAGACGTGATTGCCGTAATCTTTTTGTATTGGGGTGAAGGGAGCTCCTTTCATAAGTGTCCTTCAAATATATCTTGACGTTCTTAGTAAACCGCTTCCTCTTGAAAAACATATTCATAGCCATTTTATATTTGTATTTCCCTTTTAGTTACTTATGGTTTTAATTCCTTATAATAGAATATATATTCTAATCCATGTTTATCTTTTTACTATTATTATGTCTTGCAGATAAATATATGAAACTTACAGTCGGAGCAAGAAAACGTAGAAGTGAACATACAACTATTTGCAAATGCTAAAAGGTCTACTAGCGGAAAAGCCTATTAACATGACAAAATAATTAACGCATACTTACATGTCAGGGTTTTGTATAGGGATTACTTTATAAAAATATAAATTCAACATAATGTAAAATTCGGAGTATCTTTGTAATTATGATGTTTGTACGTCTTGCTAGTATTTTAATAAATAATGTAAGTTGCACCATCCATGTTTATATGCGAAAATGCAAATTAAAAGATAAATGCTGGAGTATTACTCTATGAAGTTGATCAAGTAGTATAAACGTTGCCATGCCAATTTAGGGAGTGTTTGGATGTGATTTTCAAAACAGCTTATTGATTTATTAGATTTTGAAAAACTAATACTTCCTCCGATTCAAAATAAGTGATATACTTTCCTTTTTGGGGTGATTCAAAATAAGTGATACACTTTGAAAAGTTTCCTTATTTGGCATAAAAAAATGGGACTCACACCCACTAACTATCTACTTTAACAAAGTGAAATTACCCCTTTACCCTTACTTTTTACTTTTAAAAATCATTAACCTTACTTAATTCAAAAGGTGTGTGACTCATTCTCCACTAACCATCCAATTAATCTAATTTAACCATCATTATAATCTTTTGCCTCAAAAACCGTGAAACCCTAAGTGTATCACTTATTTTGAATCGGAGGAAGTATAAAAGATAAGGAATATCTTATTTCTTAATTTTAGTTTCTCAAAAAACTAATAAGTCAATAAGTTATTTTGAAAAACATATCTAAACATGCACTTAGTCTCATGTCACGTATTAGGTTAAACAATAATTTGATTATCAAGATTAATCATATATTTTATAAATGAAATGATATTTTGGTCATATGACACTGATAAATAAAAATTCAAAATTTTATTATATATTTAAATTTTTGTTTTTTTTATTTTATTATTTTTTCATTAAAAAGATTAATATTATCTAATAATTATATGTAATATTATTGTACAATCACATGCGATTGTATATTGATCACATGTAATATTTTAACAGATTAAGTATACAATAATATGTTATTACAATCACACACGTGATTGTACAATAATATCAAATGTGATGAAGTTTACAAATACAATGACATGTGATTTGATAATTATAGGTAATTAACTAAATAATAATAATAATAGTAAAAAAATAAAAATAAAAATTCTAAAAAAGTTTTTAAAATAATATTTTTTTAAATGACTAAAATACCCTTTCATATATAAAATATATGATGAATTATAAGTTTTAACTATTAATTATAATTGATCAATAATTGAAATGTATCATTTAAAAATATAAAAAATTTTAAGAATTAATTTGAACACAACTACTATTTATAAAATATAAAAAAAGAGTGAAATAAAAGATTAACAAATTCAGCTCACACAAGTGTATAACGAAATATTTGGTGTGAAAAGGTTTAAAAACGTGTTTTATCTCTAGCATTTAAAAACACCTTTGACGAGCGCTATCACCGTATGTATTTCATTTTTCATCATCTTCTTCTTCAGCTAACAAATTTAGGGTTTTCAAAATCTCTCAATTTTCAAATTACTACGTACCATGAGAGATTCCAACTTGGATCTGTTCGATCCGAGAACTGCTGTAATGGACTCTTCTGACTATACTATTGAAGTCGGCCGCGGTGACGGCGACTTTGGTTTCGCCTTCAACGACAGCAATTTCTCCGATCGTATTCTTCGAATTGAGATAATTTCCGAATCTACCGAGACTAGACCAGATGGAGAAGGTTGCACCAGTCTCGCCGATTGGGCTAGAAATCGGAAACGCCGGAGAGAAGATATCAAAAGAGATAATGGTAATTTGCATTTCTTACTTGAAATTTTGAATCTCAGAGGTCGGTGTATGTGTGCTTGTCTGTATATATCTGCTATTGTTTTGACTATTAAAAGTTCTGATGATATACATGATTTGGAGAATGCTTTCTGAAATTAGGAAAATGCTATAAGATGCTAACAATTTGATGATTATTTTTTATGTTAAGAACATGTTTTAAGTAAATGCCGAGATGTTGAGAACTATTTCCGCTTTCCATTTGATTATTTGGTAAAATTTGTGACTGTATTACATTATGAGTTATTTGATATAGTAGTCTGATGTGCTAATAGGGGTGTAATCGAGCTGAGTCAAATTGATACAGTGCCAAGCTCGAGCTCGACTCGATTACATATTCAACACTTTCAAGCTTGGCTTGACTTAAATAGCTCACCTACACCCTTATGTGCTAGGAAGATTTTGCTGGTGGAGATTAAGACATTCAGTCTTCTAGAAAGTTATATTTGCTCATAAATTTAATAATTGGAATATGTTAAGCATGTTGAATAGCTTGAACAACAGAAAGCATAATTTAATTTTTAACATGCCTCAACTACATGATAATGACTTTGTAGCGGTAGACATGGCTGCTGCGGGCCCAGAGGAACAAATTCTAAATCAGCTTGATAACCTTCCTGATGACGTGGACACTGAAAACCAGGATGAAGAGACAGCAGCAATGATTGAAGAAGCACCATCAGGTATCATACTTGTTGATGTTGTGTTCATGTCAGAATTAATATTTTATATCTTACCTTGTTGAACTTGTCATTGAGCTGTTTATTTGAACTGATTTTTCCATGTCACTTTATAGGAGATGAAGGTGCAAATGAGATTGATTCAAACTGGAGCATGGAGTGTTCAACGGTTATAAAAGTAAAAACTGTGCATATTAGCTCTCCTATTTTGGCAGCAAAAAGTCCATTCTTTTACAAGGTATTTATATTATTTATATTATTTTTTGAACATTTTCATATCTGTTTAACTTTAATGCAGCTCTTTTCAAATGGTATGAGGGAGTCCGAACAACGACATGTAACTTTGCGGATCAATGCTTCTGGTACATATCTCCTTCTGAGCTTCTTATACTTAAATGTTACATTAAATTTGTAATATAATGTTTTTTGTAAACATATTTGGCATAATATTGATTCGTAAAATTCAAGGAAAATATATAAAACTCTGTTTGCAGTGTTATGACCTGCATAAAAAATAGGCCCGTTTGAGTGTTTTGACACTTTTTTTTGTGTGGAACAGAGGAAGGTGCCCTTATGGAACTCCTAAATTTCATGTACAGCAATACCTTAACAGCAACAACTGCTCCTGCTTTGCTAGATGTTCTAATGGCTGCTGATAAGTTTGAGGTTGCTTCATGCATGAGATACTGCAGCCGCTCATTGAGAAATCTGCCAATGACACCCGAATCTGCATTACTTTATCTCGATCTTCCATCAAGTGTTTTAATGGCTGAAGCAGTTCAACCATTGACTGATGCTGCAAAACAATTTCTTGCTGTTCGTTACAAAGATATAACCAAGTAAGCTCTTAATTTCTTTTGTTTTTAAGAGATGTATTCAAGGTAGTCCTAAATTTTTATGTAGTCCCAAGGAACAAATCTCAACCATTGATTAATTATAATTATTATAATTATTTTAAATATTATTTTTTGTTGATAACACGTAATATGATAATTATGTGTGATTGTATACTGAATCACATGTGATTGTACTAAAATATCACATTTAATCAAATATAGAATCACATGTGATTGTACAACAAAATCACATGTGATTAAGTACCACACGTGATCATCAAAATAATATTGTTTTTTAATGGGAAAAAACAATAAGATAATAAAAATAAATAAAATATTTTTTTTAAATTGATTTTTTTTTGTAAGTACCAAATGACTAAAATGCCCCTTAATGTATAATACATGTGATTAATCTTGAGCATTAGATCTTATTGATCAATGGTTGAGATTAGTCCCTTGGGACTACACAAAAATTAAGAACTACCTTGAACATTTCACTAGTTTTTAAATATAGTTTTTGTAACATATTTAACACAATTATCAGGTTCCAAGAAGAGGTCCTAAACTTACCTCTAGC
The DNA here is from genome assembly GCA_963853835.1 of Calendula officinalis. Classification (NCBI taxonomy): domain Eukaryota; kingdom Viridiplantae; phylum Streptophyta; class Magnoliopsida; order Asterales; family Asteraceae; genus Calendula; species Calendula officinalis. The sequence goes on along the minus strand of OY970820.1, from coordinate 87,604,909 downwards.
TGGAATAGAAGCAATTTTAGCAAGTGACGACCTGCAAGTAGCATCAGAAGACGCAGTTTACGATTTCGTCCTCAAGTGGTCCCGAATCCAATACCCTAAAATTGAGGAACGCCGTGAAATCCTAGCCACACGTTTAGCCCAATTCATCCGGTTCCCCTACATGACCTGCAGAAAACTCAGAAAAGTCATGGCCAGCAACGACTTTGACCACGAGTTTGCCCAAAAAGTGGTTGTTGAAGCCCTCTTTTTCAAAGCAGAAGCCCCACACAGACAACGCACACTTGTTGCAGACGAAAACCCCAGCCCGAACCGCCGGTTCATCGAACGGGCCTACAAGTACCGGCCCGTTAAAGTAGTGGAATTCGAACTGCCACGTCAGCAGTGCGTGGTGTACCTGGATTTGAAACGTGAGGAGTGTGCGAATTTGTTTCCATCGGGTCGGGTTTATTCTCAAGCGTTTCATTTAGGTGGTCAAGGGTTTTTCTTGTCGGCTCATTGTAATATGGATCAACAAAGCTCGTTTCATTGTTTCGGGCTGTTTTTGGGGATGCAGGAAAAAGGGTCGGTTACATTTGCGGTTGACTATGAGTTTGCAGCACGGTCAAAGCCCACTGAGGAATATATTACTAAGTATAAGGGGAATTATACTTTTACGGGTGGGAAAGCCGTTGGTTATAGAAACTTGTTTGCGATTCCTTGGACTTTGTTTATGGCGGAAGATAGTCTTTATTTCATAAATGGGATTCTTCATCTTCGGGCTGAACTTACCATCAGGAATTGAGGATTTGAAGTCGGTTAGTGAATTATCATCTTTTGAAACTGAATGAACATCTCTCATCTCTGAATGAGAGGAAATGTAAATTGGTAACTCTGGATTTAACAGATTTCTGTTTTTTTTCTTTTTTCTTTTGCAAATGCATATTTAAATTGGTGTCTTATTTGATTAGTGATATGTAGGGGTGAGAATTTAGGCCCAAAAAACTGAACCGAATCGAAAACATGTAATTGGTTTGGTTTTGTAATTTCATGATTTTCGGTTTTGGTGACGTTCGGTCTAGTCATTGGATAGGGGTGAGGTGAGTATCTGGGTTGGTTTGGCGATTACGAGTTGTTCTTGATCCAATTTGAGTTTTGGAATACAATCTTTCTCTGCAGGGTGAACGCGGTCCAAAAACCAAACCAAACTGAACCGAAATCAGAAACGATGAATTATCAAAATTAAAACCGAATCGATTACATATTTTCGGTTTTGGTTCAGTTCGGTTCGATTTTTTCGGCTAAATGCTCACCCTTATTTAAAGACCGAACCTAACCAAACCGAAACCAATGGAACCGAAACCGAAAACGATGAATTTTCAAAACCAAAACCTAACTGATAACATGTTACCGGTTTTAGTTCGGTTTCGGTCAATTTTCGATTCGGTTCAATTTTTCGTCCAAATGCTTAACCCTTGTTCTTTGTATGCACAATAAACAATTAGAGAGATTATACGCTTTACAAAAACATTTGGAAGAATTCTAGCACATATGGGCTGTTTTCTTGGTTTGTGGATAAGCATGACCTAAATCAGTCGTATAGGATAATGACTAGTAAATATGTTAAAAATGTTATATATTTATTTAATTAAAAATCATTATTTGATCTTTTACTAGTATAATTTAACATCTTATAAATATTTATGAAAAATTCGTGCTTCTATATATAGACTATATCTTCATTAGCAAAATAAACTTAATCAAAATTTTTAATTAAAAAAATAATTTCATTCTTTTACACTAACACAACTTAATCCAACATATTTTTATCATGTTCATTAGTAACTCAACTAACCAAACCAATCAAAACTATCCATTAAAATATTACACTTTATATTATAGATATATAAAATAAAATAAAATCTTATGACCCAAGTGGTGATTTGGCCTTTGTTTGTTTATGGCGTAAGTCACCAATTTAAAGAAGATTTTATATCGGTGACCTAATCTTCATAAAACTACCTAATGGAGTAGTCGAAAAGACAAATTAATGTATATTTTAAGGGTGGAGATGGTTCAAAAACTGAACAGAAATGAAACTGAAAATGACGAATCGAACTGATTACATATTATCGGTTTTGGTTTCGGTTCAATTTTTTTAGTCCAAATATTCATCTTATCCGAGAATCAAATCGAAATCAATAAAGCGCCTCTTTCGGCGTCAAAGTGCCTATGGTACCAAAACTAAAACCGAATCAATGACTGTATATGATATCGGTTTAATTTCGCTAGGCTTTGATTCGGTTTTTTTGGGTCAAAATGCTCGCCCATAGTACATTTGGTTGTCAAAAAGTCATTCACGCTTTGCTTTACTTGCAGGCCACGTGTGTCTAACCGCAATAAGCCCTTTATAAATTCCAATAAAAAAACATGTACAATCACACACGCTCGCCACAAAACAGATCAAAACAGTAGGGTTTTATCGAGCGCACAACCAAAATCCACCGCCAACATGCCGAAGAACAAGGGAAAGGGAGGAAAAAATCGCAAAAGAGGAAAAAACGAAGCTGACGACGAGAAGCGTGAGCTCGTGTTCAAGGAAGATGGTCAGGAGTATGCTCAGGTGCTCCGCATGCTCGGAAACGGCCGTTGCGAGTCCATGTGCATCGATGGCACGAAGCGTCTCAGCCACATACGTGGTAAGATGCATAAGAAGGTTTGGATCGCCGCCGGAGATATAGTTCTCGTCGGACTTCGTGATTACCAGGATGATAAGGCGGATGTAATCCTGAAGTATATGCCAGATGAAGCGAGGCTGTTAAAGGCGTACGGTGAGTTACCGGAAAACATTAGGCTGAATGAAGGTGTTGTTGGTGGACTTGATGATGAGGAAGATGGCGCCGGTGATGATTATATCGAGTTTGAAGACGAAGATATTGACAAAATCTAGGGTTTGTAATTTTCTGTTCCTTTTTTGGTTTGAATTTAAGTTTTTTGCTTACTTTTTAGAACTGAAATGGAAAATTAATGGTATTTCTGTAACGAATTGATCTAGAAGGGCTTAATTAACATGTTGATGGAACGGAGACATGACTATCATTTTCTAATATGCGACTTTTTGGCTTCTGCAGTTTCAAAACTGTGATAGAGTGACTTAAAAGGGAGTGCCGAAGAATGGATTTTGTACAATCTTCGCTCTTTAAATGTGATTTGTGTGTGAGAATTTTGTTTTGTGTTTTTTAAGATATCATGTTAACAGATTTTATGTCTTGTTATTGATTATAATTGTTTTAAGTTATGTTAATCTTGTTCCGTTTATCTGTTTTATGATATAACTGATAATGGTTGATTTAAGCATTGGATGACCATTGGTTTAAAATGGTTTGATGCACCAAGAGACTTGTAATCCGAAAGTCTAAAGTAGAACTGAACCATAATCTCTGTTGGTTTGTATTTTTAAATTGATGCTCATAATTTACAGGATATGCTCCTAGGTATTGCTTTGTGCCCGACTTGAGCAAGATTGAGCTCAACTTTTTTAACACTGGCCTTATAAGCTTTGAGATTGGCACTTTGCAAGTTTCAAGCTTGTCTTCTGTATTCAAACTTAACTCTATACATTTTGACTAATAAGCTGAGTTTAATGCAGTCAAATTTCTAGCACTCTGGATTATATTTTTAGGTTTTGATACTTGAAAAGATCCAAAGGTTTGAGATTCCATGTAAATGCTGCTTAAGGGTGTAAAACTAGGGTGTGCAAAGACTGTCCAAACTAAGATTATAACCGAATGAGTTAATTCAACTTGTGAGTTACTTGAGATTGACCTGAATATACCCATAAACCACATGAATTAAGGCAAGTCCTCTGAGCTCAGAGTAGACTTAGCATCTCAAACTCAACTACGAAAATACATTGCTAACAAGACTCATGTCTTATCAAACTTGTGTTATATTTTTATTCATATTTGTATTTCTATTCGAACTGAATCACTCAACTCAGGTTCTAACTTTTGAAACCAAACAAAAATAGATCCGGTTATACATGCTCAAGTACAAAACTTGTCAAGCAAGGAGTTTCCTGTACCCTAACATCTTTAATCTCACTAGTTTAATTTCACTAGATCTCACAAACGAAATATTCTTGGAAAAATACAGATGAGATAAAAAAAAAACAATAAAACAAGCTATGTATAATATAAATTTTGGATTTACGCTTGGTTTAAAACCATGATTATCACAAACAATGATCAATGGTGAAGTTGCGATGAATACTTATAGAAAATGTCAAGAGGTTATTTGTTCAAGAAAATACAGTTATAAGAAAATTAGGAGCATGTAACTGCGGTTATCATTTCCAGCCAAGAAAGTGGCTTGCTGTACCATCTCATCAACAGCATCATAATCACTACAGTAAAGATATAAGCAAACTTAAAAAAACCAAGCTTTCATGCCGAACGAGGTCATTTATTGAATGGAGAATCATATCGAAAGCAAGTAAAGATATAACAAACCAAAAAAATCAGTTGATACCCAATGTGTAGATAAAACTTCATAAATTGTTTATATGCCTCAGGTTGACAAGCAGACACGGGTCTATTCTGTGCGATCTACTCATCAGCCATGACCACCAATCTGCATCAATTAAGAAAAGAGACTCAGAAACAAATGCCAAAATTGGTCAATTGATGCTAGTTATCTGGTCAACCTGAATCAGCTATAAATCAGTTATATGTTCCCACAGGTGACAAATAGCCTTATATGTAGTAGCATCACAACATTCCTAAAAGCTGTAATCCATATGCATTACATACAACTCCTCATCAACTATAGAAAACACGGTTCCTAATTTATGTAAAAATTTCAAAGCTATTGAACCAAACTTAATCAGTTTGTCTGATACGAATCAATTTGGAAGGTTGATGTTTATCTTTTAAGTATTTGTTTTTATCTTATTGTTTTAGGCCTTATCTCATATTTGAATTATTAGGATTGTGTGTACTGGTATTATATAAACCAAACGTGTGATAGGAATTACGGGTAGAGAAAGTTTATTATTATTTTGTCTTTCATTGTTATTAGGGAGAAACCTGGTTCTCCAATTCCAGGATTATCAATAAAGCATTCGATTAGTAGTGTCTTAAATTATCGGTTCGTATCAAATTGGTATCAGAGCACTTCGATTTCCGGGACCAATTGATTCAGAATGTCGAAGAAAGTCGTTGATGTTGACAACGATCTAACGCAACACAAGGCTGAAACGGCGGACAAGTTCAGTCGTTTGGAGCTAAGGTTCACAGCCGTGCAAGAACGTATGGAATCCATGCAAGCCGAGACCAACCAGCGCATGGAATCCATGCAAACGCAGGCACAACAACGGTACGATGAGGCCAATCAGAAACATGCGGAGATGATGGCGATCTTGATTAACCTGCAACGAAAACAGGCAAACCCTCCGCCGCCACCGTCCCAACAGCAGACGAATCCAGTCACCATTGCCGCAGTCCAAACCATCTCCACCGTACCCCAAGTCGTGGTTCGGCTGCCGCCGCCACCGCCAACAGGGCCTCAATCAACCCCGGTCACCACACCCTTACGTTTTGACGATCTAGGGTTTCCGTTGTTTTCGGCTGGCGTTCATTCGTCAAACGAAAAGATGAAACAGCAGCAGGGGTACGATAGCCAGCGACAGAATTATGGGCATGATGATGATTACGACGCCGCACCATTCGGGCACCGAGGAAGACCAATATGGCCCTCGGGATCGGGCAGCGGGTCGGTTCAACCGGGTGACAGAACCTGGACAGCCGGGTCAGACCACCGATTGCGGAAATTAAAGATGCCTGAGTTTGATGGGGAAGACGCGTATGGCTGGGTGTACCGGGCAGAAAGGTTTTTTGATGTTCAAGGGTTCGCAAACTCTGCTGATCGATTACGGGCAGCGGTCATTTGCCTCGAGGGACCAGCACTTGCGTGGTATAGGTGGAGCGACCGGAGAGACCCGTTTAGAGGGTGGGATCACCTGAAGGTCAGGCTATTAGAACGATTCCAACCATCCCAAGACGGTAACTTGCATGAACAATTCCTAAATATTAGTCAACACGGTACAGCACGGGAATATGTTAGTCAATTTGAATCGATGGCAGCTCAACTGGACGGTATTTCCGAACAGGTACTAGAAGGTACCTTTATTAAAGGGTTGCAACCCGATATTCGGAGTTCGGTAAGATTATTGCAACCGGTGGGATTAAACCAGGTCATCAAACTAACACTCATGATTGATGAATCACGGTCCGATTACACGGGTGATAGAAATGGTAGCCAGCAAACTGTGGCACCAACCAGTGGCGGGGAAACTAAATCAGCGGTACTTCCGGCAACCGGGGCGACCCGACCACCAACAACAGAGGCTAAACAACCATTGAGGAGGATGACCGAAACCGAGTACGCCGAAAAAAGGGCAAAAGGGATTTGTTTTCGCTGTGACGGAAGATTCACGCCGGGCCACCGATGCCCAGAAAAAACATTGCAAGTCCTTATGGTCACCGAGGTGGACGAGATGGAGTCACAAGCTGCACCATGGGATCCCGGACTCAAGATTGATTGAGATGAGATTCAACGCCACACCTTGAGGACAAGGTGTGTTTTGGGGGCGGAGTAATGATACGAATCAATTTGGAAGGTTGATGTTTATCTTTTAAGTATTTGTTTTTATCTTATTGTTTTAGGCCTTATCTCATATTTGAATTATTAGGATTGTGTGTACTGGTATTATATAAACCAAACGTGTGATAGGAATTACGGGTAGAGAAAGTTTATTATTATTTTGTCTTTCATTGTTATTAGGGAGAAACCTGGTTCTCCAATTCCAGGATTATCAATAAAGCATTCGATTAGTAGTGTCTTAAATTATCGGTTCGTATCATTGTCATAGACATGGGACTACTAAGTTGATCCTCTAATCGGTCTAGTAAAAATGCATTTCCATTAACAAATGCTAATCCATTTCAACAATCCATAATCAACATAAAATCAGATAAACACAAATCATATGAATGTCAATAGCCTAACCTTTTTCTCTCATCTGAGCTTCCCCTTAACTGAACTCTGCCTCTTTGCAGCTTCATTAATCTTCTCAATATACCCTTCAATAGGCGGTGTCAACGTCGCCATGAACCTATTCACCGGAAAGGGAGTCAAATCCGGCACCAATGCCGCCTCCTTTAATCCTTCCGGCAATGCTTCAATCGCCGCTTTCTTACAATTCAACAACCCTGTCTCTGCTGCTTGTCTTGCTCTATGTTTCCTCATCAAAACCCTACTATACTCCTTAGCTAATTTCCTTCCGTCTTCAACTCTCAATTCGTATTTCTGAATCTTATCAGCGTCAACAAGCCCTAATGTTACGAGATCCAAACCTTCTGGTCCGATTAGACCGGATTTATCATCGTCATTTTTAGCTTTATTTTTGTTTTTCTTAAAATTCGCAATCTCTTGTTTTCTATCTTCAGAAATCAACCCCATTTTCTCTCTCTCAGCTTCTCGTTCACGTTCCTTAGGTTTCAAAAACCTTACCGGAGCTTTCGCCTGCAAGCAATCGTCGACCATTTGTTCTAGTTGGCTTATTCTGTGACCTTTTGTCGCCGACGGATCAGGTGCTTGTTGACCTTTTTTTATTGTGATTTTTGATCGTTTTAGTGCTTGACCTTCCTTGACCTTGCCTTTTCCTTTTGCGGTTCCACTGACAGAACATTGTTGTAGGAATCGGTGACCTAGGGTCTCGATTGAGGAGGTGAGTGGATTGATTTTTTTGATATTTGTAATTCGCATCATTCCGACGAGATTATGAGTCGTCACGGTGGTGCCAGGGATGGCGGTGGAGATGTGATGGAATCGGAGGGACTGAATCACTGAACTAGGGTTTAGTGATGACTGATGATACAGAACATTTACAATATGGAAGAGAATGGGGTTGAATATGACAATACATAAACATAGGGGTTTATAGTGTAAAATATAGCTAAGATAATGGATTCTTAACATATTTGATATTCCTCCATTTTTAAGGTTTTAATCTCTCTATAGTCTATATTCACCATTATTGAATTCTTTTAACATGCAAAAAAGAGAAGGAAAGTGGATTTTATACCACATAAATTTATTTATGTATTACAATCTATGTTTAGATTGTGCTAGATTAATATAATTTTCTTTAAAACTTGTATAGTATGTGAAAGAAGTAGTTTTTATAATTTTAAATCACTTCTCAAAAAAATAAAAATTCATCACATATTTTTAACCCGTGAACCATATACAAATTTAGGTGTTCTTGTAGTTCAAACATATATGTATCTCAATCAATGTCATTTTAAATATAACCGATTCATATCAGATCTTGGTTCAAACCTTGGGTTTTGTTGATCGGAAACCGACAGTCTAATCATAGTGGCATAGTTTACTCAAGCTTGACAAGTTTTATATGGGAAGTAAAACAAGAGTAGGGCTACATACATATATCCCAAATAACATCTATACTAGTTTTCAAGACCATTATATATATAGAAAAACATCGATTCGTATTCGATAAACAAAGTAAATGTAGGATTATGGATTGAAAACCATCACCATTTATTCGGTCCCTGCGATCTTCTTCTTTATTGACTCGATATCGGTAGCTAGCTCTTTTCTGCTCGACTGAATTACAAAAACATGACATTATTATCAGTCATCTTATAGCGCTATGATTTCTAGGAATCATAGGGGTTCCGTTGGCTCAAGTCAAAGGACTGGTCAAAGCTCTACCCAAAAAAGACAAGACACACTGATTGAAGGTTATTACCTTGAAGAGCAGATATCGGTACACAAACCATCCAGAATATCCAAGTCCTACCAACTCCATGATCTTTGGAAGCTGAAATTTTTACCCAATAATGAGAAAATTTTCAGAAAAGGATACATATAATACCAAAATCAACATAAAATATCTGACACGGTAATTATTATTTTTAAAATTTTGGAGAAAAAGTGTTTAGGTCAACCCGACTCATCTCACCCATTTTGCAACATTTACTTACCAATGGCACGGAGTTGATGGCACCAATAAGAATTGAGGATAGCCAAATTGCAACAACACCTCCTCCTCCATATACGATAACTGTCGACTTGTTTTCAAGTGCGTCCCACTATATACAAGCATAGAAGCAACTATAAATGTAAAAAATAAAAATAGAAAAGTATTGTAAGGAGATACGAGGAAGAGTGTTATAATGTTGTAGTATCATATTCACCTTTTCCTTGAGGTCGGTGAACAATTCGTTAGGATCAGCGGAGGATGCATCTTCTGAGGCCTTGATCCGGAAGAGAGTTGACCTCTTTGACTCTGGTATGCAAAAAGAACATCATCTATAAATAAAATAAACTACTTATGCAATAAACACCAAAAATTGCTTAGACAAGCAAAGCCAAAAATGTATTTTTTATAAATGTAACAAACCAAAAATCATGCTTCCATGTAGTGCAGTCACAAAGATGAATACTTGAATTATGGATTATTTAAATCCCATTCAGCAATCAAAACATTTATTTCTTGAATCCCAATCAGTAAATAAAATTAGGGTTTACTTAAAGAACATGTAGTTCAAAATCGTACAACTACAAAACATCAGACTAGAATACTTGAACCCAATCAGCAATCTAAGCATTTATTACCACATTAAAATCTTCACTTTCACCAAGTGTTCGGAGAAATGCTTGAGAGAAATATACAAATCGATAAATGTCTACAAAACATCAGTTAATTCTCTAATTGAACACTTGAATTATGGATTTATCGGTTACTCGAGTCCTAAACTCTTGATGTGCCTTCTTATCAACAATCTAAGCAGTTACCGAAACAAAATTTCCACATTCATTCAGGTGTTCGCCAAATTGCTTAAAGAAAAACACACACAAACAAACAAATGGATAAAATTTACCTGAAACCTGTTTGATGGAAGTAGAAAACGAACGAGCAGGGAGGTTTGGTAAGGCGGAGCAACGGGCAGTGGTCGTTGTAGTAGGGAGACGTGGTAACATGGCGCCGGTGGCCGCCATGGAGGTGGAAGTAGCCGCCGCATAGACCGTCGTCGCCATATCAATTGCTGTCCGCACAAACTTAAGTTCGTCCTATCTTTCCCGAGCTCTCTTTTTCTTTTCTTTTCTCATTTTTCTAGGTTTTATTGTTAATAAACTAAGAAGGGGATATTTTATTGTGACACGTGTATAAACGAAGCTTTCTGATTGGTTGTTTGTCTATCTTCACAATCCACGTTTGAAAGGTTCATAGAAATAGAACATACTCTGTCTGGACCTTAAAAATTATGGGAATTAATTTTCTTTCCACACTTTTTGATGCTTTTATCACATTGTACAAGTAATTCTGTATACTGTACAACTAAATAATACAATTGTTATGGAAGATGGATTAAATTATGTGGTGTAAAAATCACTACCTAAAAATTATTGGGTCCTTGTATAATCTGGGGTTGTTAGCCTAAAAGTTATTTGTATTATATTTGATTTTAGAAATAACTTCTTTAAGTGAATGATCGTTGCAGAAGATTATAACAAATTATTGATTTTTATTATGTTGTATTAGTATCTCAAGATATCTTTGTTATACAAAAGTTAAAAAAAAAAAAGGATGAGAGTTCTAAGATTTTGTTTTAGAACACTATTTGACAAGTACAAGGTTATTCCTATTTATACCGACTTTCTTCAGAGTAGTTGAGCTTTATTCGCAATATATGTAATAGCCGTTATCCTATCGTTTTTTTACCTTCCTCTTGCTATCTTGTAAATGTTTGTCTATGAAATCAATCGAATTCATAACCTTTAAAAGATCATTTCAGACATTGGTATCACGAGATGGTTTCACAAGTGTACTTTCAACAAGGATAAAAATACCAACGAAATCAAAGTGATGGCAAAACTCAAAAGTTTGAAACGGTAAATTTGTTTGAGATTACTAAAGACAGATACATGTACTTATTCTGAAATAAGCCAAAGTGATGGTTACAGATAGTTTATTTTAAGGTGACAAAAGACTCGGTCGAACTAAACTCTACCCTCTCAAACTCTACCAAATAATTTCATTTCTATTTCCACCTGTAATCGAAAAAGGCGAAAACGTCCTCAACATTCCATGAATACTAAGAAAAACATCAAAGCATTCATCCCGACATTCTATTTGAAATTGGATTTCGGAACATTCTAGAAGAGCTTTTTGTTGGATTTTTTTCAGGTTTCATTTGAAGGTTTGTGCCAAATACAATGCCCGCATGAGGGAGTTTGAAAAAACAACGTTTTGTGTCGACGTTGATGGGGTCTAAAACAAGCTTCATCATCAACTTCGGGGACTTTTTGTTGTTTATGCTCGCTACATTTATTCCAAGCGATGGACATCTATCATAATCGTTCATTGGATAACTTTTATCAAGATCGTTCATTAGATAACTTTTTTCAAGATTACGCGAAGAAATCAATATCAAAAGATCCTAAATTTGGAAAACTATATGATGTTTCGCTTCCCTCAAAATTTTCGGGAATGGAAGTTTTGGTTGTGCACCTACAAAGCTCGAGTGTTTGGGCACAAGGAGCTAATATGGGTTATTTCCACGTTCCTCCAAAGATAATTCCAAAATCGAATGTTACATGGTTAGATATAGTCTTTTCAAATCTAGGAAATTGGTCATCTTATTATTACAACATACCAAATTACACGTTTGTCACCCCGATCATTGGATTCAGTGCCTATGGTGTAAGCCACAAACGAGGTCAAAATGGTCATTTCACATCTACAACTACCAAACTAGGGCTACCTCTCATTCGCCACCCGATTAGGCTTCGATTCCCTTCCGTGTGGCTCCCTCAAGGGGAATGTGTCAAGTTTTACTCAAATGGGAGGACTACAATAACCAACATGTCATTGTCTCACACGTGTGAGGTGTGGGGCCAAGGGTATTTCGCGATTGTTGTGCGGGTCCCACCGTCACATAAGATATGGAAATTGTGGTTAATTGGGTTTAGCGTCGGCGGCATTGGATTCTTGTTGTGTGGGTTAGTTTTAGTAAAGGTAATTAGATTTGTTGAAAGGACAAAAGTTCGGAAAATGGAGACAGAATCCGATAAAAGTGAAGTTTTGGATACAAAATATGTTGGGCATAGTAGAATGCCTTGTGCTAGTGGCATAAGAACTCAACCTGTTCTTGAGAATGATTATTTTCCTTGAACCCTTGTAACTTTGTATATGCTCTCATAATTTAATCAACGCTAACATACATATATTAATCAAGTTTGTACATGATACAACTATTTAATGTTTTATTTATTATCATTCTTAAAGAATTGTTCCCAAACTTTTGAATGTTTTGCTCACGCACCCAAAAGTACAAGATGCGTCGACATGTTAAACCAACTGCATCCATTTTGTCTAATGAATTTTATATTGTTCTTATTTGAGTTTACACGTGTCACAAATCAGTGTACTTACTTGAAGGCCGGCCACAGACACCATGTTGAGTTTCGTACAGATTTACCGTCACTATGTTTGTCGCGGAATTACAAACAATTAATACGATAAACTACGAACATAATGATCGCTTAGATCTGCGAATCTAGGGCAACTAGTAATAAATAAATACTTACATTAGCGGTGCTCGGAGATGCTAATCCTTGAGAACGAGTACGAGCCAGAACTTGCCAACGAACTAGGATTCAAGTAAGAACCCCTCTACTTGATCACACTCGAGGTTGACAACGAACGAGACTATACACCATAACGTAGTGTAAAGTACCCTTGAGAAAACCCAAACGAAACACCACCGAAATCTATTTCAGCGGCGGCGGCGGTTCTTCGGTCGACAGAAGTCGGACGAAGGGAGAGGGCGGCCGAATAGGGTGCAAGCCAAAAGCCAAAAAAGTATGTATTAGGTCAATACCCCATGCACCCTATTTATAGGTTTTGGAAAAACTTGTTTCTTAATTTGAGTCGGGCTCAAATTAACCTAAGTCCGTCTTTATTTAATCAAACCATTAATTAAACTAAGCTCAATATGGAATAACAAGTTAATTACCCATTAACTTATTCCAGTCCACCTAGCCCGTTTCACATTTGATTATACATTTAATCAAAGCCCGGTTCGTTTATTCTCGTGTTCGGTTGCGCTTCAAGAGCAACCTCAGTAGGACTTTAATTTACGTTGACCAAGTCAAACCGTTTATTTGATGACGTTGGACACCATTTCCAACACATCAAGAGGTGTCAATAAACGGGTCGACCTGTTTTTTTAACCGAACCCAATTATGATCAATTCAAATCCAAATTTATTCGTGTCGATTGGGATCTATTACTCAAACCCAAAAGTTATATTTGATTTCCGTCCATTTTGGATTCTAACCGGTTCTAAATAAAAATACAATATAGGTGACCGAAATGACGGTCAATATTGTACAATTTGTTAGTTTAGTTTGTAAATAGAAAGCTGTAACTTTTCTTCTCTTTAGGCCTTTTTCCAATAACATGTTGTGAGGAAAATATCCATAAAGAAGTTTCTTCAAGTTCTTTTTCCTTCTAATAAAAGAGTTTTTCACATTGTCTTGGTTCTTTTTATATTATAAACACTTTAAAATAGTTGAATTTAGTTCAAATAAAAATTTAAACAATATCTCCGTTATCAGGTATTCACAACCGCAAGTAGCACTATTATTTAGTTTATATTTTTAAGGATAACAAATTTCTTTTGATAAACAGGGATACCATCAACCACTAGTAGTATGACACATGGTCCTTTGTCGGCGGGGAGTCAGATAGAAAGCGTGCTGATTCAGCATGCGCAAATGAACGGCTGGGATTAAGTTTGGTGTTTGTGGTCTTTCGCTCCAAGTCAAACATCATGCGTCAGACACGGTGTGCTCTCCGCGTCGGACAAATTGACAAGTGGACCCCATTTAGACCTGCAAAAACCGGATTTTTCCTGAAACCGATTCGGTTCCAAAATCGGTTTGGTTTTTTTAGTCAACGGTCAAAACCGGTTTTCCCAAAACCGGTCCGGTTTTAAGTTTTAATGAGTGGGGGGTCGACACTTTTGGAACCGGTTCGGATTAGCCAAAACCGGTTCGGTTTTACCGGTTTTGAAACCGGTTTTAACCGGTTTTGCGAGATTTTGCGTTTTTTTTTGTTTTTTTTTTTAAACATTAAGGGAGATAACATTAAGGGACATAGCAATTAACATTAAAAGGACATTACATTAAACAAAATAACAAAGTCTTTTAAACATAAAGAAGACATAACATTATAAAAAAGACTAAACAAAGTCTTGTTGGTGAGTTGTTGTTGCTTCGAATGTTGGTGTGTCTTCTCGCCCGATATTGTTGCGTAGTTCTAACTCGTATTGAAGTTCTTGTCTAGTTATAGGTGCCGACATTCCCAACTCCACTTCGCTATTTTGTATTGCTTTCTCGACGCCATTCTCCATCTCACCTTCAAGAGAGTGGTAGCCATTTTGAGAGCCGGTAGCCATTTTGAGTGTATTTGTGAGTTTGGAAGCTTGTAAGAGAGTGGTTTTGAGTTGTGGTTGATGCCTAAACCTTAAGGGGGTATTTATAGGTGAAAAGTGGGGGAAAATAAAAAAAAGGGTAAAAAAAAGCCCCAACGGCTAGTTTTTATGGTCCCCAACGGCTAGTTTTGATGCCTCTCGATCAGCATTAAAAACCGGTTTAAAACCGGTTTGAAAACCGGTTTTCGAGGTCCCAACGGCTATATCCGGTTTTAAAACCGGTTTCGGGAGTTAACGGCTATAACCGGTTTAAAAACCGGTTTATTAATAACCGGTTTGAATCCGGTTTAGTCGCTGGAAGTGGTATCCGGTTCGGGACTGGCGGTTCGGGAACTGATCTGGTCGGGGGACGTCAAAACCGGTTCAAAACCGGTTATAAAATCGGGTTCGGTTCAAAAACCGGTTTCAAGTTGCACCTCTACCCCCATTCTCTATCCTTATTTATTTTTCAAACGATTGTTTTTTGGTTTCTCAAATCGAGTATATTTTAAGAAAAATTATATTCACTCCTATTTTTTAGTTATACTTATAGTTCTTTTTTTATTTATATTATTATTCTTTAATTTTAATATTTATTTTAAATAAATGGATAAAAAGATTAGTAGCATTAAATAGTAAGAAATAATACCACTTCTCTTTAAGAAAATGGAATTAACGCTAATTTTTGTCTAGTGTATGTTTCTACTTATTATGATATTAGATTTATAATCTATTAATTCTTTTCTCTTACTGTTATTTCATTTTAATACAGATTTTTATCATGTAAGTAGACATAAATAATAAATACTAATACGATTTTCCATATATTTTTCTTAGAGATATACCTTTTAATTTTAATCACATGGTGTGTTAATACAATATCAAATTAACCAAATAATCAAATGAAACGAACTAACCTGAAAGTTGACAAAGATGACAAACGTACCATACGAATGGTGATTCTTGTCCTTAAAGGTTTATACGTGCTTTATACGTTGTAAGCTTCAAACGTATACACCCGGGATTTGATGCAGTCGGACGGTATGTTCCGACAACAACGAAACACCGTACAACACAAAGATGTTTACTTGGAAACTGGAAGAAACGAAGCAGCAAGATGGAAAGAGTATTCTATGATTTTCGTGTGTTTTGAAATGATGTACACGATTCCATTTTATAGACGAACACTGATACCAAATATCAAAACAGTCGTTTTAATATATAGAATTAAAAAACCGTATCCATTAGTCAAATAAACGGCCGGTATCAATGCATGGAATAAAAACGAAATTTGGTAGTCAAAAAATGACCACGAGCATTAACAACATTTAATCCCCGAACGTTACAACTTTCGCGGAACCGGCCAAAAATAAACCTCCTAGCTCCCCACGCGGCATGCAAAGTGCGTCATTTCGCGTCATTGGTCTCGGTTCGGCGCGTGTGTGGGTTTCGCCATTCTCTATTTATTCTTCCTCCCACCGATGTGAGAATCTGCCAACTTGCATTTTATTAATTAATATTTCTAATTAATTAATAATATTTCCAACATGGTGTGTATTAGGGGTGTGCATGGGGCGGTTTGGGGCGGTTTTAGGCTCAAACCGAACACGATCCGCTAATTTCGGTTTTAGGATTTTCAAATCCAATGGTTTCGGTTTCTAACGGTTTCGGTTTTAACGGTTTTTCGCCTTTAACGGTTCGGTTTCGGTTTTGAAACCGAATCCACCTCGTTTAAAACATTGATATATAATTTCATGTACTAATCTTCATTTTTCTAAAATTACATATAAATTTCAGTAACAATATCTAATTTATAGCATTAACTTCAATGTCTAATAATATATTTCAACAATAAATACAATTTTCTAGCTCAAAATTCAAATTATAAACGTATTTTGTAACATATAATAACGATATAAACATTAATGAACAATGGTAGATGGAAGTTCAAATATTTAAATATGTCGACTTCTATTTAATAAATATAAAATTAAAAAAAAATGTAATATATTAAATATTAACGAGGCGGTTTCTTAATGGAGCGGTTTTTGGTTAAAACCGAAACCAAACCGAATCCATCGGTTTATTCAAAATCTAAAACCAAACCGCCGGTTTTGAAATGGTTTCGGTTTTAACGGTTTGGTTTTGTCGGTTTTAACGGTTTGGTTTCGGTTTTTCGGTTTTTATGCTCACCCCTAGTGTGTATTAAGTTAAAAAGCAAAATTATATTATTTTCTAACAAATCTTCATACTTTACTATTTACTCATAAAATAATTGATATGTGAAATCCAGTAAATCTTTCTCATAATATTATTATTTGATTTTAACACTTATATATATATATCAAATGATTATGAAGATAAGTATGAAATATCTTTTAAATTGATGTCAATAATACTTTGTTATATATGTTTGGTAATTTCCTAACATCAAAACTTCATGCAGTAGTGTATATCCGTAATGAAAAACAATCGACTAACATGTAAACAAACAAAGACGTAATCCTAATTATGTACGAAATGGAAAAATTAAATGAACTGGATTAAAAATTATTGAAAGCGTTATTAAGTTGGTTGTATGTCGGAAATGTCCAAATCAAAAGCTACAACTACTAGATATCCAAAAAAAACGTAACACATTTTTTTCCTTAATGATGGTCGAAAAACACCAACGAGACAATTGGCAAACCGCACCAATAGAGTTATATAAGTTCTTGAGTTCAAGACTTGTTAAAATCATTTTTCAGGAGATTAATAAATAGAGAAGTTTATTCCCCAAAAATGATATATATTCAAGTAATACATATTGCACGTTTGAATGTCACTGTGTATGTCAAACCACTAACATACTAATTTGCCGCTAAAAAAAGCAACTTGTTAAAAGCAGACAATAAATTAAAAGTTTGATTCTATTTTGTGCATAATTAATAATAGCTTATTGCTAAAATCATGAATAAAATAGTACATGACATTTAGGCAGTAGCAAACTAGTCATTACAATTTTGACAATGTATGAATTTTCAGCTAGAAGATATTTTTATATCAAACTATACCACTGTAGAATTTAATGATATGAGTATTCGTCCACAATATATTTTTGTGTCCATGTATAATCCTTGTGGGATTTCTACGATAATGATAAGATATAGTAGTATATGTGATAATATTAAACAAAGTAGGTGCTATAAAGGTAATATTATATTACAGTTTCTAAGTTATTACTTTTTATCTAAACAATTACCCTCTTATTTCATTTTATATACTCAAAATTTTGTATTTAGTAATAGCTAAAGTACTACTGTATTTTCTAAGTTATTCCTTCTAAAAACTTTAAAGCTTCTTGAAACAACTTTTCGTCTTAAATTCTTTTATTAAAAATAAAATTTAAAAACTCTTAAATCCAATCAACAATCATTTTAACAGAAGTTTATTTTCAAAAATAAAAAGTCAAATTTTTTTTAAAAAAAAAAGCTCACTACCAAACAAATGAACAATCCCACTATATGCCGAATTAAACTAAATCGCTTTGACATTAAGAAATATGGGCAAAGTCGTAATTAAACGCCAAATGGCGCAAGCGGACGTGAAGTGATTTATAAACTATACTTTTTATGTATTTACTCATTTACGTAAGCGTAATGGTATTTAGGCCTACTATTTAGACCTACTCATAGGCCTACTCATTAGATGAAGACACGTGTCAAAATCAAGGGATAATATTAGGAGAGAGAATTAGTGGAATACACATGTCATCCTATCAAGTAGGTAGGCCTATGAGTAGGCCTAAATGGTAGGACTAAATATCATTTCTCTTTACGTAATTATTTTAATTTATTATTGACTCACTTAATAGTGTGCCGTAAAACGACCACGTCAGCCACAAGACTGGTGGAGTTTTTTTTTTTAAACGGTCAGTTGGTAAGTTAGTGGTTCGAGCCTATATAATGACATTCACAAGGGCATGTCTTCCCTCGAACCTTCCACCTATAGGGAATAAACCCACGTCCACGACGGGACTTGAAACCATGACTTTGGTCATAGACAATACCTTATTTTTCACTAATACCACTAGGTTAGAAGTTGACTGGTGGAGCTAGTTGTCCAATTTTATTCAGAATTTCAGATCGCTTTTTATTCGAAGACGTGTACGGTGGATCATGAGATTGAGTATTGTACAATTCGGGTGTTTACACTCTGCACCCTCTCTTTATCTGAACTGGTCTTAGTCCCTCCTTTTAGTTTTTAACTTGAAGATTATACCCTCGAACTTTCTTATAAGTCAAATAATCCCTTTCTTTTAGCAATCTTTATTTATATTTTGCAACTTACATCTTTGGTTGAGAGAAAGAGAATGACAAATAAATACTCCCTCCGTCCCACAAAAAACTTCCCATTTTACTTGGGCATATGTTTTTAGGAGATAGATAGTGATGGGATATTTGATAATAAATTTGATTAAAATATATGATTAGTTTAGAAAGAGAATGATAAATAAAAGAGAAGTGACATAAAGTGAGAGAAATGATAAATAAAATATAAGTAATATTAGTTTATTAAGTGGGTCCTTCCAATTTTCTCAAATGGGAAGTTTTTTATTGGACAAATATTTTGGGTGAAATGGGAAGTTTTTTGTGAGACGGATGGAGTATATCGTAACAATCCAAACCTACTTGTTTATGAGTTATGACACCAAGTGTGTTAAAATCAACTTGTAATGTTGTTCTCAATAGCGGACACAGAAAAATAACTGAAGGGTGTCATCAATTACACAATTTTTTTCTTAAGGGTGTCACCCCGTACACCATACTAGGTCCTCCCCTTATGTTCTATTTTTGTGGAATCATAAAAAATAAGAGGTATCACTAGTTGTATTTTTAAGATCATCAGCTACACTCGGAAAAAAATTAAAAAAAAATCTAACATTATTTCGAGGAGTTGCACGAGCTACCCCGTAAATACACGGTAGGTCCTCCCCATTGCGAGATAATGAAAACAATAAATTAAATGGACTAAAAAGTTCTTATAAACAATAGAAGAAAGTAAAATGAATTTTTTTAATTATATTTCGAAATGTTATTGGTGCATACTATTTGTGTTTATTTATGTACTTATTCACTTGATTATGAAAAATATCTAAATTACAAGATGATATAAGGAAAAAGAATTAATTAATTAGGATGAATAACAACTCAAGATGAAATAGTAAGAATCAATGAATTATATAAAAACAAGTTGAAACACGGCCAGCAGGAGATCAATGGGCCAGCTCAACAACCACCTTTTTCGCTGCATATAATTCATTGTTCACATTTCACAACACACAATACTCTTCGAATTGCTGAAACCGTTGATCTTTTATCTCACAATAAAATAGAAGTAATATATTTTAACTTTTAAAGACTTGGATTAAACAAAAAAAGAGGTGACTCATCAATGGATATACCGTTTGATCCAATAATAACTATCCAGCTTATAAGAAAACCCATTTTTTTTTTGTTTTTTTAAGTAAGCTCATCAAGAGGGATATAGTGCTCTACGAATATATTTGTTACATAAAAATCGCTACAAAAATTCAATTTTATTTACTAATTTAATAAGCTTAAAAACCTTTAAATAGATTTTACAAATATATCATAAGTAGAATATAAAATGCTAATCCATATGCATAAGGTGTTCTTTATCGGTTAGACATATAATTCCATTGATGTTTTTCTATGTATCATTACTTTTTTATGTCACACCTAGGAGCACCCCTTCCTGCATATCCATACAAGACGAGAGTAGGCGGGTCGAGGTCTCTAACACTTTTAAATTTTGATTAACATATTAGTTTGTTGGAATTAACATATTAGTTTCAACAATCCGAAGAGTATTGTGTGTTGTGAATTGTGAACAATGAATTATATGCAGCGAAAAAGGTGGTTGTTGAGCTGGCCCATTGATCTCCTGCTGGCCGTGTTTCAACTTGTTTTTATATAATTCATTGATTCTTACTATTTCATCTTGGTTGTTATTCATTGGATCAAAATGTCAAGATCAGATCCCTTAGACACATACACATCCGGCCACCAGCGATCACCGCCAACCGCCGCCGCTGGCAGTGGTGGTGCTAGTAATGGGGGTGGCGGCGACATTGATGTATTGAAACACATGCGATTCACTAAATACAGGGGTTTCAAAATACAGACGGAAATATTACTTCGAATCACATGTGTTTTAAGTCACGAAACACATCCGATTCACTGAAAACAGGAGTTTCTTGAAACAGGGGAACATACGAACTACAAATTACATGTGTTTCAAAAGATGATTCACTAAAAACATGAGTTCCAGAATACAGACGAGCATACTACTTCGAGTCACAAGTGTTTCAAATAATGAAACACATGTGATTCACTAAAAAAATGAATACACAACCACCACCGCCGGCCACCACCACCACTGCCGGCCGCCGCGACCTTTGGCCACCGTCCGCCGCCGCCGACCACCGCCGTCTGTCGCCGCCTGCCACCGACGGTGGTGGTGAGTTATTGTTGTATTGAATCACATGTGATGGTAGTGATGGTGGTGGTTTGAGTGTTGATCTTGACCTTTGATTTTTTCTTGATCCAATGACTAATAATTGTCCCTTGAAATTCTACAAAAATTTTGGACTATCTAGAATAAACCACTAATTTGTTAACGTAGCCAATTAAGGGTCAACGATGTTTTGGCTATAATTCATTAAATAATTACCCGTTAAGTAGTATTTTTGTGTATGTATTTGGAGTTTGGACACACATGTGAGTATAAAAACAGGTAAGTGTCACAATGTCACCTCTCGGTGCACCCACCAACCGACCAACAACCAACATAAATAAGTAAATCGTAATGCCCCAATGCTAGAACCTGATAATATAGGACTTATGGGTTGCCCGGAAATACAGTTCTACACATACCGATATGCGTAGATGGTTTATTTTAAAAGACAAGATATTGTTTTATATTAAATGTTTATGTATATGTCTATCCTTACTTTTCCTATTTGAGTGATTAATATAAATGTTTAAATATATAAAAAGATCATAAATAAAATTAGTGGATTCCGTATGTAAATGATTTTATGAATATGATGATAAAGTAGAAAATTTTAGTATAAAACAATACAAATATTTCTTATTAAGATACGTTGCATTTTGTGTATGTGATATTGTAGTCTACATTTGGTACAAATTGTTGGGATATAAACATTCTAATACTGATGCTGCAGTTAGTACTGATCAACGATTATGGAAGTTAGTACTGATGGGGCAGAATAGCAAGATACTACTGATGATACTGATCTTGGAGTTACTACTGACGATCAAGTTTACTACTGGTGTCTATTTATGGTGCTGATCGTGTCCGAGATTCTAGTAGAGTTAGTTATAGAATGTTTATCTTTTGTATATTGATTGTAATCGAATCCTAGAATAACTAGGTTAATATTTTAGGCTTCAAGGACTATTATAAATAGTTCCTTACGAATTGTAAACGTACGTGTGTATTGTTCGATAATATCAATATACATTGAAGCTTTTTGTGATAACTGTGTTCTTACTATTGTTTGTACTCAATTACAGTTTTCTATCGTTCTTAATCAAATAACAAGAGTGTTAATCTTCTGTAACTTCTCTTGTTAGTAGATCTGTGATTTAATAACTTGTTCGAGTTATTCGATCCTGACACAAATCTATAGGATTCTAGTCACAAACTCTTTAATGTGTTTAATGCGTTTACAAACATAAGTAATTCCTTAAACATACCGAGAAAAGGCTTTTGTACTCCGCTTCTATGAGCATATCATATTACAAGCATGAAGTCGTATTTAAAGAATTCCTTTGTTTTTATAAAGTCTTAAGTGACAAATATTAGTCATTAGGTCAAAAGGTCTCTTAACCACCAGCATCATCAAATCACATATGATTTAATATGAAACCACCACCATCGTCAAAAATTACATGTGATTTAATATACAACTACCACCTCCACCCACTTCCGCAGGCGACCACCTCCGGCCCCCGGCGACCACCGACGGTCGCCGCCTCCTGCCTCCGCAATCACATGTGATTGGATACGCAATCACATGTGATTGAAAGCAGCCGACGGTGGCAATGAGTTGCCTGTGGTGGAGACTGTGGCCGGTAGAGGTTGGTGGTGGTGGTGGTGGTCGACGGTGTTGAATAACATGTGATTTAATACACATGTGGTGGTGGTGGTTGGCGGTGTGCAATCACATGTGATTTAGTACACATATGGTGGTGGTGATTTGGGTGTTGATTGATACAAGAGCTGAGATTTAGATTTATCCTGCAAGACTTTACAAAAATAATAGACCTCATTGAACATTTCTTTACAAACATGTGATATTAGGCCCTAACCAGATTTAAAATACCATCAAACTATAAGAGTGTGTTTGGTTTGCGATAATACTAAAGAATTGAATTGAATTATTAAGAAATTGAATTTTATATGAATGAACTGAATTCTACTCTAACTAAGGGCATGCTTGGGAAAGTTTATTAATGGGGTTTATGAGCTTATTAAACTCAAAATTCAAGTTTATTTGGAGCTTAATAAACTAATAAGCTCATAAACCCCGTTAATAAGCTTTCCCAAACATACCTTAATACTAAGGGAATTAATAAGCGGAATGGTTAACAATCCTTTTTTCTTCATATCAATGCTTCTCTCTTCCAATTTTTGTGAGGTTGAGACTAGGGATGACAACTCTCATCCGCCCCAATGATTATCCATCCGATCCGCTCCACTGGTGGTGGATATGGATGAAGTTAAATGGGTTAATATCGGATGTGGAGCGGATATGGATGTTTATTGGAGCGGATACAGATGATGATTTTCAATCCATGGATGAATCTATTTAACCCGAAATTAATCTTTTTATATACAATTTTACATGATTAATAATATATGTCTACATATTTTTTATTTAATCAAATTTATACATAACATAACATTGAATATAACTAAATTTATAAACATTACAAACCGTACTCTAGGCTTCTATATATATTAAGTTTTGTTTTCGTTTGTATCTATCAATAATTGGGTATTAGTTACAAACTATGTTCTATGCCTCGATGCGTCGAATGTAGATTCGTAATTATGTTTTCGTTTGTATATTCATTTGAAAGAAACTATATACATATTCAACAAAAATTGTAAATTTATCTATGAAATTATCATACTTTCTTTAGAACACAAATTTTTTTCGATATCCAACGGATGTCCATTTACCCGCTATAATCCGATGGATATGAATATGGATGGATGAAATTATTTTAAATGGATATGGATGATATGGATGATGTAAATCTAAATGGATATAGATGTGGACATCGTATCACCCGATCCACATCCCTAGTTGAGACGGTAAAACTGCGCACAACACGTGTCCCGTGACGTGGAATGTTGGCTTGGCGTTCTCTCTCTTCTCACTCTCTACAAGCTGCAAAAATCCCACACTTCTTCCCTCTTCCTCCCTCGTTTTAGAGAGAGAAAGTATAGAGAGAGAAAATGCACTTCTGAAATTCTTTCAACTCAGGTATGCTTTATTTTGTATAATTTCTTCTCAACTGTTCGATATCACTCAATTAGCTCGTAAAAACCGGAATTCGATTCATTTTACTCGACAATTTTATACCTTTTTCTAAGAATTGCAGCATTTATTGTTTATTTTATGTTGATTTACTTCTGATTCATGTTGCTCACAAATATATGTTCAGCAAAAGTTGTGTTTCATAATTTAACGTATATGTGTCTGTGTGTGTGAGAGAGAGATCCGAACTGAGAATTCGGCACAATAAGCATGAACCGATCAAAACTGGAACAATACAATTTTTCTTCTTCATATTATTGAATTTTTTTTGTTTATATTTTCTTGTTTTCCGCTTAAAATTTAGTTAAGGATTATTATTACTGTATTATTTAATTTTTCAAATTCAAATAAAATTTTATGAGCATGTTTATTGGACAAATAAAATTAGTAATTTATTGACTTTTCATTTTTTGGTCGTACTTTATTGGGATGAATGAGAGGACAATTTTGTAAATTGGTTACTAGGTTATCCTGGATTGGTAATTTTCTTGAACTTTGGTGGGTGCTGTGTTACTTTCCCCTTGTTTCATATGAATCATGCAAAAAGACGAAACTACCCCTTTACTTTTTGCCTTTTCTTTTAAAATCTGTTTCCCATGATGTCATGGATCAATATTAGACTTTTCTGGTTTAGGAAAGTAATTCCTTTTTTATACGCTAGAGACTCGATTAATTAGTGATTAAAGCATGGATTAAGATCTAAGCGTGTTTAAATAATTGTGTAACGGTATGGTGATACAATTTGTACTGACAATCATTAATAATCGGATCAGTTAAAAGTTTCAAATTTTCAACTGTATACAGAACCACCAATACGTATGTTAATTTAATTATCTATTGAATACACTAGCATGCCAAGTTTAACAGATTTTTGCAACTCTTGGCATACGGAATATCAAATATTAAATAACATTCCAGAAAAATGACATTTAAGTTACTGGCTGCTTATGCATATTTTTCATCTTGTGACCTCTGTTTTGCTGTCATATTGACATTTATATTCTGCAGTGCAGCCGAGTGAACAAGTGTAGGAAGACAAGCTTTGAGTTGACTTTGACTGTGTTGACCAGTTCTTGTTTGAATCTATTTGAGGTGTTTGCCCATGGGCAACTGTGAAGAAATAAAGGCTTGTAAACCTGAAAAATCATCTTCACCTCCACCTCCACCTGTAAGTCCCAAAAAATTGTTCATTTTTTCATAATTTATTTAATCAGTGATTAATATTTCACTAATGAAATGTAATAACTAATAACCAACTCTGGCAGGAGCATCAGCAGGCCAGTGTTCATCCATATCCTGATTGGGCAACCATGCAGGTTTTATACTTTTTTTTTTTTTTTTTTTAATTATACGTATCAATACCATCGAAAATAAGTGTATAAAATAACATTTATGTTTACTAAACTGATTTAATCTTGTTTTTGCAGGCTTATTATGGCCCTAGAATGGCTGTACCACCATACTACAACTCAGCTGGTCATGCTCCTCCACCTTACATGTGGGCCCCACCACAGGTGTCGTCCCGTCCCATTCAAACACTAACTGTACTCGGTTAAATAAAATGTTGACCATTTGACTTTTATCTGTCATTTCAATTTCAGCATATGATGCCACCTTATGCTGCTATGTATCCACGCGGAGGTGTTTATCCACATCCTGGAGTTCCTCTTGTAAGTAATTAAATTAATAATTAATATTTTTCCAAATGAAAAAAGTGATTAATTTAATTAATATTTTTTCCCGCAGGGGAGTCCTATGAGCATTGATTCTCCTGCCAAGTCATCAGGGAATTCTGATCGTGGCTTGTTGAAGAAGTTAAAAGAATTTGATGGGTTAGCAATGTCAATTGGCAATGGCAATGGTAATGGTGACTCTCACAGGTACTAACCTAAAACAGATTTTGTAACCACTTTAAAAGTTTGTGAGTGTGTGTGTGTATTTATATTTAAATTATTATTAAATCGGAAATTGTATAACGTTTTCAACAGTGGGGATGAAGGTTCTAGTGAAGGAAGTGATGGCAATACAACAGAGGTAAAACTGTAAAAACAATTTTTTTGCTTCTTTAAATGTATTACAGTTTTTCACTTATTTATTTTCAGGGTGGTGAAAATAGTGGGAAAAGGATTCGTAAAGATTCACCTAATGCACGTAAGTTTCTCAATCTACTGAAGTTGTTTATCTAAAATAATTTGCAACTGTTTTTTAACTGACTGTAATACTAGCAGCAACTGAAGTTGGCAAAACAGAGCCAGTGAGTGGACAATTTTTTCTTACTGAACCAAATGAAGCTTCTAAGAAAGCAACTGTAACTGCTCTAACTGTAACTCCTTCTAAGGGTTCTGATTATGAGCTGAAGAAATCTCCCACTTCAGCTACTCTTGCAATGGTGCCGAGTGAGACCCTGTTGCAGGTATGTCATTTATTTATATTTATATTTAATTTATTCTGGAAATTTGGTGGAATCTAAACTATATGTTTCTGTTGTCGGAATTGTTATAGAACGAGCGAGAACTTAAAAGGGAGAGGAGAAAGCAGTCTAATCGTGAATCTGCCAGAAGGTCTAGATTGAGAAAACAGGTTCAATTTTGATTTTTACCCTTTTGACCCAATAGCGATAAAACATAACCCTAATTTAATTGTATTAATGATTAAACTTGCAATTATCCAGGCTGAAGCTGAAGAACTTGCAATTAAAGTCGAAGCCCTCACCAATGAAAATTTAACCCTTAAGTCTGAGATTAACCGATTAACCGATAACTCCGAGACACTGAAGCTTCAAAACGTCAAACTAATGGTAACACCAAAACCTAACAAAACAACACAAATTCGTTTTCAGTTTCTTACTTATTTCTTCCACTACAGGAAAAACTTAAAACCGCACAACACGACCCATATACTGACGACCCGCGGGCCGACCCGAAGGGCCCGTCTCTTAGCACAGCTAACCTCCTCTCTCGAGTTGATAACGGGTCAACTTCAAGTTCTGGTAGTGGAGATGGAGAAGTGTATGAAAGTAACAACCACCAAAAATCCGTTGCAAAATTGCGTCAGCTTCTGGATGCTGGCCCGCGGGGTGATGCTGTTGCTGCGAGCTGATATAATTATATTGAAATAACCCGTTATAAGTTATAAGTGCTGTGTTTGCTTACCTTAGTTTTTAAAGCTAATCATGTGATTTAGGCGTCGTTTTGAAGCTGAAATTACTCCTAACAATAGGATTGTGAGTTGGGTGATGAGATAAACAAGATTTTTAAACTTTCGTCAGGTCGGGCTTTGATAATTTCTATGATCAACCTGAAACATGTTTTTAGTTTCGGAGTTTTTCTTTGAAATTGGCCACCGACGGTTTGTCTTATATAATTATCATATTTAAGAGGTGCCTATGTATGTGTAATATGTGGATGGTTGTGACTTGAAAGTTTATTTCATGTTGGTTCGCATAATATGGTTTCTGAGTTGTATTTTGATTTTGCTACATGAATTACTTCAT
The DNA here is from genome assembly GCA_963853835.1 of Calendula officinalis. NCBI lineage: Eukaryota > Viridiplantae > Streptophyta > Magnoliopsida > Asterales > Asteraceae > Calendula > Calendula officinalis. The sequence goes on along the minus strand of OY970820.1, from coordinate 87,577,233 downwards.
AGATTTGGGTATCATTCGTGTCCATAGGAAAGCGTTATACCATTGGGCCAAAGCTTATAGGTGATGTTTTCTTATATTATATGGGAACAGGAGACGAGTCAAAGACAACCGTTTTTATCCCTCAATTTTCGTTTAGAAGTATATATATTTTCGGAAAAAAGGTTATTTATTAATTATTAGTGCTACCTCTAAGAAATCGTAGGGCAACTTCACTTTTAATTTTAAACAGAAGGTCCAAACTTAAAGCTCTAAAATTGTTTAGATTGTTAGGTAGCCTAAATACCATTTAATTTAATAAATAAAGTTCACTTGTTAATTTGAAGGGAATTTCGGACTTCTCTCGCTTCATGATTGAAACGGAAAATATCGTTCTTTTAATATAATTTGGTGTGCAGGTTATTAAAGTAAACCTTGATACTGTTAGTCGCAATCGTTAAATGATATTTTTCTGCGATAAAATTATTGAAGATGTATTTGCGTGTGACAAATTTTTTTAATAGGGCTTTGATAAGTAGTGTATGAAAGGAATCACTTATGGTGATTATGGTTAAAAATATAATCACCTGATTTCTGAAAATTGGTAATGAAGGAGAAACTTCAAACAAAATTGTACTATCCCTAGAATTTAGTCATATAGCTATAATTCCAGCATGATCCATTACCTTAACCGGGTATACTTATTTCCAACCAAGTATGCCCTTCATGTTTTTTTATAATAACACTAACAAAAACGTTTTGTAATTATGTTCGTATAGTACACCGTACACGTCTCTAGATCTCTAATAATATCCTTTCCTTATTACGTGCTTCAATGTCTCAAAATTGTCCACTTGTTTTTGGGTATTGCTTTTGTTTGAAGGGATTTGCATCTTTGATAAACACTCATGGTTGTCGTGTTTTTTTATTGTGTAAATAAATATATTTTAGAATTGGACCAAGCCCAAGCCAAAATCTAAGGGGGCGTTTGGTTCGCAGAATATTTTCCAGTGGAATTGGAATCTGGGATGGAATTGGAATCCGAAGGAATTTGAATTTGAATCCAATTCATTGCCTTTTGTGTTTGGTATGTGTCATTAGGAATTGAAATTTAAATGTAGTTCCATCACTCCACAACCACATAGGGGTGTTTTTCGGTTGAGTTATTTGGGTTTCAGGTCAGTTAGGCCGGGTTTGATTTTGATGTATTAAAATTATTAGGGGTGAGCTCGGTCCAAAAACCAAACCGAAACCGATAGAACCGAAAACGAAAAAAATGAATTTTCAAAACTGAAACCGAACCGATACATGTTATCGGTTTTGGTTCGGTTTCGGTTCGGGTTTTTTAGGCCAAATATTCATCCTTTTCCGAAGACCGAACCGGAACCGAAAACGATGAATTTTCAAAACCGAAACCAAACCGATAACATGTTATCGGGTTCGGTTTCGGTCGGTTTTCGGTTCGGTTTTCCGGTCCAAATGCTCACCCCTAAGAATTATACCCGATAATCGAACTGAATACGGTTCGTGTTTCGGATCGAACAAATTCGAATTTTTTTCTCCTGTCAACCGAACCAAATGATATAACCCGAAACCCAAATAAGATACCCGATTAACCCGAACTTGAATCGGGTTGGTTGAGTTATTCAGGTTCAGTTATAACACGACCCTATAAACCGGAAATCCAATTAACACCCGATCAGGTGAAGGAGATGTCTGGTAGTCGGAAGGAATCTGAATTCCTTAGGGTGTTGGAAGGAATCTGAATTCCCTCAACTGAAGGAAAGTTTGGTGCCATGGATTCCAATTCCATCCTGAAAATGGTGAACCAAACGCAGGAATCTCTGGAATTAGATTCCAATTCCCACTAATTCCAGGGAATTCCAACGAACCAAACGTCCCCTAAGGCTCCGTTTGGTTACGGACAACGGTTTTCATTTTCTATGAAAAGTTTTCTAGGGAAAAGAAATGGTTTTCATTTACGGTATTTCATGAAATTTTTTGAAAACGTGTTTGGTTCAAAACATTGAGTTTTCATTTTTCAGTTTTGGAAATTAGAAAACTTGTTTGGTTGTATATTTTCCACATGTTTTCATTTTCTATTTTTAGTTATTTTAAACAATACAATATGCTTTAAAATAAAATATACACCATTTTTTCTTTCATCAAGTTCAATGAGTGCTATGTTAATAATACATTCGTATCAAAATAAGTGATACATTTAAAGAAACACGGTTTTTGAGATAAAAGATTAAAAAATAGATTAAAGTGGATAGTTATTGGAGAATGAGTCTCACTTCGTTTGAATAAAATGATAATAATGGTGTTTAAAAGTAAAAACAAGGGTAAAAGGGTAATTTCACTTTATTAAAGTAAATAGTTAGTGGAGAAATTGCCCCATTTTTTTACCAAATAAGGTAAGATTCAAAAGTGTATCAATTATTTTGATTCACTCCTAAATAGAAAGTGTATCATTTTTTTTGATAGGGAGGTAGTAATATTTTATAATATGTTGTTAACATAGTATACAATTATTGAAGTCTAAGTTATATCCAAAATATGCATCAATTAAAAAGCAGTTTAAAAAACTAATTTAATTATAAATATTTCAGTCCATAATTAAAATAATATAGTATAGAATTTTCGAAAACCTTTAATAAATAATTTAAATTATTAAATTAATACGTTACTTATATCAAAGAAGTTTTATTTGAGTATAGAATTATTTGAGTGTGTGTGTTGGGGGATTGGGTGGGTAGAGTGGAGTGGAGAGTGGTATGTGTATATTTTAGAAAAAAGTTAGAAATAGAAAACAATAAAAATCACTTTTTAAAAATTTTCAAAATCCTTCACAAATTTGAAAAACAGGAAATTTTCATTTTCTTGAAAAAATTTGGAAACCTTATGGAACCAAACGCGTTTTCCGAACTTTTTGTTTTCTTGGAAATTTTCCCCGAAAAGTAGAGAATTCTCCGTAACCAAATGGAGCCTAAATCTCTCTAAATAGTTCAGTAATTTAAAACTTTATACGGATTATATTTATAACTGGACCAAATTGAGATTTTTCTTTTTCTTTTTAAAAATCATGGTTCTAATACATTTTTGGTAACTAATGCACATGGGTCTAAATCCATCCTAGACAGTTTGAACCAATAAAGCTTTTTTTAAAACCAGTAGTAATGATAACCAAATTCAAATTTAGTCATTGCTCTAATATCAAACGGTTGACAAAACACCTATAGTGATTACCAAATGTAATTATAAAACCAAAAAGGGGTGGGGGAAGCAACTACAACCTTTCTCTCATTAATGTTCGGTCACTCTGCCAACAAAACCTATCCAAAAACAACGAAGAATCGTGTTGGCCGACAATCATGTAGTAGGGGGAGGTGCCGCGAAGGTGAGGGACGGTTTGGTCGCCTCATCACACATAGTTTAGGGAGATTTGCCTTACCCTTACGAAATTGTTTGCAACAGTGTGATTCAAATACTGATCTCTATATTTTGCACGAGATTATACCCCAACCAAATTACTAACTTAGTCAACCCCTTATGGTTAAATTTGAGAGATTTTTTTAATCTATATCCAACCCTTGCTCAAAATACTAAATGTTCATGATTTGTATTACAAATATGATTTAAACGTAATGAGATAATTTTGTTGTGAAAATTGACCGGATAATGAATGCAAATATTGTTTGGTCCTTTTAATGCATAAGAGATAAACTGATAAATAACAAGGGTTTGTAGCCTAACGGTATAAGCAGTCGGAATGTGATCCTCATTGGTATGCGGTCATAGGTTTGAGTCTCGTTGTGAACAAAATGATATAGATTTAAGAAAAAGTTTAGTGAATGAATATTCTGCTGTTAAACTAAATTAAAGGACATATTTTTTTTATATGTAAATGAGTAGATATTGCCATCTCTCCTGTCACATATAGTTTTACTTGTTGTAATCCGAATGAGAGTGCAAATGTGAATTCAAACGGCCAAATATTTTGAACAAATGTTTTCAAAACTAGGAATTGGACTAAATCAGGAGTTGACTTTAGAAATTGGTCAAACTTGGATTGTGTGCAAAGCACGTGTATTGCACAGCTTTGTCCGTACGAGAAATTAAAAATTGTGACCTGCGAAACCGCCATGGAATAAAGGCATAAAGCCCGTTAGGAAGCGCTGTCAAGTGTCGACGGACGAGGGATGCCGTTTTTAAGAAAGTAACATTTTTAAACAGTATCTCTATTTTAAATTTATTATAGTATATAATTTATTTAAAGAAGAAATATATTAAATTAGATAACTACTTAAAACTTGTAGCCTAGTGATATTGGTGTAAAATATAAGATGTTACTTATGACCTATATATCATGGGTTCAAGTCTCGTTGTGAGCAAATGAAGTAGATTACATCATGTTAAAATAAAATAAAATTAAATCAGATACATAAATGAAGCTGATAGTTAAATGATATCATATTTTGCAATCATTATTTGTTTTTATGAAGCTGATCGAGGTTGACAAAGTGCGCATTCAAAACACCATTTCCAATGCTTTGAATTTTCGTTTTGTTGCATCATTTAGATGTCTTTAATGTATATCTTCAATTTCCATTATAAAATACTGTTAGTTTTATATTTTATTTAAAACTTATTCCCGTTGTAATAGGTTCTCGATGCAATCAAATATACTTCGTATAACTTTTAGGAAATTATTCTAATTTTTATCACTAGACAATTTCTTTTCTTCCTTGAATTAATGGAATTGATCCAAAAAAGCGGGCATTTTAGACCAGATGATTTTATAATTTATACTTGTTTTCATATGATTATATATATGCATGCATAATAGATTGTTATTATATTCTAATACGTAGATATAAAATTACTATGAACTAATCATTTTTGTCTCTGTCATATGAAAGTATTCTTCTTATCTTTTTATCCTGCTTGATTTTATGTTATTGTTTAGTCTTTGATTGGAGACAAGATGATGGTAGCTTTGACAAGTGGCTTATTTTCAGCTTAGTATTTATCCTTTTATTTGGTAAATTGGATTCCAATTCACTTTATGAATCGACTAATCTCAAGGCACCCATTCATTTTACAGCAGCTCGGAATCTTATCCAATTTTACTTGTAATAGTTTTCAGTTTTCTTGTTAGGAAATTTCACGTATTCATGAAAATTCTTAAAGAAAGTATATGTATTAACAATATCTATTTGATTTTTGAAGGGTTAATATTACAAAAAATTACAATCAGTTTCAGCTAATTTCTAAGTTGAAAGCTTATTTATCAAAACTGGATGGAAAGTCTATGTGACAATTTTAATAAGTCTTTGCAAAGACTTAACCATTGAGGATGCTCTTAGGACAACATAATCCAAATTAGTCCCTGAATGTAGCCAGATGCTACATACTTCGTATATAGACAATTAACATGATATCAAACCTTTTGGTGGCCAACTAACGTTTTATCGAACAAAATAGAGGTATTATCGCAATAGCAGAAGAAAAATTAGAACTCCAAACCGGTCGAAAAAACTCTTCTCGACTCTTTTTATAAATCAACTTGAAAACAAAACATAATGAAACCTAAGCTGCTAATACTAGAAATACTAACTTTGGACTCTAATCATGAAATTGTTCTAGATAATAATAAAGATAATTAGGAACTTATATAGGACTCCCTTATAAACAAAAGACTTTTAAACTATTAATAACTCCATAAAAGACTTTGTTGTTGGCCAAGTTATCACCCAATTCCTTGCGGGTCAAGTTTTCTCGTGTTTGGCCAATAGTGTTCTGCATCATCACCACTCTTTACTTCTAATAAAAACCGGTTTTATAATAGAAAGAACTTTTCATTTTGTAACTTTTTACAAAGGGGAACGATATATGATGTTGACTAATCGTAAGTATTTCTATTAGAATTATACGTTATCCCTTAAATTCTGTTATATACACACACAATTATAGGGGGATTGGGGTTGAACGCGCGCGTTTGTTTTTTATGTAGCAAATCTCCCTCATGCCTTACCAACTTGGGTACACGCCCCGAGGCCGGTGCTCTTAGTACTACTACAAAATCACTATCATATCATTGTGCAAAACACAAACTTTTTATTGGTAATTTCAGACTAATATAGTGACTAAATTAGAGAATGAAATCAAAATGACTATTATTTCTGTGTAATTAGCCAGATTTTCATTTTTAGATAGAATAGATTAATATGATATTAAATGTTAAGCAGCATATATAATCAAATTTGCTGAGAGGGAAATCTTTAATTCTTTTCAATATAATCAAAATCACTGGAGTCGTTTTCCTTTTTATTCCTTCAGTAAATAACACAACAGTGATGCATGTAATAATTGAAGATGCATGTCTGACAACGAATTTCATAAATTTCAAGCACCAAATTTTTATTATGAATTTATGATTATTATTATTTAATACCAAACTAATGAAATTGCCTATTCTGGACAAACTAAATAAAAGCAAATAATGAAATTGCCCATTTTTATTGTATTTTATTTTTATTTTATTTTTATTTATTATCTTAAAATCAAATGTTAGGCGAAAGAAAACCTTTGAAAAGTAAACTATAGACATTTCATGAATTAGCTTCCTAGGATTGAAAATAAATACATTTCTTGTAAGTTATAAATACTCACTATTAGATTTTTATTAAAATTCAATAATTGATGCCATGTGTTCTACAATTTATACACTTCAATCTTTTCTTTTAATATAAAATCCTAAGAATTAGAAACACGATTCAAATTCAAATGATTTGACGGTGACATTTTTATCAACATGATGTTAATCGAGTGGTTATTCATTATCCAAACCAATCAAACAAACAAATGCTATAAAGTTAAAATACTGAATGATAAATGATTTTATGTAACCCAGTTAATAACAATTAAACAACATCTTAGTCTTTTCTAAATATCACAATTTTTAGCAACTTTCTTTTACAACCCATTACACCACGAATGTGTATACTAATTTCATATCATATCCGAAAATATCATAACTTTTCAATAGGAGCTCCGTTGCACGTTTTCAAACTTAAGGGTTTATACAAAAAATATCACCAGGAACCATTATATTAGGGAGGTGATATTATCAGTACAAAAGTTACTCCTCATACCACAACTTATGTTTTAATATAGTTATATAATCTGCTTTAAACTTGTACAGTGTAGTAAGGGAAATATTTTATGTGGTGTAGATATCACTTCTGTTATATTTGCATATCATAAACTACGTTACAATAATTGACAAATAGCAACCATATACTTCGTATATGATTAAGAACCAAACTCTATTTTGTGTGGATAAACAATCCAATAATTGCTGTTAAAAACAAAAGGGGTTTAAATGTAGTTAAGCAATAAAAGGAGGGTCAAAGTGAACATCTTTACAATCTACGTTTAATGTTGGCCCATTTGCCATCCCTACCAGCCTCTCGATCCAGTTTCCTTCGTCAAGTTGCATCCTTTTTGTCTCCTCCGACAAATTAAATTAAAAATTATTTAAATAAATCTCTGAAATTTGCTTTTGTCAAATCTTGACCGTTTGTACAATCTACATGTACTTCACGTATCTTCCACGTACTTGACCTTCATTTTCCCCCAACGAGCAGATATAAATTTCTAAAACTCATTTAATTTCCCCTTAAATTTTGGTTAACGTTTATTTATTTTATTATGTTGTTGCACATGTTTTCACAATCTTGCCTCTCACCCCATGTTTCTTTATTCTCTTTTATGTCTATTTTTAAAAACGGAAACAAAAATGAAAAACCCCTAAACTTTATTTAAAGGTTCCTCAAATTTCCTCTGAAGCGGTCGGTTTACACATCTCAAACCGTCAATGTATGTGGATCTTTTCTATGTTTTAACTATAATTGTTCTTGTTATTGTGTTATTTATCTACTGTTTCTTGTTTCCTCAAGTGGGAGTTGTTTAGATTTTGTAATTTCTTTGCTTATTATTTATTCTTTTGCTGCTGATGTTGTTGTTATAGATTTAGTTTCGTGCTGTAGCAGAAACTTTGTGTGTGAGACTTTGGATCCAAAATTTGAGGAACTGGGGTCAGTTTTTATCTGGTAATGTGTTTTAAAGATTGTGTTCTTGTTTTGTTTTCTTGAATTGGGAAAAGGGTGCGACTTGAACTGTGAATTTGCTACGAAGAAACCCAAATTGGTTGTTGTAATGAAAGTTTTGAAATTTTTGTTTCGATTTCAGTTTAGGGAAATGGGTTTTGTTCATTGAATGTAGGAATCGTTTCATAGAGATTTTCCATGAAATTTTTAATTTAATTTTAAAAATAGAGAAAAAAAACATTACTTGAGAAATTTGGCTGAATTTTCCTATTATATTTGTTAATTTATATTTACTCAAAGTAAAATTGCTAAATACATAGTCTTTTGAGAGCGACAAAGTAGTTATGTTTCGAACATGTGTCTTTGCTTGTTATGTAATGAATTTGATTGCTTTTGTTTGAAAAATCTGAACTTGAATATTAGGTAGAGGATTCTTGCATCAAAATCTTGACTTTTGTGAGTCAATCTTATCTTTTTTGTAGGTGGTATGAATATTAGTATTTGTGGAATTCCGGGTTGAATCCCATTTTCATAAAGCAATTTGGTGGAATTCTGTGAAGGTCTGATTAGGAAAAAAAAGTGGAATAGATAGTCGCTGATTTTAAAGATTATTACTTTTGAATGATTTCAGCATTTTGCACACTCAAAAAGTGCAATTAGGGTTTGTGAAAAAAAAACACAATAGTAGAAAAATGGGTCATTCTGCAGCTGTTTGGGATTCCCGATTGGCTCTCGAAACTACAAAGGATTGGAATGGAATCGAGCAAATCGTGCTTCGAAATCCGCAAGGGGCTTCAGCTCGGGTTAGATTTTTTTCTTTCTTTATAACTTCATTTTTGTTTAGTTTTGAAGAAAAAATTGTATTAATTAATTTTATTTTTGCATATATTTGCAGGTTAGCTTGCATGGAGGTCAGGTGATTTCATGGCGAAATGAAAGAGGGGAAGAACTTTTGTTTACGAGTAGCAAGGTGTGACCTTTTTTCCCTTAATATGTCCATTTCTATATATATAAATAATTAATATCTTTAATTTAATTACCCAAACTATTATTCAAATAATCATCAAATTATGTTTTGAATAAAATAAATTACAAGTGTGTAAACACTTGAGCTAATTGAGCTAATGGGTCAATAGGGTTACCAAACTTTTACTAAAATAATAATTCAATTTTTTGAATAAAACATTTTAGGAGGTTGTAGCGCGTAATAAACTCTTTGGACCTATTTGACCTTTTATCTAAATTTTTTAGCTTTACTTGTTCGACCTGTTTTTTTAACAAAATATAACCCAAATTGACCTATTTCGAACCGTCTAATATATATTTGTATTCACTAATTTTAGGGGATCCTTAAGCCCCCAAAGGCAATGCGAGGAGGTATTCCAATTTGTTTTCCTCAGGTATGTTTGTTTATAAACCCCGTGCATTATCTTACAATTAAAAAAATAAAAATATACTTACATGTTTATGCATATACCTTTTGATGTAGTTTGGTAATTGTGATTCACTTGAGCAACACGGGTTTGCAAGAAACAAACTTTGGGCGGTTGATGACGATCCTCCACCACTTCCTGCCAACGATTCTAACGGGAAATCTTTTGTCGATTTGCTACTCAAACCCTCTGAAGAAGATCTCAAGTTTTGGCCCCACAGGTTCTACTCTACCCCAAAAATGGCTCAAAACGGGTTCGGGTCAACAAAAAGGGTTGGGTCGACCCCTTTCCATTTTAGCTAAAAAAATAATTTTGTCCCGTAAACAATTTTTATTTTTAATTTATTATATCAAGATTATAATTGTATTTATATGCAGCTTTGAGTTTCGTCTTAGAGTGTCCCTTGGGATGGATGGGAACCTTTCGTTGATATCTCGAATTAGGAATGTGAACGGGAAGCCTTTCACTTTCTCATTTGCTTATCACTCCCATCTCTCTGTTTCTGACATAAGGTATTTAATTAATCAATTAATGTATTTAATTTTATGAAACCTCGACCCGATATGATTTATCATTTATTTACTATTTTACCCCCCTAATTTATAGTGAAGTGAGGATTGAAGGGCTAGAAACAATGGACTACTTTGACAACCTCTATAAAAGAGAGCGTTTTACAGAACAAGGAGATGCTATTACCTTTGAATCCGAGGTAACAAAGATTCAGTTGTTTTGTGGGACCCGCTAATTTTCTTTTTATTTTTAAAATTTTATAATATAGTTTATGCGTTAAATTTTGTTACTAAAAAGATTTTTTGTTTCAGGTTGACCGTGTGTATCTTAGTTCTCCAAATTGTATTGCGGTTCTTGATCATGAAAGGAAGCGTACTTATGTGATAAGAAAAGAAGGCCTACCGGATGTTGGTAAGTTGTTTCAAAACTTATCTGCTTTTAGCCTATAATTTGCAACCTTTTGACTTTTTCTAGTCAAACTTTCTACTAGTAAATTGACTTTAACAATCGGAATAACATTTTTTTTTCATGATTTCTGAAAATGAAGTGGTATGGAATCCATGGGACAAGAAATCAAAAGCAATGTCGGATTTTGGAGATGAAGAATACAAGCAAATGTTATGTGTTGATGGTGCAGCAATCGAGAAACCGATTACTTTGAAACCAGGTGAAGAATGGACGGGTCGTTTGGAAATTACGGTTGTGCCCTCAAGTTTTTGCAGTGAGGATCTCTGATTTTCAGTTGAGATTCCTCCTCTCTAATAAAGATACTTGGGTTTGATCTTTTCTTCACATATGCAACTAGTTTTTAGGTCTTGTTTTTAGCGTTATGTAATCTGCGTTAGGATTATTGATTAGCGTATGGTTCTGATTTGAACATGGATGCATACTATAATCATGCCAAAATGTTATCTTGACTCGGCTTGTTAATTATTTTTAGTTAATCACGTATGTTCTTTCTTGTAAACCCAAAAACCTTACGGGTTTTTCATGTTATCATTTGAGCATCAAAAAGTTCATTTCTAAAAGCCCAGCCCAACATGAGTCATATCTTCCTCTGAGTTGGTAGGTTTTATCGATCCGCAATCTTTGGAAAGTCGTTTCATGCTATTGGTCGTTTCTTTTTCTGAAATATTTTATTGTCTAACCAGTTTTCTAAGATTTAAGTACAAGTGTAACGTGTATCATCACGGTGGGGAGGCTGTGATCCTTTGTGGCAACACCATTTGGCGAAAATGGTGATTTTTGTACAACAATTTTTATTCTACAATCATTGCTTGATATAGTTGTACAGTTAGCTATAAAACTTGTATAATTTGATACATGAGTTTAAATTGTGGTGTATTAATGAATTCTCTTTGACGAAGGCACCGCATCAAGAGTGGTGTGAGTGACACTGTTCGTAGGTAAACTCACAAAGGAGGAAAGAGAGAGGGTGTATTTGAGTCGAATTTTGATAGATGGTATATTTGATATTTTAAAATTTGAAATGTGAAATGAGAAATGCTGATGTGCCGCTAATGTAAGCATTTGGCGCGCTTGAGCCATGATACACAACGCTCTTATAGACTTCTCTAAGTTTTGAGAGTGTATTAACTATTAACTAAAAATGATTTTCAAAAATAAATTTAGTAAAACCAAAATTCTCATAAAAGAATTTACTTTCAAATGTTCAAAATGGATCGTCTAACCAGACACAAATAAAACTCCACTCAAAATTTGGCAAATATCATCAAGTCGAAAAAAAATGGTATGACCACAAAAAATGATCTCATCCAAAAAAAATCACAAAAAAAAAAAAAAAAAAAACAAGAATCACATAATCACACAAAAAATATCAAGCCACACCATATATTCGGAAAATTTGAAGTCATACAAGTTTAAAAAAAATATATTATATTTTTGTTTTATTTTAGTAACTATCGCTTAACTAAAAACGTGCATTTAGTAATGAATTAAATTTGATTACATGGTCCAAATTCAAAGCCACTATAAGGCTATAAAAGATGTGAATTCTCAGTCTATTTATTTACATTTGTACTTTATTTGTCCAAAAATAAATCCGTCGTAACTTTACTTTTGAGAAAACAATTGTTCCATATGCACACACATCAACATTAAAATAAAATGTCCACTTGTGCAATCATGGAACACATGTCCTACTAGACCCCCTCTTTCCACTTTTTTCCCGTAGTTTCTTATATTTTTCACTTCGACTAATAAATTAAATTTAAGTTGTATTTAAAACAATTACTTTGCTTTTAAAAAAGCTGAAATATTATAATAAAAGAATAATTTATTTTGAAATTAAGGAAATATTAGATTTCATAAAATGCATTAGTGACTATAAATTCAATAGTAGCCAGTTATTTATGACTCGTTTAGACCCGGACGGTTTGGTCAAACCTAACGACCCCACAATGACCCGGCCTAAATCTTTCCTACATTTGTTATTGCCAATTTGCCATAAATATTTCACATATATGTTAAAACCCTTAAATCCCGACAAACTCATACTACCATCCCCCGCCATATGCTCGTTAAAACAAAATGGATTTGGCTTTGCCGGATCGTTAAAAGTTTCTATGCATGAAAACACCCCATAACACGCTTTAATATGCTACATCATATTATGTATATATTAAAGTCATGTTAAAGTTATGTTAAAACCCAAAAACTCTATAACAATCATTATACCAAGGAATGTTATATACCCGCGCGTTGCAGCGGAGTTTTAAATCTAATTTTTTTTAATGTAAAGAACATTTTCTTACTTTAATTGATTTATTTATATGCTAAGATGTGGCTTGTTTATGATTTAGATTAAAACAAAAGCTGATTGTCTAATAAAATTATTTATAAAAATTCAAACTTCATTGTCGATTCTTAGTTTTTGTTTATGTAGCTTCTAAAGCTAAATATATTAAAATTTTGTAGTGTATAAATTTATTTAATAATCACTAAGAGTGTTATATTGCTTTAATTATTATGAAATTATAAATTGTAAAAGTTTATTGGGATTAAAATTCTTAGTAACTAAAAATTATTATAATATTTTATATGAATTAAAACCTATCACTAAAAGTAAAAGTGCAATTTATTAAAATATTATTAGAATATCTTAAATGTTAAAATGGGTATTGAAACCCACGGCCAAGCAGTAATTTGACCCCATTTTGTTGGGGTTTCTATGAATTCAAGGCTCCGTTATTTTTGCAACTCCGTTTGAAATTTTTGTAATGAACAGTATAATTGGAAATGAACATATATACGTTGCACTATGCATTTTTTTTAAATAAGAAACATAATCTACTCATAAATTTATCTATGTTCACTATTTAACTTGGATCTTTAACTTCAAGATTGGGGGTAAACACATTTACCACTATGTCATTAGCCCTTTGATACTCTGCCACAATTGCCCAAGGTTCTAAAAATCGCGTCATGGCGGCGCCAAGGCGTGAGGTGCGACTTCACCGTTATCAATTAGACCATGGTGGCACTTTAAGGCGTGGCGAAGAAAAAACGTGATAAGGCAGCGTAAGATGCGCCTTATCGCAAGTTTTTTCGAAATGTCTTAAAATTTACTTTTATCTTTGAAAAAAATACTGTGATGTAATTATAAATTTAGATTTAATATTTTTTAATTAAATTTCACGCATGAAAATCTTATAAATCAATAGTAATTATTTTTTTTATCTTGATATACATATGTATATATAATTATGATAAAAAAATTATCGCCTTAAAAAACATCATGGCTCGCCACGTTCAAGACTTATGATGCCGCCACACATTTTTTATAACTTTGCTATTGCCTAAAGGCAAAAGCTAGTGACGATTGACAACGACTAACGCAGAAGGGTGGGTCTTACAAATTTATTTTCCAATTTTGCTTGAACCCCAAGTTTATCATCTTCTACAAGTTACCTCTTACATTATTTTGGAACTTGGAACGTTATTTATGATTTTTCACAGATTAACCAAAATTAGATATATAAAATCTCTTGCTTTTGAATGGCTCGAGTGAAAATTAATTGCGTCCGGTTTGTTGATTAAGGAATTAAGTTCAGTTTCAGTTGATTAAAACACGATTTTGTATAACCTAGCAGGTTACCCGCGTAACGCGGCGGCGGGTACCCTGTGACTAAATTTGACGGCGATCAAGTAGTGGGTGGTGACGACGTTAGTGATAGTGACTGGTGGTTGTGGTCGTGTGGATAATGGCTGCTGGTTGACTGGACGTTTTAAGTTTATGTGTTATGTTGGATGTTTTTTTTTGGGATAATTAAAGTATCAAGTAGATCAATTGGTTAACACACAGTCCATACTCCCAAAAGATCTTGGGTTCGAATCCCCTAATTTTTTTTATATTGTGGTGTTTAAGATGTTTCCCAAATTAGAACTTTAAGATTAAGTTTAAGATTAAGACATTATAAACTTAAAAGACTTAAACGTTTTAAGAAGGAGTAAGATAAGATAAATTGTAGGAGTAAATGTATAATGTATAAATGGGAAGGTTGGGCCATCATTTTTTCTTAATTGTATAAATATACAAAAGGTCAATACAATTTATAAAAACTATATTCTATAATATACATTTAGCATGGGGTGAATAGTGCCAACCAACCAGGTTAATTATTATTTTTAATTTATGTTTAGCTGCCTTTATTGACAAATAATTCAACCATTTCTTTTATTTTTAACTTTATATTATACTATTGTTTTATGTAAGATATACTACATAATATGTATACTTTATTATATTTTGTGTAAGGTATTTTATACATCATCCACTAAGAGCATCTCTAATGGTAGTTTTTTTCTAAAGCTTATTACTATTCTAATAAGTATTTGAAAGACTTTTTACCATTGGAATGTCTAGCTTTTTGAAAAACTTATTGCAAAGACTTATTCTCTACTAACCTTTTAACTAACTTTTAATGTTTGTCATTTTTAGCCCCTTATGTTTAATATCTTTTCACTTTAAACCTTAGATGTATTATATATAAATTTTTTTATTATATTTTTATTTCTTAATAAATAAATTATATAATATTTAACGTCAATTAGTATAATAATTTTGTATTAGACATTTTAATAGATATAATATTTAGTAAGATGTCAAAAATATTGTCAAATTATATATAGGGATATTTATAAAACATTTGAAATAGATAAATGTAAATTAGAAATATTGTAAAAGAAAAAGCTTTTGGAGAGGTTAACCATTGGAGATGTTATTTATAAAAAAGTTTTGGTTAGTAGAATGTTGATGTGACAAAACTAATAAGCTTTTATGAGGTTAACCATTGGGGATGCCCTAACTATCTATTTTATTGTATTTTAACTCATACTTTAATCTTTTGCCTCAAAATTCGTGAAAGCTCAAATTTATCACTTATTGTGATACGAAGGAAGTATAAAAGGAGTACTTTGACTAATCACATGGCGACTATTTGCTTTGCAAGAAGGGGTGAACGTCCATTGCTTTAAAGGTTTTTTTGACTCCTAAGAAATATCTTGAAACCTATATTTTTTTCAATATAAGTTAGTGTATATATTTGAGAGTTATGTAATCAAAAGTATCTTGAAAAATAAATATATTTGAATAAACAGTTTTTTTTGCTATCTTATGAAATTGTACATTTTTAAAAATAAAGGATATGTTAAATATTTAGAGTTGCGTTCAAGGAGGTCTATTATTTTTACGAAGTCCCGAGGAACAAATCTCAACCATTGATCAATAAGATCTAATGGTCAAGATTAATCACATATTTCATATATTGAAGGGTATTTTGGGTCATTTTTTAAAAAATAAATATATATTTTTTTATTTTTTTTGTAATGAAGGGGTATTTTGATCATTTGGCACTTAAAAAAATTTCAATTTATTTTTTATTTATTTATATATTAATTTTTATTAAATATAATATTTATTTGATAATTACGTGTATGACTTAATCACATGTGATTTTAGTGTAATCACATGTGATTTTAGTGTAAAATCACTTGTGATTGTATATTTAGAGAAACGTTCAAGGAGATCCATCATTTTTATCAAGTCCCGAGTAACAAATCTCAACCATTGATCAATAAGATCTAGTGTTTAAGATTAATCACATATTTTATACTAAAGGTGTAGGAATACCTTGTAGGATTCACATGGCGGAACTTGAACCCCACATACCGGATCTCTACTATACAATGGGATCACAAGAAGGAGATGAATAAGAACATTACCTTTCGATTGCTAAAGAATGATCCACCTCTACCGCACCACCTGAACACGCTGCAAGACCGCGTTGTACCAACAAAGCAACACAAGAACTCGTGTGTGTGTGTGTGTGTCGAACTCGAAGTCGACGAAGAACCCTATGGGGTTTCTTCGTCCGATCGGCAAGAGAGGGAGAGGGGAGGGATTAGGGTTTTGAGTGTGTAAAGTGATTAACCTCTAAACCCTCACATAAGCCTTTTATTTATAAGGTCTCATGTTACAGTTTAGTCCTTGGAGTTTAATTATGATTAATCTCATAATTAAACTTCCTATTAACAATTTAAACCCTTGGACTATTACTAGTTAATTAATAGACTTATTAATTAACTGTCCGTTAAATATTTAACTTAATATTTAACCAACCTCTTAAATAATAATTAACTATTATTATTATTTATTCTCTACTTTATAATTAACTTAACTAGTTAGTTATTCCACATAACTTAATTTATTCAGTTGTCCATTATTGGGTGTGTAGTGGTGTGACCCTTTAGTGTCTTATAACATTGGACACGATGTCACGTGTACTTATCTGTGCACATAAATCCAACAGACTCCCACTTGTGCAAGTTAAGTATCACTTACTGATCATCGTTGGCCTAAAGCGGTCCCTAGCCAACCATTTAGGATAACCACGTTATAAGAACTCTTACATCCAGTTATAATATTCATAAAATGAATAACACTAACAGATTTTCATTTCGCATCATGATATTTCTTAATTTGAGTAACAGACATGGAGCAGGGATCTTTTTCTATATACTCGAATTTTTTTTCGACTCTGATTTTGACTTTCTGCATTAACGGATTACCAAATGATCTAATCATTCTCCGAGCGCGGCCACGCATTTCAGTAGTCTTAATCGTCGAGCGGCCATGAAATATCTCTTCTAGTTAAAGAAGGTGCAAATCCCATCTTGACTGTCTTGCATTTTCGAACACGACTTCCGCTGTCTTAGTCAAGTTCCTTATGATCACCCTTTTACGGTGTGACGTTAGATAAGCGCTAAAGATCAGAAGTTATCACGTCTCAAACCAAACATCTCAGGTCAGAGGACATCTACACGAAATTACTCATGCTTGGGCTCCATGAAGTAATCTCGATCTTTTGGTCACGTCTAATGTTTAGCAAACTCTTTAAACATCTACGAATATTTATTTTTAACAACACTTATTTCTCTATTCAATAACTATGAATAGATAAATATTCATAATGGTATTAACTCTTGAATCTAGCTCCCACTAAAGTCAAGCAACCACAGACATTTTAGATACTCAAAACTTTGCGTATCAAGGATAGGTTTAAAACATGTTAAGAATAGACAATGTGAAGATATTACGTAAAACCTCCTATTTCAATCCCACAAAATGTTATTACATAATGTATCGATTTCAAACATGTCTATGAATCATAATCAAAATTACTAGCTACCAATATCTAGGCACTGCATGCCTATAGCGTGTGCATGTTTCTCATGCTTTGGTCCAACTAGTGGTTTTGTCAACGGGTCAGCAACGTTGTCATCCGTTGGTATTTTCTTAATAACAATATCACCTTCTCTGACATACTCGCGTATGCGGTGATATTTCCTGCGTACATGCTTGGTCTTTTGATGCTCTATTGGTTCAACAGCTTGCGCTATTGCACCAATGTTATCACAGAATATTACGATGGGTCTAGAGATACTGGCAATAACTCTAAGATCCTCGATAAAATTCTTAAGCCAAATGGCTTCCTTTCCAGCATCATTTGCGACAATGTACTCAGCCTCTGTAGTCGAATCTGCTATCGTACCTTGTTTATGACTCTTCCAAGATATAGCTCCTCTGTTTAGTGTGAACACAAATCCCGATTGCGATTTGTAATCATCTTTGTCGGTTTGGAAGCTTGCATCTGTGTAACCAGTTACACGCAATTCTTCCAGCGAACCTCCAAAGACCAAGAACATTTCTTTCGTCCTTCTCAAATACTTGAGAATGTTCTTGACAGCCACCCAATGGGCCTCACCAGGATTCTTTTGATATCTGCTAGTAAGACTTATCGAGTAAGCAATATCGGGCCTAGTACATAACATGGCATACATTATTGATCCAATTGCCGAAGCATATGGAATCAAACTCATCCTAGCTATTTCCTTGCTAGATGTAGGACTCTGAGTCTTACTCAGTGTTATGCCATGTGTCATTGGAATGAATCCTCTCTTGGAATCACTCATACTGAATTTCTTCAGTACTTTGTCAATGTATGTACTTTGACTAAGTTCAATAAGCCGTCTTGATCTATCTCTGTAGATCTTTATACCCAGTATAAACGCGGCTTCTCCCAAGTCGTTCATCTGGAAATATTTACCTAACTAGGATTTTACTCCTTGTAGTGCTGGTATATCGTTTCCTATGAGCAGTATGTCATCAACATACAAGACTAGGAAGATTACTATGCTCCCACTGAATTTTGTGTAGACACACGCCTCGAACTCACTTTTGACAAAACCAAATTCTTTGATTCTTTTGTCAAAGTGTAAGTTCCAACTTCTAGATGCTTGCTTTAATCCATAAATGGATTTTAGAAATTTGCATACATTGTTAGGATTCTTTAGATCAGTAAAACCATCCGGTTGTATCATGAATACGTCCTCATTCACCTCCCCGTAAAGGAAGGCGGTTTTAGCATCCATTTGCCATATCTCATAGTCGTAATATGCTGATATGGCCATAGGAATTCTAATAGACTTAAGCATATCGACCGACGAATAGGTTTCAGAGTAATCCACACCATGTGTTTGCGTGAAACCCTTCGCGACTAGTCGTGCTTTGTAAGTACGTACTTTACCATCCATGTCAGTTTTCTTCTTGAAAACTCACTTGCATCCAACAGCTGGTGACTGTGGTGGCAAGTCTGATAACACCCAGACTTGGTTGTCATACATGGATTGCATCTCTGCTTGCGTAGCCGATCGTGTAGTTAGGGATTGCTCGTTAGAGATAGATGACCATAAATTCTTAGTAAATCTAGTGTTGATAGATTTGCCAAATTTCATTATTATCATCGTGATGGATTAGATGTCGAAGTATCATGCTGACATCATGTGTTATGAGAAAATGATTAGAATTCCCGTACAAGGAAAAGAACCATTGTATGTGTACGGTGATAGTAAAAATGAAGAATAGGCGGGTGATTTCTTTCTTGAAAGCTAGTAAATTGATGTCCCATGGATGTTATTCCTACTTAGCTTATATTCTTAACCCGGTTGTAGAAGTTAAGAAATATGTGAAAGATGTTCGGATCGTTAATGAATTCCCGGATGTATTTCCCGAGGATTTACCCGGATTACCTCCCGATCGAGAGGTAGAATTTCGAATCGATCTTGTACCGGGTGCGGATCCAATCGCCAAAACTCCTTATCGTTTAGCCCCGGCAGAAATGAAAGAAATCATGAGTCAATTGCAAGAGTTGCTTGATAAAGGGTTCATTAAACCGAGCGTGTCACCGTGGGGTGCACCAGTTTTATTCGTTAAAAAGAAAGACGGGACGATGCGGATGTGTATCGATTATAGAGAACTTAATAAGGTGACAATCAAGAACAAATATCCCTTGCCTAGAATTGATGACCTTTTCGATCAATTGCAAGGTGCAAGTTATTTTTCTAAGATTGACTTAAGGTCCGGTTATCATCAGTTGAAGGTTTATAGAGAAGATGTACCTAAAACCGCATTCCGAACTAGATATGGGCATTATGAATTTTTAGTCATGCCATTTGGCTTAACGAATGCTCCAGCCGCTTTTATGGATATGATGAATCGGGTGTGTCGTCCTATGTTGGATAAGTCGGTTATTGTTTTTATCGACGACATTTTGGTATATTCTAAATCCGAAAGTGATCATGCATCGCACCTTCGTGAAATTCTCGATTTATTACAAAAAGAGAAATTGTATGCTAAATTTTCCAAATGTGAAATTTGGTTGCGCCAAGTTCAATTCCTTGGTCATGTGGTATCAGGTGAAGGTATATCGGTCGATCCTTCCAAGATCGAGGCGATTAAGAATTGGGAAGTGCCTCGTAATGCTTCAGAGATCCGAAGTTTCTTAGGTCTTGCGGGTTATTACCGCCAATTTATTAAAGATTTCTCTTGTATTGCCGTGCCTCTCACAAGTCTTACCCGAAAAGACGTGAATTATGAATGGGGTAAGGCACAAGAGAAAGCTTTTAGTGTGTTAAAAGATTGCTTGACTGACGCTCCAATTTTGTCATTACCCGAGGGTGAAGAAGATTTTGTAGTGTATAGTGATGCATCAAAAATGGGGCTCGGGTGTGTTCTCATGCAACGGGGAAAAGTCATTGCTTATGCTTCCCGTCAACAAAAGGAATATGAAAAGAATTACCCGACTCACGATCTTGAGTTATCCACGGTGGTCTTTGCACTAAAAATTTGGCGGCATTATTTGTATGAGACTAAGTTCCAACTCTTTACCGATCATAAGAGTCTCAAATATATATATAGCCAACAATCGTTGAATATGTGACAACAACGTGCCATGGAACTCATAAAAGATTACAATTGTGAGATTTTGTATCATCCCGGTAAAGAAAATGTAGTCGCGGATGCATTAAGTCGTAAGCCTTATCACTCGAGTATGTGTTATGCAATATGCACCACTACATTGAAGTTTATTTTAATCGATGATCTTAAGAAATGGCAAGATGAGGCGTTAAAACCCGAAAATATTAAGAAGGAAAGGATGATGAATTATGAGGAAGATTTGGAAGTAGATGGTCGGGGCTTCATAGTTTTTAATAACCGATTATGGATACCGAGAATCGGTGTGTTAAAAGAGGCTCATAGTTCTAAATTCTCAATTCACCCGGGTATGAACAAAATGTGCCATGATATGAGATTGGATTATTGGTGGCCGGGAATGAAGAAGGTTATCGGGAAGTTTGTGCAAGAATGTAATGTTTGTGCACAAGTTAAAGCCGAACATCAGAAACCCTACGGGAGTTTGCAACCACTTAGCATCCCTGTTTGGAAGTGGGAAGAAATTTCCATGGATTTGATCACTAAACTCCCGAGAACCGCTCGTCAACACGATTGTATTTGGGTGATTGTTGACCGTTTGACCAAAAGTGCGCATTTCCTTGCTATGAGGGAAACGGAACCGATGGATTCATGGGCACAAGTATATTTAGACGAGATAATTCCTAGACATGGTGTTCCTTTGAAGATTGTATCGGATAGGAATTCTCGATTTACTTCCAATTTTTGGAGTAGCATGCAAAAAGAATTGGGTCGAAAGTAGCTCTTAGTACCGCTTATCATCCACAAATGGACGGGCAAACCGAGAGAACGATTCATAGATCGAGTTGGTGACTCATCTGGGCGATTTTGGTGAATCAAGGATGAATATTGGTGCAAATCAAAGGGGTTTTCATCATAAATCAAGCTATAAAGTATGATGCTTAGCTTTTGTTCATGCAAGTGATTTAGGGTTAAAAATTGGAGAAGAATCAAGAACCTTAGTTAGGGTTTGAGTTATAAATCTGGAAATTGATATTGTATACTTGTATAACTGAATTTTTAGTTGTGAAAGTTGTAGTAAGCATGTGATTATGCACTTAGATGTATAGTTAGAAGTTTAGGGTTTTGGGGTTAATCACCAATTTGGGGAAATTGGTGATTAAGGGTCATACTAGTTGTGATTATGAGTTTGTATATTGAATGAGATAAGTATAATTGTGATAGGTAAACAATTGGGAAAATGTGGTGATTATATCGATCGGTGACAATGGAATTTTGATTAAAGGAAGTGAAGGGTTTCACTACGCACCATGCGACTGATCAACCACTTGGGTCGACCTCCTAGTGTACTTGGTTCGAACCATGACTGGCCAAGAACATGAACTTGTTCTTGACCGATTGAAACCAACTAGCTGATTTAATCCCTAAATGCGGAATTGGAATTAAACCTAATCCTTAAACCCTAAAGGATTGGGATGTTGGAAATCTAGATTAGGTTAACAAGAAAGAAACCTTGTACAAAGAACTCGAACACACACATTGCTTGTGTGGTTCGTTCGACCATCAACCAAAGAACCCTAGGGTTCTTTGGTCGAATTCGTCCAAGAGGGGAGAAGGGAGAAAAGTGTTTCCCAAAACATACCTTGTTGATTGCTTAAGATAGATCCATTGATGATGAACAAATCGAGCGATCTTCTAGTTGATCTAAGCAATGAACTTGGATCTTCAAGACTTGAAGAACACGAAGAACACGAAGAACGAAGAACACCAAAACTTGGTGTCTAGGTTCGGCCGATCGAAGGAGAGGGAGGGAGGAAGTATTTCGTGAGGTGGTGTAAGGGGTTTTAGGGTTACCCTAAGCCTCTTATTTATATACAAATAAGTTACGCTTAGAACCCTTTAAGTTTAATTAATATTAGATCTTTAATTAAACTTCCTTTTAACACTTCCATCCCTTATAGTTTAACTAGTTTATTATTGTTGCACTTAACTATTAAATGTCTAGTATTAATACACTAATAATTCGGTACCCATATACACGAATTATATACTTGTATTTATACTTTCAATAATTAATTAAATAATAAACTTTATATAATTCATACAACAATATTATCCAATTACTATAAGATTTAATAGCTTTAAATCATATCATGGATAATCTATAATTAACACATTGTATATTTACTCAACTAGTAAATGTACAACTACTTGTATTAATTAGTTAGTTAAACTAATCTAGTAATAAGTTAAACTTAACTTAATACTTAACTGATTCATAATGACCATTATGAATCATTCCTCTTCGTAGTATCATTGCTTATCTTGCTCGTATTACATGCACTCACCGGTGTGACCCTTAAGTGTTTCGTAGGCATGGATGTATCATCATAGGTTGACTGACTGTGCACATAATTCCTTCCGGAAGTACTTGGCTCGTATTGGCAATTGCTTAATCCTAGGTGAGTTCACTATGTGCAATGTGTATACTTTTAATTATGTATGTGCAATGTGGTTAATTAGTATTCGTTTCGATTGGATGCCTTGTGTTTTGCCTTGGACATTGAGATTACCTTGTTGAACCGTAACATTGCCTTGACCCATTTGAGTGGAATGCCTTGGGTGATAATTCATTTCGTGAGGACCCATGGCGGTTCGAGTATTACTTCGTGTAATATGTCGGGCGGTGGACGCGGGAGTACCTGGCGGAGGAGTGGTATGGACCGTGGTGGTGAAGCTGGATCATGGACTCAATTAGGGGTGCCATGGTCACCTTCATCAGCCTCATTCCCTAATGGCCTAAGAGGGAATGACGCACTTTGTTGATTCCGGTATTGTACTTTGATCGTTGTTCACCCGATATTGATATGTGACGCTTTTTGATGACATTGTTATGCTAATCCGGTATTTTGACCTGTTGACACTTGTATTTATTTATGTTGATTTATATAATTATTTAGTATAACATTATATATTGTGGAACTCACTAAGCTTTTATAGCTTACCCGTTTAGTTGTCACCATTTTTCAGGAACGGATAAAGGCAAGGGAAAGTTAGTGGTTAATTGAAGTTAGTGATTACTAAAAGTTGGTTTTGAAGCTTGGAAGAGCTTCTATTTTGGTATAGTTTTATAGTTTTTCGTTGTTCATCTTTTGGGGTTGTATAGATGGTTTGTATCCGGTGTAGTTAGTTGGTCTTTTGATATGGTTGTTTTGTGACTTAGTTTTGGTATAAAACTTGTATTTTGGTTAATTACGGAAGGTTTGTTGTTTATGATGTAAAAGTGGTAGTTTTTGGTTTCGGTCCTTACATCTATGTTCACTATTTGACTTGAATCCTTAACCTCAAGATTGAGGGCAAACACATTTACCACTATGTCATTGGCCCTTTGATACTCTGCCACTATTGCCCAAAGTTCTAAAAAACACGTCATGGCACCGCCAAGGCGTGAGGTGCGACTCCACCGTTATCAAATAGACCATGGCGGCACTTTAAGGCGTGACGAAGAAAAACGCGATAAGGCGGCATAAGACGCGCCTAATCGCGAGTTTTTTCGAAATGTCTTGAAATTAATTTATTATTTTTGAAAAAAGTAATGGGATATAAATTTAAATTTAATATATATTTTTTTAAATTTCACGTATGAAAATCTTATAAATCAATAGACTTGATATATATATATATATATATATATATATATATATATATATATATAAAATTATGATAAACAAATTATCGCCTTAAAAAACATCATGACTCGTCACGGTTCGCCATGCTCAAGATTTGATGATGACGTTACACATTTTTTATAACTTTGCTATTGCCTAAAGGCAAAAGCTAGTGACGATTGACAACGACTAACGCAGAAGGGTGGGTCTTATCTTATAAATTTATTTTTCAATTTTGCTTGAACCCCAAGTTTATCATCTTCTACAAGTTACCTCTTACGTTATTTTGGAACTTGGAACGTTATTTATGATTTTTCACAGATTAACCAAAATTAGATATATAAAATCTCTTGCTTTTGAATGGCTTGAGTGAAAATTAACTGCGTCCGGTTTGTTGATTAAGGAATTAATTAAGTTCAGTTTCAGTTGATTAAAACACGATTTTGTATAAACTAGCAGGTTACTCGCGCAATGCGGGGGCGGGTACCCTATGACTAAATTTGACGGCGATCAAGTAGTAGGTGGTGACGACGGTAGTGGTAGTGGCTGGTGGTTGTGGTCGTGCGAATAGTGACTGCTGGTTGACTGGGCGTTTTAAATTTACTAGCAGGGTACCCACGCAATGCGGCGGCGGGTACCCAGAAACCATATTTCGTGGCGAGCAAGTGTTGTTCGTTTACATGGTAATAGTTGTTGCTAGAAATAAATAATTAAACGGAAATATGGATTTTGGTAAGAGTTGATGATTTACAGCGTCGTATATTTAATGTTATTGGGTAAAATGGTTTTCGAGTAACAGACTTTTGTTATTAAGTGTGGGTGGTGTTACCAAAGTGTAATGTATAGCAAGTGGTTAACACATAGTGATAAGTTAGGAGAGGTCTTGGGTTCGAATCTTATTAGCCGCGATTTTTTTTTTAAGGTAGAGAACTAACTAACAAAAGTGGAAAAGTCCTTAAAATCAAGTTTAAGGAGCTCCTTAAACTTGCCTAATGGGGTAGGCCTAAATGCTTTATATAGTAGTAAGATGCGTTATGTTGAATTTTTTTTTTGGGATAAATCATAGTATCAAGTAGATCAATTGGTTAACATACAGTCTATACTCCCAAAAGGTCTTGGTATGAATCCCCTAAGCAGTATTTTTTTATTTTTTGATGTTTAAGATATTTCCTAAAGTAGAAATTTAAAATTAAATTTAAGATTAAGATATTTTAAACTTAGAAGGCTTAAATACTTTAAGATTGAGTAAGATAAGATAAATGATACAAGTAAATGTATAAATGGGAAGGTTGGGCCATCATTTTTTGTTAATTGTATAAATATAAAAATGTCAATACAATTTATAAAAACTATATTACCAACAAAGAAGTTGTACATGTTTAAAAATAAAGAATATGTTAAATATTTAATATACTTTATACAATTGTTTAATAATCTCTTTTCGTGTTGTATTGTTAGAATAAATATTTGGAATTATTATAGTTTTTTATGCATAAAACTAATCGACTCATTTTAAAGTACGATTTAAGATCGTCACATCTAATTGGTATCTAGTTTTATCTTATGAACACGATTACAAATTTACGGTCATCAAATTTGGGAGAATACATTTTCCAAAAACCGGTTTACAATAATTATAAGATTAGTTCATTTTGAAACCTTTACATCCATTTTTTTTACGATAACTTCATTTAACCATGATCTACAATGTTTATTCTAGACAACTTAACTAGCTTAGAGCACAAGATGTCGAGGAGTTTAAATTTATGTTAAAAGATATTTTTATCTCATTAACATTCAAAACACATCCTAAAACTAGCAATGTCGTAGTTTTAACCTCACCATACCGATCTTTAATACAAGATGATCACCATTTTATTTTATTTAAATTAAACCAAGGATGTAAAATACAATTGTTCCTGTAATGTTTTGATGAGAGAAAAGTAAAGTGTCTCAAATATTATTTCAGTGTTAATAAGAGTACAAGACATAGAGAGGTATTTATTGAAGAGATAAGCTAACACTATCTCTAACAACTATCTAACAAACTCTCAACTGATTACACATCATTTATATACATTGTCACCCCCCCCTCAAGCTGAGCAGTGGAAAGAACACAAAGCTTGAACCACATAGAAAGAAAGCGAACCGCTGGAAGACCCTTTGTAAACACATCAGCTGGCTGCATAGAGGTAGGAACATAACAAATATCTAGTGCTCGAGATAGAACCATATCACGAAGAAAATGAAGATCAATCTCGATATGCTTGGTCCGTTGATGAAACACCGGATTTGAAGCAAGATAAGTGGCACCCAAATTGTCACACAACAATTTAGGAGAACAAACAACATCAAGATGAATTTCTTTTAAAAGAGATTTCAGCCAACAAAGTTCGGCAGCAGTGTGAGCCAAAGCCCTGTACTCTGCCTCAGTGCTAGATCGAGCAACAGTGTGTTGCTTCTTGGAGCTCTAACTGATAAGATTTCCACCAAGATAAATCGCATAGCCAGTGGTAGATCGTCGATCATCAGGGCAACCAGCCCAATCAGCATCCGAGTACGCATGTAAATCAAAACAAGAAGATTTTCTAATAACTAGACCATGCGTAAGAGTACCACGTAGAAAACGTAAAATCCTTTTAACAGCTATCCAGTGACGATCAGTTGGACAGTGCATGAATTGAGATACCTTACTAACAGCAAAGGCAATTTCTGGTCTAGTTAAAACAAGATATTGCAACGATCCAACAATACTCTGATAATCAGAAGGATCTAATAATGGAACACCAGAGGTATGAGATAATTGACGTCCCGGAGAAACATGAGTTGAAAGTGGTATGCCATCCCGTAGCCCTGTACGATCTAAAAGATCCAGAATGTATCGTTCTTGACTCAAATGTAAACATTCTCCAATAAATGTTGCTTGCACTCCCAAGAAATTGATAAGAGAGCCAAGGTCTTTAAGTGCAAAACGTAAATGTAGCTGATTAATCAAATTAGTAACAAAATCAGCAGAGCTTCCAGTGATGATAATATCATCCACGTACACTAAGACATAACAAGTATATGTGGAAGACTGAGCTACAAATAGGGAAGTATCAGAGACACATCGAGTAAATCCAAAACTCATCAAAGCAGAAGACAGTTTTGCAAACCACGCCCTAGGGGCTTGTTTAAGGCCATAAAGGGCTTTTTGCAGTAAACATACATGTTGTGGAGACAATGAATCTGCATAGCCAGGTGGTTGAGCCATATAAACAGTCTCATTCAAATCCCCATGCAGGAAAGCATTATTCACATCTATTTGTCTAATGGACAAACCACGAGAAAAAGCAACAGATAAAACGGTGCGAATGGTGGTTGGTTTAACTACGGGACTACAGGTTTTAAAATAATCAACACCCTCTGTTTGGGAGTACCCTTTGGCAACCAAATGCGCCTTGTAGCGATTAAATGTACCATCAGAATTTCTTATAATCCTGAACACCCATTTACAACCGACAATATTTGCACCAGGTGGGGGAGCAACCAAAACCCAAGTATTGTTAGCATGTAATGCATAAAGTTCTTGCTGCATAGCACTACACCACTCAGGCCATTTCTTAGCTTGAGCATAAGTATGGGGTTCTTTTTCAGGAGCAGTTTTAGGAGCTGAAGTTGCAGGATAGGCAACATGATTAGGGAAGGATTTTGGTTGACGAGTATTGTCTCGTGAACGAGTAACCATAGGGTGAACACTTGAAGTGCCAGTAAAAGATGAATCAATGGTTTGTGAATCCGGTTGTGGCGTTTCTGAAAAAGAATGAAAAATTGGAGAAGGAATTGTAATAGTGTTTGGCTCAGTCACAGTTGGAGTAGCAATAGACTTTGGAAAAACGGTCTCATGAAAAGTAACATGGCGGCTCGTATATACTTTTGTGGAAACAAGATCAAAACAGAGATATCCTTTATAATTAGGAGCATAACCAATAAAGAGACAAGGAGTGGATTTAGAAGAGAGTTTATCAACGCGAAGATGACCAAGAAACGGATAACAAAGACAACCAAAAGCACGAAGAATAGAATAATCAGGAAGTTTATGAAAAAGAAGCTGAAAAGGAGATTTATTCGACAAGATAGCAGATGGCAGCCTATTAATCAAATAGGCAGCCGTAGAGAAAGCGTCTGACCAGAAAAATTTGGAAAGATTGGCTTGAGATAGCATAGCAAGAGCAACCTCAGATAAATGGCGATTTTTGCTTTCAGCAATCCCATTCTGTTATGGCGTGTAAGGACAGGAAACATGATAAGTAATACCACTAGAAGTCATGAAGGCAGCCATAGGACCTTTAGTAAGTTCTGGAGCACCATCACATTGAAATATTTTTATTTTTGTTGAAAGAAGATTTTCAACATGAGATTTAAACGAACAAAAAACCTCAAACACTTGAGAGCGATTTGAGAGAGGATACATCCATGTATATCTACTAAAATCATCTATAAAAGTTACAAAGTATCTAAAACCTGCACGAGATACACTTGGAGCAGGGCCTCAAATGTCACAGTGAATAATATGTAATGGCATAGAAGAATGTATCACATTAGAATCAAATGGTTTTCGTGTTATTTTGGAAACATTACATGCATTACAAGCAACAGAAGCATGATTTTTATGAGATAAAGACAAAGAACGCAAAACATAAAGGCCAGGATGACCAAGACGCACATGCCAAAGCTGGGAATTTGACAGTGAGGAGTCCACATTAGCAGCAGAAAGTCCATAGACATTGTACTTGCTAAGTGGAAGATGATGAAGAAGGTTTCCTGCAAAAGTCTGTAGAAAGAAACCAAATGAGGAAAACGCCACAACAAGCGGATTATCAAGCACAAGTTGAGTAATAGACAACAAATTTTCCTTAAGGAGTGGAACAAGAAGCACAGTTTTGAGATGCAAAACACAATGTGGAAGTGTTAGTTTAAGTTGACCAATGTGAGAAATAGGAAGAGCCATACCATTCCCAATAATCACTTTTTCATTACCAGTATATGGCTGAGCATTAGTAACGAGGCTTGGATCAAAGGTCATATGTGAAGTTGCTCCAGAATCCGGTAACCATGATTCAACAGTTTCACAAGCATCTGCAATAGTACAGGCTGTAAGAGCATGCTCATGTGCCCAATATTTCGGTGGAGAAGACATTGTAGAGGCCCAATTTGCAAAGTGACTTGGCCCAAACCCAATGTCTGATCCACTAGCCTGAGAATTACCAAAATTTGCACCAAAATCATGTTGAGGTGCAGAATTATAAGTTGGACCAGAATTCTGAACAAAATGATTATAAGCTGGACCAGAATTTGCTTCCATATTGAAAGGATTTCCTGAGAAATCAGGAGCTTGCCAAGCTACATTACCATAAGGAACACCATATGGAACACCACTGTGACTTGTATACTGACCAGAATAATTCCTTCCACCACCACGATTTGCTCCTCCTCGAAAATTACGACCACCATTACCACGACCACGAAAATTGGACGGATAACCTCTATTTCCACCATAACCTCTGCCTCTGCCTCTACCTTGACTGTAATTTGTTTGCTTTGTTGTATCAAATCTCCAAAAATATTTGGACGCTAAGTGACCATCCTTATGACAGATTTGACAATTTGTACCAAAATTCATATTATTCTGCATATTGCTTACAAAATTAGAAGATGACTTAGCTTGATGTGGAGGAAGTGTAGAGGCAGTCATGGCAGAAGTGTCAACAATAGAAGGAATTTGAGCTTCTCTGGTCAATCGCTGATCATATACTAATAATTTTGACCTCAATTCCATGAACGAAGGTAGCACTGAAGAATTTTCAATATGTATCGCAAGAACCCTAAATTCCTGATTTAATCCAGTTAGGGCATGAATGGCTAAATCAGAATCATCAATGTTAACACCAATTGACATTAGCGATTGAGCAATGCCACTTATTTCAATACAATATTCATCAACACATGTTGAACCTTGTTTGATTTGATGCAGGCGACTTTGAAGTTGAATTTTCTTTGCCGATATCTCTTGCAAAAACAGAGTTTCAAGTTTCTGCCACAATTCATATGTAGTTTGAGTTCCAATAGCAACATGAGCCACAGAGGAACTAAGTGTTGCATTGATACAAATCTCAACATATTTGTTTAATTTCTTCCAATTGGCATAGGTATTGCTTGTAACAGGTGGTGGTAAGCTTGTTCCATCAACAAACTTAATTAGATCTAGCGATTCAAGAACGGAAGAAATTTGATGTTTCCAGACGAGATAATTATCGTCTTTTAACTGAACAGAAACAAAATTCGAAATATTCGTGATCGGAAGCATTTGAGAAGTCTGATTGTTTGAAGTAGTCATGATAATCGATTCACAAACAAGAATGAAATCGATGAGATAAGAAAGAAAAATAAATTGCTTCGATTAGGTCTGATCGAAGCTCTGATACCATGTAATGTTTTGATGAGAGAAAAGTAAAGTGTCTCAAATATTATTTCAGTGTTAATGAGAGTACAAGACATAGAGAGGTATTTATACAAGAGATAAGCTAACAGTATCTCTAACAACTATCTAACAAACTCTCAACTGATTACACATCATTTATATACATTATCAGTTCCTTTGTCAACAATCAAACGTGTACACATGATTTGAAGGCATACATATTTATCGCTCCTTCATGAAAACGTACTTCTTCGAAATATTTACCTAATAAATATACGTACTCTGTTTATCCCATTTTCTGACATATATAAAAAAACACTAGTACACACCTAAAAAATCTAGTATAAATCAATATAAAAGTAGGTACGTATCTCCAACTACCCATTATTTAAAATTCCGATTAGGTTTTTAATTTGAGTTTTGATAATCACAGTCCTAAGGGCTGTCAATAGACATGCATCGATATTTTGTAGTTAAATCTATAACTAGCCCCTGGACTATAAGAATTACCACCATCTGAATTAATATACAACTTTTTATGTTTTAAAAACAACACAAAGACTATCATTATTAAAATCTTTTTAATTAATATAGTAAATCATACGAGTATAAATTATTTATCTAAGTATATTTCTCTATCTTGTTTTTTGGATACCCTTGGTGAGCAAGGAAATACTCTATAGATAATTTATGGGGGAAATCATAGTTTCCAACTTCCCATAAATTATACTTGGCAAATATTTTGTTTTTCCATTTGGAAAAATAACTAAAAAATTTTAAGGTTGGGGCTCAAATCTCATCGTAGATAT
Organism: Calendula officinalis; assembly: GCA_963853835.1. Taxonomy (NCBI): domain Eukaryota; kingdom Viridiplantae; phylum Streptophyta; class Magnoliopsida; order Asterales; family Asteraceae; genus Calendula; species Calendula officinalis. The sequence goes on along the minus strand of OY970820.1, from coordinate 87,545,471 downwards.
AGGTAGAAATTTTAAGGTTGGGGATAAATAATTTGCCGTTAAAAAAAAACTAAAAAATCTCCAATCTTCCAACTAAATTTCGAATAAATCAATATTAACAGAGATTTCCTACCATTTCGATTACACAATTTTTTTTATGGGAAGCACTACTAAATTTATCATAACTACTCAAACCAATTAATTCAAAAAGATGCTTAAGTACGATAATCAAAAATAATATTTAGTCCTATCATTTGATTCTACTTATAGTCATACTCATTCGATATAATAATTTATTTGTATAATTATAGTAATTATTTCCAATCGTGACTGTGACAATTCAGTTTTTCCACATCAACTTAATTTTAGGTTATATTTCAACTGACATAAAACCAACACACATTTTTAAAATACAATTTCGCTAAAAAATTGAGCCATGCACGTTATAAAATAATAACACGTAAAACACTCATTTTTATTTACATGGAACCTACTCGTCGCTTAACCAAATGAGCAACCAAAGAAACCTAACTAAAAGTACGGTACCGCCACGGTTTCTACAAACCAAATGTGTCTTTTTTTTTTAACCACAAGCTAGTAAGTTAGTGGTTCGACATATGCAGTGACATCCAAGCGGACAGTAAGTTAGTGGTTCGATAACCGTGTCTTCGTTATTACTTATTGACATATAGCTTTATATATTTGCATTTCATTTTCTTTGTTCTGTTTAACAAACAATTTTAGCACCAGCAAATTTATGAAATAAAAAACAAATTAATAAAAAAAAATTAAACAACTTACACACTCCATAATTCTATACCATTCACAAATAATATATATAGAAATCTAGTCCATAAAAAGTAGTAGATCAAGAATCTTCCCTACCGTTTCTCCTACTTTGCTATTTACACTCATTCAAACATATTGAATCTCTCCATTCACTCCCTCACTTTTAGCTTACCGTTTCATCTTATTTTCTCATAATTAATACTCCTTAACTTGCTTTAAACATTCACCGATACAATTTTAACCATGTGAAAATGGAATTGGGTTCATTTTCTAAGTTCAAAGTAAATCGCATCTTCACTACCAAGCAACAATCAGAAATGGATTTACCGAAACTGGTTACGATTTCTATGATGGATCGTGATGCAACGGATTCTTCAAGCGATGAGGATAACAACGTATTAGGTTGCCGCAAAATTAATAAGTATGAAAGTGTGATTATATTCGAAAGCAATTGTTGTGGAAAGAATTTACAAGAAAATGGTGATGATGGTAGGAAGAAAAAACAGAGTCACCGGAGAAAAAAACCGGCTGCGGTGGCGGTGGCAGGGGAATGTTTGCGGAATGAACGGAAGTTTCGGGGAGTAAGGCGGCGGCAGTGGGGGAGGTGGGCGGCGGAGATTCGTGATCCGATTAATCGGACTAGAATTTGGTTAGGTACCTACGACACCGCAGAAGAGGCAGCGTTAGTTTATGATCAAAGAGCAATCGAACTACGTGGATCACAAGCTCAGACCAACTTCTTACGACCACCGGAGATTACTCCAGTGGTACTGTCCGATCAATATTCCGGCAAAGAGTCGCCGGTTCTCTCCTCGCCGACCTCTGTTCTGCGTTATGCTAAAACTGAAACAGAGGAGGCGGTTGAAAACCCCTCGAGTCCTAAACAAATTGAATCGCTTCCCACTGATCCATTTTCAAATGATTATTGGAATTATGATTCGAATTCTGAATACAATTCTTTTGATTTCCGAATACCTTCTCCCATAATAGTGGAAGAAGTTAGTTATCCAGATAAAATCGGCGTTGAATCAAGCGAAGTATTGTCGGAATTGAACGATGATATCAAATCATGGGTGTGGGATGTTGATAGTTTCTTCAAAGATCCTCTCGTTGCATAGAAAATAATATGTGATTTAGCGGTAATTAATTAAACGGGTTACAAACTAGGGGTTTTTTGCGTATATTTCTAGTTGTAGTTTTAGTTTTCAATTCCTAGCAATAAGATGTTTGATGTCTATAAGAAATGAGCATAAATCTCATAGACATTGATGTTATATTATGTTAAAATTCGTCCACGTGTGCTTTAAGATTGCATAAACTCATAATCATCTACATATATTGTACATTTTCAAATTTAACTATTGTATATACTTCGGTATTATGTAACGGTTTTGCAAATGCACGAAGGCTAAAGTTCAAGTTTGATGATTTCGTGTTTTATTCAGGCTAAAAGTAATTTTGCTTTACTAAAGAAAATAGTGGTGAAAACATCAATGTCATATTCTTCTAATGAATGTTATATCGGGGTATTTAACATCTTTTTTTTTTTTTGCTCGATCTGTTTTCTTATAGTCATGTGATATAACCTTATTACTAAAAGACTACGTAAAAAATGATACAGAGGGTGTTCGGATTCCTTAAATAAGCATATTACAACTTGTTTATTTCTAAATGCTTATAAAATCAAAAGGCTTAATAGCATCAACCGGAAAAGATGCAATCAAACGAATGTTAAATAAAATCTTTGTCCTACCTCTTTGAAACATCTCACCTGAAACCTCTTTGCATCTTTCGTTGGTCATGCACCTTGGCTAAAAAAAATTGGGAAAATTTGAAAAATGTTTTTCAGCTGGCTTGATGACACACACCTTAATCCATCTTCTAAGACTATTCTGCATTCTATCTTGGGGTGTAGTGGATTGGATGTTATGCAGTTTCATAACAGGAAAATTTGTGAGAACTAAGATGTTTCAAAAGGATTTATTAGATCAAATTGTCGACGCATATATTTTGTGATATTCTTCTACAAATATGAATGGCAATGTTTCTGGATCCACTTGTATCCAAACCATTATTTATTTATATTTTTTAATTGCTTTGGCTAACTTACTATTAGTTTTTAGTAAAATTCAGTCGTTCGAAAATAATTACAGTTAAATGACTAAAGATAATAAAATTGATCAATGATGCTAATTTAATCACAACTATAACAAAAGGATTCGAGATACTTATAAAAAATATTAAAAAACAAGCGCTATAGGAATTTTATGATTGGAAGATATCTCAATGCAATGACCCACAAAATATAAATGTGGGGCTGTAGTGCTGGACTCTTGATGAACCATTATTCATAATACCCCCTTTATGTGATCCCAAAGAGTGATCTAGACTCTTGATGCTTTAGGCGTTAAAGACATTTTTTTCAAGTTTTTTGAGAAAAAATTCAAAAAAGTGTCAGCCATTGAAGTGTGACCCGAAGTGAGAAGTTCAAGTCAATTTCGGAAATGCAAGCTAAGATTCTGACGGAGCCTGTTACGATCGAAGAAGTTAAACGGGCTGTTTGGAGTTGTGGCAATGATAAATCGCCGGGTCCAGACGGGTTCTCGTTTGCTTTAGTAAAAAGGTATTGGGATGTGTTTAAGACTGACATTATGTTATTTGTGGTTGAATTTTTTGAAACAGGTTTATACCGTCCGGGTGCAATTCGTCATTTATTACGCTTATACCAAAGGTGATTAACCCATTGTTGGTTAATGATTATCGTCCGATAAGTCTTATAGGTCTGCAGTATAAAATATTAGCTAAATTGTTAGCTTTGAGACTGTCTTTGGTGGTTGATTCGATTGTTAGTAACGAGCAATCGGCTTTTGTTAAAGGCCGGCAAATTCTAGATGGTCCTTTGATTGTAAACGAAATGGTCGCATGGTATAAGAAGAAGAAGAAAAAACGATGATTTTAAAAATTGATTTTGAGAAAGCTTATGACTCGTTAAACTGGGATTATTTAGATCGGATTTTGGAATTCATGAACTTCCCGAGTATTTGGAGGAGTTGGATTCGGGCGATTCTTCATTCGTCTAAAGCCTCGGTGTTACTCAATGGGAATTCGTCTAAAGAATTCAAAATTGAAAGAGGGTTACGTCAAGGAGATCCTCTTTCTCCGTTTTTGTTAATCATTGCTATGGAGAGCCTTCATGTTGCTATGGAAGATGCGGTCATAAATAATATTTTTCATGGTCTTAAGGTTCGAGACGATCCAGTTTCGATCTCCCATCTTTTATATGCGGATGATGTTATTTTTATGGGGGAATGGTCTTTGTGTAACGTTCAAAATATTCTAATTATTCTTCATTATTTTTATATGGCTTCTGGGTTAAACCTTAATCTCCATAAATTAAATTTGTATGGTGTTGGGGTGTCAGATGAAGATTTGAGGGTGATGGCGGATTCAGTTGGGGTTTGTAGAGGTAAATTTCCGTTTAATTATTTGGGCCTTCCGGTTGGGGCTTGTATGTCGAAAAAGAAAAATTGGGTTGGTTTGGTAAATAGATTCAAGAACAAACTGTCTTCTTGGAAGGTTAATGCTCTCTCGGTTGGTGGAAGGTCAACATTGATTAAATCGGTGTTCGGTGGTTTAGGGGTGTATTATTTATCTTTGTTCTTGAAGCCGAGTAATGTGGGAAAAACCTTGGAGCAATTGCGGGCCTCCTTCTTTTGGGGGGGTTCAGTTGCGAAAAAGAAGATCCATTGGATTAAGTGGAGTTCGTTGTTGGCGTCAATGGAGAACGGAGGATTGAACATTGGGAGTCTTCAAAGTTTTAATATTACATTACTTGTTAAGTGGGTTTGGCGTTATGTGAATAACCGCGACTTGTTGTGGGCACGAATTATAAGTGCAATATATGGTGATAATGGAGGTTGTTTTGATAGTAATGTGTTGGTTCCCAACAACACAAACGTGTTGCGTTATGACCGAGTAACGAAGGAATGATAAGTAAGCAACAAGATTTCAATGATTAAGAGTTTATTAAAACAACTTAATATAGTACAAAGTTTGCGGAAATAGATAGTACAAAACTAACTAAAACTCTATACTTGAGATGACACTTTAGAGCGCTCAAACTAGAAGAGTATACACTGAGAGTTATATCAGCTGATACTAACAGCTGGTATTAATGCCTTAGTAATAACTATGGATGAGTTAATACTTAGACAAATAACTAACTCTCAGAGACTGTTCTTGTGCTATGATTTCTAAAGGTGTGTGTAAATGCAAGCATTTACGTCTGTATTTATAGCCCAAGATCCATGTTCCTTAGTCCGCAAGTTAGACGACGTGTAAACATATTATTCGTCGATGTGGACTTGTCTATGGATCATTAAATGCTCTTGCACAAGTTATTGTCCCAAGTGTACTTTGTGTCAACTACTTCCGGTACCCTTTCTGACGCACAGTGAAAGGTGTACTACATAAGTACAGAAATAGTTGTCTTTCTCTTTACATGCTTGAGGGACAAACGATGATAATGTACTGACATTATCTTCTATTCCGAAATAGAAGATCTTCATCGTTTTTTTCTTCTTTGAGCGGGAAAGGAAAATGTTCAAGGTGTCAATGAACATTTCCTATAAGTCTTTATCTGCAGTAGATACTATCAGCTGATTCCACAATCAGCTGAATAGTCTTCTTCTTGTCTTTGTCCTTTGGTCATAGACTTCGAATGAGCTCTCGTTAATAGCTGCTGATTTGACTTGTATCCTAAAGCTAAGTACGTACTCAGCTGAAGGTTTATTGTATATACTTGCTTGAGCTGAGATACATACTTCGGCTGTTATTTATTCTTCTTGGCTATCGATCATCAAATCTTATTTACTTAGTCTTGGGACTAACAATCTCCCCCTATTTGATGCAATCGAATAGTCGTATAAGTGTAACCCTGTAATGATTCAGCTGATGAAGTCAGCTGAATACTTATGTGCTTTGACCCTTAGGGTTCTTTTGTATATGTTTATCTTTTTACAATTTTTACAAGTATATTACACAACTTTTGATTTTCTATTGATAAGGCAATTAAAATTACAAGGAAAATCAAAAAAACTATAATGTCTTGGCTATAGCTGATCCAACGACATTGCGATACAGTGAGTTGAAGGCTGAGGTTATTAATTTCTTCATTTCTCTTCCCTCTTCAGTAGAGGAACTCAACAGCTTGTGATAGGTCATAAGTTGATCCACATCACATAGATCCAACTCATCTGCTGGCTGAAAGCACTGCTCCTTCTTCTTCTTCTCCAGATAGCAAAAGCCATAAATTGGTTCTTTTACGATCAGCCCAGGGACGAAGTTAACTCCCGTGGGGATGGCTTTTGTGATATTGGGTCTTGGTCGTTTTGCAAATATGATCGATGACCCAATATCCAGTGGTCTGGAGTCAGCAAGGGGCTCGAGGAGAACGGACTTACGTTTCTCCCCTCTTGCTGAGGAGCTTTCACCAGCAGATCCTCCGACAGCAGCTGTTTGAGATTCACACAATTCAGGAGGTATGCGATATACTAACTCAGGAGCTTGTCTCCTGATTTCCTCGCATAGAATCTTGAAAGAGTAGATTGCGAATTTTATCTCGTTTTCCAGATCAGTTATAATCCGCGATGGTTTTGCAGATCTGGCAGCTACTTCAGCTTCTTTCCATTCATCGTAATTGAGAATGAAGCTGATCTTGTTCAGAGGAAACTTTTCATTGACCACATTTCCTCCAGCTCTTGTTATAACAATTTCATCAGAAGAGCTGGGATCATATCTGGGGGCCCTTACGCTGGTGATCTTTGCCTCTTGCCTACGCTGATAAAGAACTTTGTTGAATAACCTAATGTTCTCAGCTCTTTGGGCTTCAACTCTTTGATACAGCTCTTCATGAGTTTTTATTTGAAGGGCAATGGCTGTATCAAGATCAGCGGCGGTTCCAACTTCATTTAGGATGAAGTTTTTAACCGCAACAGATGTAGGCTCCCCCTCAGCAGGATAAGAGATCTCATGTATAATAGGCTGAGGGTTTTGGATTTGCGGGGCTTAGACTTGTGGGCCCTCAACTGATTTAAAGGAATCAACGATTTTAACACAACCAGTTGAGGGTACAACTTCTTCTTCTTGTGTTCCAGCAGAGGTGATAGGTGGAATTCTTGAGTTATCACCTGCTGGAACGTCTTCATTATTGGCTCCAACAGCAGAGGTGACTATAGGTTGTGAACTATTTTGTTCACCTTGTTGTTCACCTGCTAAAGTGGCCTCTTTCTCCCCCTTAGAGAGTGCCCGAAGAAGAGGGGTACTCTCTGGTGCTGAAGCAGGACGGACAACAGCGACACCCTCATTGAGCTTTGGAAGAATGAGGTCAAGGGTGCCTTGGAGACCAGCGACTTGGGAAGTCAGTGAGCTGACTTCAGTCTCCATTTTGTCCAACCTGGTGGACACAGAAGAGGCTGACTCCTCAATAGCCTGAGAAAGGTGGCTATGAGTAAGTGTCAGCAAAGACTCTTGCTTTGATTGGGCAAGAGCCAAGCTGTCCCGAACTTCGGAGAGAAGTCGGTCTTGATCGACTCTGTCAGAATCGCGAAGGGAGTTCAACGCTTGACGCACGTAGTCGTTAAGAGATATGAACTCGCTGGTGTTGATGCGAATCTGATCAGAAAGAAGAGCCAGCTGAGGAGCCTGAGAATGAACCTCAGTGTGCAGAGAAGTTATGCTGGAAGAGAGATTCTCAGCAGTTTGGGCAAACTTCTTTGGAACATCCTTGCGAAGGGAGTCCATCTGCTTACTCAGCGTGGCCATCCCAGGTCGAATCTGGGATGTAACAACTCTAGACATCATAGCAGTAGCTGCTCTGATGGGAATGCGTCCTCCAGCTTCGCTGGATTCAGCATGGGACACTTGGACGCTTTGGGGGTAGGGGTCCGGCATGTCTCCAGCTTGAGGGATAACCTCAGCTGTGGGACTGAATGTTCCTGAGTTAGGAGGAATGGCTCCTATGGGTTGCTCAGGGACATTGGAGGGTGAGTTGGGTCCAACTGAAACTCCCGGGGTTATAACAGAAGTGCCGACATCAGTTGTCAAAACAGTTTGAAGCTCAGAATGTTCTCCGTCAGATGACGAATAGTAAGACTGAATAAGATCATCAGCCGACTCAAAAATTAGATGAAAAGCTGTTTGAATCTCTGGAGCTTCGGTCTCACCAGCCCGCGATACTGGTATGGAGACTGGAGGAAGAGTTCCTCTGGGTGGTGAGTTAGCTGCCTCACAGCTTGGTTGGCGATTACTTTCGCGATCATTGGCAGCTTGGGTTAGTGCCTCAGTAACAACTTGGTTTAAAGTTGTCTCTTCATTGGCGGTGGTGGTTTCCTTGATCACCTGCTGGTTTAAGCCGGTGACTTCGAGGGAAACAGAAGGGTCAGCTTCAAGATTGACTTGGTTTCCAGTCAATCTATCATCAGCTGAAGACTCAGGGAGTGATGAAGAAGTTGGGGGTGGTGTGTGTGCAGCTGACTCTCGGGTGGCTTGGGTTGAGCCGAAAACTTCACCAACAGTCTGTTGAGAGACTGTGGTTGCTCGTGGAGTTTGTTCCCGTGTTACAACGACAGATAATGAATCGGTCGAGGAGCTACGCAGAGGTGTGGAGCCGGCACTAACTCCTGAAGAACGAAATTGCCGTTTTGAAGTCTGCTGACTTGTTGAGAAATCAGCAGAGAGAGAGTGGATGAAAGGAAAGGAAGAGGAAACAGCCGAGAGTGTTCGACTAGGAACTCCGAATATTGGTGGAGTTCCTTGATAAACACTGCCAATCTGAAAATGAGAAGAACAAAGATCAGAAGCTGATGAAGCCTCTGATCGTAAGTGATCTTCTCTAGGACCCCGGCTGAGTCCAGATGCTGAAGCTTTTTCAAGTTCAGCATCTGCAATCATCTTTTCTGCACCAATAGTAGCAGTCCTTCTTACCTCCAGCAGAGGGGAAACAGAAGTACTGGTGGCAGAAGAAGATGATAAAAAGAATGAAGAAGAAGGAGGGTGATTAGAGGGTCGCTTAACTCGCTTCTTCACCACCAGAGGAGAGTCATCTTCATCAGCAGAATCCTCATTCTCAGGGATTGAGATCCCTGTTGAGGTGGTGGTTTTCCCATCAGTAGCTGAGGATGGACGCCCAGTTGAGGGAAAACGCTCCAGATGAGGAAAGGACTTACCTTCTTGTAGGGCAGATTTCTTCGATGTTTTGCCCTTCTTTCGATCCCTCTTGGATCTGACTCGATCATCTATGATCTTCAGCATGTACGAGGTGTGGGGAAATGCCTTCTCATCATCCTTGTTCTGGAAGATGATGCTGGAAATGGAACGGACCATCACCGATTCCCCAGGGATGTCCTCATAATCTATCTCCAGGTTTTCAAGCATCACATGTGCGACGCACAATGTGAAAAAGCAAAGATAGGGAATATGATTTCCCTTGCTTTTCAGCTTGGTCTAGACCTCCTCGTACACCAGTCTCCCATAGTCAATCCGCTGACCGGTGACTAGGGCTTCAGCAAAGACTTGCATGTTGGAATTGCACTGGTTGAGAGACCCGGAATTGCCACCTATACCCTGAATGATGTGGGTAAAGAAATAGGCCCAAGGTCTCGTCAGCTGAGACTTATTGAAGATCAGCACCTTGTCTTCTTCATTTTCTAATCTGTATCCAGTGATACGGATTAGACTCGCTTTAGCTTCATCAGCAGATTTAGTCTGCTGATATTCTTCTCCAGGTTGCAGATAATCGAATCCGCAAGCAACTCATAAATCATCAAGAGAAATGGTGATTTGATGATTCCCTACTTGCGCAGTAATGTCGTCTCCAGAGTCGGAGGCGGACATCCACAAATCACGCAAGAGTTTGATAATACTCTTGGTGACTCTGGTAAAAGCACCACGGATAGGGCAGTCACGCACAAACGTCACAACTGGTCGATAAATATCGACAAGATCATCCGGTGGGGAAGTGTTGGCTACTAGATTTGAGTTCTGAGAGAACTCAATGGCAGCCCTAGTAAGAGTAACCTTCTGAGCTTTCTTCGTCATTTGGGAGAGAGAGGGAAGAAAGATAAAGATTAGAAAATAGAGGGTTTTGAGAGAGAATTGTGGGAGAGATGGATATAAAGTGGAGAGGAGAAGTCGGTATTTATAGGAGGTTTATGGGTCGGTTTGGGTAAAATTTGAATACAAACCGGGTCATAATTGGATAGTTACAAACCAACTATAGACACATTGGTTATCGTGCAAAGGTGGTTGGATGTGACAGTGTGAGAAAGTGGAGCCGTTTCTGTGTCAGGGTAGTGGAGCCGTTTCTGTGTCAGGGTGTCTTGTCCCTCATAAATGCCAAATATTTCCACTCGAGTGGAAATATTTGCCACAGAGAACGTGAGGATAGGGTTGGGAGATGCCCTTTTTTAGGAGAACCAAACATCTTAACTTATAAAACATGATAAGTTATCATTTAAGAGATTTTATTCGACTGACTAATAAATTCAAACGGTTTTAGTCAGCTGAATGTACTAAGTAACAAGGTGAATCTTATCAGCTGCTGATAGTACTTCAGCAGTTGACTCAAGCATTCAACATACCCAGCTCGTTGATCAAAAAATTAAATCGTTTTTCATTTAAAGGCTTAGTGAATAGATCAGCCAGCTGAAGGTCTGTTGAAATGAAGTGGAGTTCCACGTCACCTTGTTCAATGTGATCTCTAATAAAATGATACCTTATATCGGTATGTTTGGTTTAGAATGGAGAACTGGGTTGTTGCTGATTGCAATAGCACTCGTGTTATCGCAATAGATAGGAACTTTGCAGAAGTTCATATCGAAATTTTACAAGCTGATTCTTCATCCAATGGACTTGAGCACAACAGCTTCCAGCAGCAATGTATTCTGCTTCAGCTGTGGAGGTAGATACAGTACTTTGTTTCTTGCTTGTCCAACTGACTAGCTTTCCACCAAGCAGCTGACATCCAGCAGTGGTGCTCTTTCTATCCATTTTGCAACCTGCGAAGTCTGAATCTGAATAGCCAATTAGATCAAACCCGGAGTCTTTGGCATACCAAAAACCTAGGCTTGGAGTACCCTTAAGGTACCTCAAAATTCTTTTTGCAGCTATTAAGTGAGATTCTCTAGGATCAGCTTGATACCTAGCACACATGCAAGTAGCAAACATAATATCGGGTCTGCTGGCGGTGAGATAGAGTAATGATCCAATGATTCCTCTATAGAATGTGACATCAACTGACTTACCAGTTATGTCAGCATCTAGATTTTTTGGAGGAGCCATTGGTGTTTTCATGGATGATGATGAATTCATATCAAATTTCGTTAAAAGATCTTTGATATATTTTTCTTGATTTATAAATATTCCATTTTTAGAATGCTTAACTTGTAAGCCAAGAAAATAAGTTAATTCACCCATCATACTCATCTCATACTTAGTAGACATAAGTTTAGAAAAGCGTCTACAAAGTTTTTCATCAGTAGCACCAAAAATTATGTCGTCCACATAAATTTGAACAAGTATGATATCACCTTTGATTTTGCGAATGAATAAGGTTTATCAATCTTTCCCCTGGTGAAATCATTTGCTATGAGGAACGTGGAGAGTGTATCATACCATGCACGAGGAGCTTGTTTTAACCCATACAGCGCTTTATCCAATTTAAACACATAGTCTAAATATTTAGGATTCTCGAACCCTGGTGGTTGCTTAACGTATACTTCCTCTTGCAGCTTTCCGTTCAGGAATGCACTCTTTACGTCCATTTGAAAAACTGTGAAGTTTTTGTAAGCAGCGTAGGCTAGAAATATTCTAATTGCTTCAAGCCTAGCCACTGGAGCAAATGTTTCATCAAAATCGATTCCTTCCTCCTGTCTGTATCCTTGTGCAACCAGTCTAGCTTTGTTGCGAATAACCACACCTTCTTCATCCATTTTATTCCTAAATACCCATTTAGTACCAATTATAGTCTTTCCAGCTGGTGGGGGCACCAGCTGCCATACTTTGTTGACCTCAAATTGGTTAAGTTCTTCCTGCATCGCTTGAATCCAGCTAGAGTCTTCTAAAGCAGCTTTAATATTCATTGGTTCTTCAGTTGCTAGAAAACAAGACCATAAGCACAGATTACATGATGCTTTACTTCTTGTAACAACTCCTTGTTGTGGATATCCAATGATTAACTCAATTGGATGTTCTGAGGTCCACTTAGATTGAGGAGCTGCTGTAGAAGAGGAAGATTCAGCAGAATTAGATCCTTGTTGAGCGGCTGACTGCTCAGCAGGATGAATTACTTCATTTTGAACAGATCTTCTTGAAGTATGAAGAGGTGGCTTAGGAGTAGCCTTGGATGATGCTCTAGCTGTTGGAGTTTCTTTTTGAACAGTTGCGATATCTACAAGATATGTAGGAGCATCATGGAACGTCTCATCTGATTCATTTATGGGAACCTCAAAGAGATTTAAAGCATCGGAAAATGCTTCAGCTGTATCATCAGGAGATGGTTCAGCTGATCTCTGAAATGCATCAGACGAGTCTGCAGAGGTGGGGTTCATAGCCTTTGAGTGTTCTTCAAAAGTAACATTTATGGACTCTTTCAATGTTTGTCTTCTTTTGTTGAAAACTCTATATGCTTTGGATAGAGTGTAGTATCCCAAGAAAATGGCTTCATCAGCTTTAGAGTCAAATTTACTCAGCTGATCTCGCGTGTTTAACACAAAACATACACAACCAAACACATGAAAGAAACCTATGAATGGTTTCCTCTGACGAAAAATCTCATAAGAAGTCTTCTTGTGTCTCTTCACATAGAGAGACCTATTTTGAGTAAAACACGTTGTGTTAACAGCTTCTGCCCAAAATTGCTTAGGCATGTTTGACTCATCAAGCATTGTTCTTGCAACTTCTATTAGGGTTCTGTTCCTTCTTTCAGCAACACCATTTTGTTGAGGTGTTCGTGCAGCTGAGAAGTTTTGGGAGATCCCAACATCTGAACAGAAATCTTCTAAAGTCTTGTTCCTGAACTCAGTACCATTGTCTGATCTCAGCATCTTGACTCTAGACCCATTTAAAAGTTCCATCCTTTTGATGAACTTTATAATCTCTTCAACTGCATCACTTTTGTGACGAAGAAATATTACCCAGGTATATCGTGAGTATTCATCAACGATAACAAGTGTATATTTCTTTCCACCTAGACTTTCAGTACTCATAGGGCCAAAAAGGTCCATATGGAGCATGTGAAGGCAGCTGTTGATGGAGAAACATTGCTTTGATTTGAACGAGCTTTTATGTTGCTTGCCTTGTTCACAGGCTGAACAAAGCTTATCCTTTTCATATTTGATTTATGGCAGACCATTTACCAGCTGACCTCGAGCCAGCTTCGATATATTTTTGAAGTTCAGGTGAGATAGTCTCTTGTGCCACAACCACTTCAGCTCTTCAGTAGAATGAGAGAATAGACAGACTTCTTGATTTTGAGGATTCATGTCAAGTGTGTAGACATTCTTAGTTCTTGGAGCAACTAAAACTACCTTTCCATTCTTATCCGTCGCCGTTCCTCTGTATTCATTAAAGTTCACTGAGAACTTTGCATCACAAAGTTGGATAATGCTGATTAGATTATGTTTCAGCCCATTTACATAACCAACTCTTGTGATTTTTACGGATCCATTAGAAATGGTTCCATAACCTTCACTTGAGCCTCTACCATTATCACCAAAAACTACTGAGGGACCATCACAAACTTCAAACTCTTCCAGCATGGATTTGTAACCAGTCATGTGTCTCGAGCAACCACTGTCTAAGTACCAGACATGTTTGCTTTCATCACCCTACACATAAATTAAAAGAGTTAGTTCTTTTTAGGAACCCACACTTCGGTGGGTCCTTGTGACTTCCCGTTGGGACTCACAGAAGTTGGCTTTTCAGTAGGCTCACATACTGAAGTCGGGGAAGGTCTCAGGCATGTGCTGTCACACTCACTTGCCATATGCCCACGATCTCCACACTTATAGCATTTTCTGTTTCTTTTCAGTGGAGTAGAGGGCGAGGCAATATGATTGGGAACTGGACCCAAAATACCCTTCATTTTCCGATTATCAGAGATAGTCAGAGTTTGAACGAGTGATGTCAGCTTGCTGACCTTTCCTTTCAGCCGTCTGACAGATACAGCTGAAGAAGGACTTGGAGTATTCTTAGGAATACTCTTACCTTTGTTCTTTGCAGCTCGAGTACGAACTCCAACTGGCTCACCCATGGAGGGTGTAAGAACAGTTTTCTTTCCTGCTATTCTTCTAGTCTTCTGCTGAGATTTAGCAGATGAGACGGCAGGTGCTGAACCCAAGATAGATTTCCTTGGTTCAACAATTACTACAGTAGGTGTCCTGACTATCATGGCAGAGGAGTCAGTCGATGACTCTTCACCAGTAGCTTCAGAAGGATTTTCTGAGGACATCTCGGTAGCATAGGTTTTGGTAGACCTTACAAGGGAACCAAAAACCAACTCTTCAGCTGGCACAGAAGCATCAGCCGACGAGTAGTACAGATCATCTGTACTGCTGTCAGGTACAGCGGCTGCAACAAGGAAATCTCCTCCTAGTACAACTTGTACTTGACTAGGAATTTGTGAGTTAACACATTCACTCACACGTTTGGATGAACGAGACCATGATTCACAAATCTTTTTAATTGCTTCAAGTTCTTTAACTTTTTCACTTAGATCATGTTTGTAACACCTTAAATTTTAATACAAAACATTTGCCCAAAATAAATCATTTTTCATAAATAGAAGAACTATTCCAAAAATATGGATTTACAAAAACCTTTGGTATGAAAATCAGAGTAATAAGTTTGGTGTTACAAAATAGATCAAAACCAAAGCTAAGCATAAATCCAATCTAAGTTCTTCTACTCTAGGCCCCGCATCTCTATCCATGCGTACCTAAACCTTCGATACCGAACCTGAGTACATAGCAAAACAACAAGGAGTACGTGAGACAAAAACGTCTCGTGAGTTACATGGGTTTAGACCCATTAATAGTAATAATCGTTTATCCAAGTAATTAACAAATAAGTAATTTCGTTCATCTATATAGTCACCCTATGGTGACTCCAAATCTTGCTTTCCTAGCAACACATATCTAGTTATCGGGTTGCCCCCGAACTAACTAGCAACACTAACGTGCCTAACTATCGGGTTGCCCTCGAACTAGCTAAAAGCACCCATATATCCAACTATCGGGTTGCCCCCGAACTAGCTAGAAACACTATCCTATCTAACTATCGGGTTGCCCCCGAACTAGTTAGAAACATCACCATGTCTAGTTATTGGGTTGCCCCCGAACTAACTAGCATCACGTCATCTCGTTCTCACCATAACTCAAAGGTTATGTCAATCTAGTTCTCGGCTATCACATTCATCATCAAACCAGTTAGTTAAAAATTAACAATAATACATAACTAACTAAACAACTATAAGTCTACTCAATTAAGCAATTAGACCGTAACACAAGTATAAAAATGTATTTCAAAGGCTATGTACTCGATAAAGTCCACACGTACTCACCTTAGCAATATAATGCTCCAACCGTATTCTTTCCGCCAGTTTCCTCGTCCCAACAATTTGGTCAAACTCCAAGACTTCACCGGAAGCCTAATTCAACAATCATACAATGTTCAACACCACATACTACTAATAATGTATCCATTAATCACTAGATACCATCAACTAACACTTTCCCCCAATTATGGTAATTTACCAAACCCTAGGTTTAACCAACCCTTAAGATTCTTACCAATCGAAATCATACACTTGTTTCTTTTGTTAATATACCATCTATTAAGTGTATACATCATTTATTCACCATAAACCCTAACCCCCAATAACTAGGGTTTCAACCCAACCATCAAAATACATAGATCTAGAGCTACAAAGATCAAGGAGTGAAGATATACCTTTAATCTTCACTTAGGAGTGAAATCTACCAAAGATTTGTGAAGAGATCAACCACAATCTGCACTAGAGCTCCAAAATCGCCAAGAAGAAAACTAGGGTTTTGGAAATGCATTTAATGAGCTAAAACCCGACTTTAATGCTGTCGACCAGAGATCACGGCGCGAACTAAGTTAACGGATTGTGATCTACCATCGCAAGATACAACAATCCCTGGAGGGAGTTCACGATCGTGAACTAAAGTTCACGCCGTGAACTTCCCTCGTACAGCAGGGCTGCACTTTTCGGTCTAGGTCTCGACCCGGTTTCGCCCATAACTTTCTCATACGGTCTCCAAACGACACGAAACCAATTCCTACATTCTTTAAACGATTTATCCATATTTATCATATTTTTATTCAATTTATTTATTTATAAATTTCGGGTCGTTACAATGTTGAAGAACTGAGTTAATAAATTTTGTTTCAGAAAGTTCTTCTTTTAAAGTTTTGTGGTCAATTAACCGTTCTTTCAAAAATGCATTTTCACGTAGAATAGCACTATGTTTATCCAAACATTCGCCTTTCAGCTGATCAATGAAGTGCAAGTCACAAATAATGGAATCAACAATATCTTTAGCTTTAGTATCCTCAGCGGAGATTAGAGAGGTTACCTTTTTATGAACAATGTTGACCCATTTATAGGAGCTAGCATCATCAGCTGTAATGCTTTCATCATCATCAGCACGAGCCATCAAACACATTGTGTCCATTTATTCATGGTCATCAGATGAGCTGTCACCAGAGTCAGCCCAATCATGAGTTTCAGCTACAAGACCCTTGTCAGCAGCTTTGCCTTCAAGTGCCTTCTTTTCTTCTAGAATCTTTTTAGTGAAGGCTTGTAGCTTTTTGTATTTATCTTCAATGGACTCACCAGTTGAAGATGATGAACTATCTTTCTTCTGCTTGGAGTTGTTAGCATAGTGTCCCTTCTTGTTGCAGTTGTAGCAAGTTATCTCAGAGATGTCAGGTGTACTTCCAGAAGGTCTAGAAGAAACAGCTGATGAGATAGATCTGCTACTCGAGCCTCTAGCTGAGGAGCCCGACTTGTTTTTGAAGAATTTTCTATTTTTAACAAGTAAGGCCAACTCAGATATAAGGGCATCGTTGTCTTCATCTTCATTGACTTCTTCAATGCTGACTTCCGGCATGTTGAACAAACCAACAGCCGAAGTGTTGTCAGCCTCATCATCTGATGGTGGATATTCGATTCTGCTAGGCTTGTTTAAGGAGACAAGAGCAGTCGAAGATCCAGCAGAACTCACTTTAGAGTCCTTTGGAGGTTGAAATTTGTTGAGTACGGTTCTCTCATGGCTTAAAAACATACCATAGAGAGACGAAAGAGTATAATCTTTCAGAGTAGGAGATGTACTCATGCAAGTTTGATGGTAGCCCATTTAGAAGGTAAGGCTACCATAAACTTACACATTTTGGACATATCGTCCTTATCAACCCCATGAGACTTCAGCTCGTTTAACAGAATGTTATAACGATTGAAAGTTTGAGCTATAGTCTCACTTGGCTTGGCTTTAAACAGTTCATAATCATGTATGAGCATGTTTTTGTTATGTTCACGCACAACAGATGTGCCTTCATAAACTTCAGACAACCGTTCCCACATCTCTTTAACTGAGTCACAACACTGAATATTGTGATACAGTTCATCACCAACTGCTTGAAAAAGCATATCTCAACCCTTGTTCTCAAGATGAACAAGACGTTTTTCAGCGTCTGTCCACTGAGCCTCAGACTTCACCACATAGTGTTCTGGTATTTCAGAAGTACCAGGAATGAGGGTTTTGGGAACATATTTTCATATCGTTATGTTATCTTGAAGTTTTGGGTGATAGGTAACCATGTGGGACAACATACGGGTTTTCCACATGGGGTAGTTGGTTTGAGTGAGTTTGGGAGGTTTTCCAGATGATGGAAGATCTGATGACGTAGGTTCAGCCATAACAGATTCTCAAAATTGATGGAAGACAATTTTGACACCCGCTCTGATACCAGTTGTTGGTTCCCAACAACACAAACGTGTTGCGTTATGACCGAGTAACGAAGGAATGATAAGTAAGAAACAAGATTTCAATGATTAAGAGTTTATTAAAACAACTTAATACAGTACAAAGTTTGCGGAAATAGATAGTACAAAACTAACTAAAACTCTATACTTGAGATGACACTTTAGAGCGCTCAAACTAGAAGAGTATACACTGAGAGTTATATCAGCTGATACTAACAGCTGGTATTAATGCCTTAGTAATAACTATGGAGGAGTTAATACTTAGACAAATAACTAACTCTCAAAGACTGTTCTTGTGCTATGATTTCAAAAGGTGTGTGTAAATGCAAGCATTTACGTCTGTATTTATAGCCCAAGATCCATGTTCCTTAGTCCGCAAGTTAGACGACGTGTAAACATATTATTCGTCGATGTGGACTTGTCTATGGATCATTAAATGCTCTTGCATAAGTTATTGTCCCAAGTGTACTTTATGTCAACTACTTCTGGTACCCTTTCTGACGCACAGTGAAAGGTGTACTACATAAGTACAGAAATAGTTGACTTTCTCTTTACATGCTTGAGGGACAAATGATGATAATGTACTGACATTATCTTCTATTCCAAAATAGAATATCTTCATCTTTTTCTTCTTCTTTGAGCGGGAAAGGAAAATGTTCAAGGTGTCAATGAACATTTCCTATAAGTCTTTATCTGCAGCAGATACTATCAGCTGATTCCACAATCAGCTGAATAGTCTTCTTCTTGTCTTTGTCCTTTGGTCATAGACTTCGAATGAGCTCTCGTTAATAGCTGCTGATTTGACTTGTATCCTAAAGCTAAGTACGTACTCAGCTGAAGGTTTATTGTATATACTTGCTTCAGCTGAGATACATACTTCAGCTGTTATTTATTCTTCTTGGCTATCGATCATCAAATCTTATTTACTTAGTCTTGGGACTAACATAATGTGAGGGGGTCTTTTGGGTATCAACCGTGGGCTCAAATGCTCAAAATGTTGCATAAATTGAAAGATAATGGTGTGGATTTGATTGGGTATCTTTCAAGATCTATTGGTAACGGTAGGAGCACATTGTTTTGGAAGGATGTATGGTGCTCTTCCGTTTGCTGAAAATTCCCTCGGTTGTATCGGCTGGAAATGAACAAATTATGTTCAGTCGCTGATAGGTTAGGTAGTTCGGAGGTAGGTTGGCAGTGGACTCGTGAGCCTAATCGTGGTCGGGTTCAAGGTGTTTTTGTACAAATGTTATCTTTAGTTGACGGGATCGTTCTATGTGATTCTCCGGATCGTTGGTCTTGGGGTATTGGTCCGTCTCGTGAGTATGAAGTCGGAATAACAAGAAAATGGTTAGACGGCAGGCTGCTCCCTTCTTCAATTATTCAAACGAGGTGGAATTCGCTAGTCCCTCGGAAGGTAAATATTTTGTTTTGGAAGATTAATCTTAATAGAATTCCATCAAAACTTAACCTATCCTTGCGGGGAATTACGATTGACAACATGAATTGTGAGGTATGTGGTGTCCAAAATGAGGATACATACCATATTTTTTGGAGTTGTCAAGTGGCGAAAGATGTTTGGGTTGCAATTGGTCGGTGGTTGCAAGTGTTAGATATGAATGTGGACGGGATAGATGATTTATTGTTTACGTTGGATGCGAGTAATGTGAGTAGTAAAGCCAAAAGAATTATGGAAGCCGTTTGTTTCACGATAATATGGATCCTTTGGAGGTTTAGGAATGCGGTGACGTTTAAAAATGGCGATATGAGGAAAAATATGTTAATCGACGCTATTAAAGAAGTGTCGTTTAATTGGATATGTAATCGTAATATAAAATTTAGAGTTAGTTGGTTAGAATGGTTAATTCTTCCTTGTAATGTTTGATTTTTTGTTCTAGCCTAGTGCTAGTTTTTGTTATTGAAAGCCGTTTCCAAAAAAAAAAAGACTCTAGCATAGCCCATTAAGCTGAAATTCAAAAAGTGTCATTCTATAAGAGATTAAGAGGTATTGTCATTATAAGGAATGTATATAACCTAACCATTGTTATGATCATTTTTTAATCTTTTCCTCTGATTATTTATCTAAGAAGAGATTGAACTAATGACCATTAAAAATTCATTAGGAACTCCTTAGATGGTTAGGCTTATCGGTATGGGCCACAAAAAGTGGCGTGGGGGGTGAGTTGGCAAGGGCAACGATGTGGTGCTGGGTAGGAACACCATTTCCCCCCAACGGTGTGGGGGGGTTGGCGTGGTGGGAAGAGGCCACAGGCAACGGGGAATAATGTTGTGGGAGTGTGTTTATTGATGGAAAAAGAGCTGTTGGGGGGAGTAATATATATTAAAAAATTAGTGTAGTGTGGTGTGGTGTGATGGGTATTTCCTAGTGATGATGTGGTGTATGGGTGGTGTGGTTGCAGAGGTGGCAGATAATGTGGCAAAAAAATTGGATGTGGGTGTGGTACCCATACCCCACAGCCCTAGCATCTAAGGGTACATTTGGTACAGAGAATGGAATTGCAGGGAAATGGTTGCAGAGAATGGAATTGCAGAGAAAGGGAATTAGTCTGGAGAAAGAGAATTGACTCCTCTGTTTGGTAGCACAGAGACTTCAACAGAGAATTGCAGCAGAGAATCATTTCTCTTGTTTGGTATAACAAAAAAAATCAGTAGAGAATTGTACAAACTTTATAATTAGCAAACATATTTTTTTTCCCACAACAATCATTATTATAACATACAAAATTCATGGATAAATTAATAACAAAAGTGCATTAATAAAATCAATAATAACATCCAAAAACATAATTGATGCTGTTCAAAAAGAAAATAAAAAAAGATACATCATTGTTACACCAAATTATGTATAATAGATACAAAATTGATGCTGTTAAAAAGAAAATAAAAGAAAATACAAAGTTGATACATAGGAGATGAATAAAACGAAAGACATAGATACATAATTATAATAGATACATAATTAATAGATACATATATACAATCAAATTATGTAAAATAGATAAATAATTATATGTATTAGTATTATTACAATGAAAGCAATAATAACAAAAGTGATGCTAATTATATGTATTAGTATTATTAATAACAAAAGTGCATTAATAAAATCAATAATAACATCCAAAAACATAATTGATGCTGTTCAAAAAGAAAATAAAAAAAGATACATCATTGTTACACCAAATTATGTATAATAGATACAAAATTGATGCTGTTAAAAAGAAAATAAAAGAAAATACAAAGTTGATACATAGGAGATGAATAAAACGAAAGACATAGATACATAATTATAATAGATACATAATTAATAGATACATATATACAATCAAATTATGTAAAATAGATAAATAATTATATGTATTAGTATTATTACAATGAAAGCACCCTATGTGTATGTAATAGGTAGACGTAGGTTTCCCCAAAACTCTATCTCACTGTTTTACTAACGAATAGTAAAAATATGCTACTCATTATCGAGAGACATAGGTTTGGGTTTGCACAAGTCTAACGAAAGATAAAGATTGAGAGACAAAGAGATAGAGTTCGAGAGACACATATCGAGATTAACCTGGATGAAGCGACGAATTGTTGCTGGACGAAATTGCAGCGGACGAATAGGGATTGACAACGACGACGAAGGGTTTGCTAACGTATAGAGAAAATAAAAGAGGGCTGTGTGGTGGGCTTTCTAATCTCCGTGTTTTCTTTTTTAATTCTCGTTTTGTGATTCTCTTCTTTTCCCCTTATTTATTAGGGAATGGAAATTAGAGAAAAGGAAAAGATTTTTTTTCTTCATCTTCTTTTCTCAATGTAACCAAACAAGAGACTTTACCTTTATTTTCACTTTCTCTGCCTTCAAATCTCTGTACCAAACACACCCTAAAAGTATAATGTAGCTATTACATCCAACTAGATTAAATCCTACATTTACTACTATCCGCCTAAATAGGATTATGCATATCCTTTTTCATATACATTGATGTATTAAGAAGATTCCAACTATTTGTGCCTACTTAATTGCTAAACACCACAAGATTACATATATAATTCACTCCTCTTTCCTTATATCATCTCTTGATTATCAAAAAAAAAAATGCTTTCTAGCTAGTTTCGTTAGCCGAACTGCCTAAAATGTAGGCGTTTTTCATAACTAAATCAATAGCTTTTATAAATCCATGCCCAATTTCTCCACATTTCGAGTCATGAGTCTAGAGTAATAACCATTTGCGAGTTAAAGATATGAAAGTGGTTATAGATGATGCTTTTCAGGGCAACAATGATCAAAATTACATACTAAATGATCGATGCTAATTAGAATCAAAACAACATCGCAAGTCTTAATCTACTACAAGAACCAATATATATTTAAAAGAGAGAATACGGGAAGGCATCCAAAGGATGAATGAGGTAAGTTAGGAGTAACGCAGCCATCATCAACCCATAAGCAATTCCCTGGTCAATAGATGTCCCTACAACACATATCAATACAATTTCCAACATTAGCTTTATGAAATAATACATTGATAAAATATTGATCATTAACTTCCTAGGAAAAAATACAAATACAGTTACTGAAGCTTAACTACATTTAACCATATACAAGGTTCTAAATATTGTTCGGTTGTATATATTGTTTAACAATGGCAAAATAAAATTCTTTTGGATTGCCAAAAAGTTAAAATTGAAAACTTTGTTCTTTGTAATCCATAGAAGACCCCCCCACCTTGGACTAAACCTAAAAATCGGCCTACTTCACATTAACTCTAATTTGTTATACAAATCGGGCTACTACATCACAAAAAACCTAAAAATCGGGCTACTTCACATTAACTCCCAGAGAAATCACATTGATGCGTGCTATTTGTGACTACTTCATGGTCATATGTGAGTAGACACATAGTAGGCATCAGTACCATTTTTCTAACTCTAATTTGTTTTTAAATCAGGCTACTACATCTATCTTTTAAACAAAAAAGTGCATCAATGAGTATCAGAGAATATCAAAAAATTCTTGAGAAAAAAAAAATGGAAAGAAAAGGGAATAGTTTACCATCGCTAGAAGAGGGTTTTGTTTGAGAGGTAAATCAGCTCAAAATCATACAAAATACCGAATGTTTTCTGCTTTTGTAAGCGATGATAACAAAGCTAAACCATATCAAACTCACAGAAAAAGATGCAATTCCAGTAATTCACAGTGAAAAATTTAAACAAAACACTTAAAATAATCGCTAAAAGAAGCAACAGTATTCGGGGTAAATTTGGTCAAAATCACACAAAAGACCTAATATTTTTTTGGCCTATCAAAAACAATATAAACAGAGCTGAATGAGATCTAAGTATAACAAGGTAACAACAACACGATTCGATCTAGAACTGCATCAGTGAATACCAGTTACAAAAAGTCTTAACTTTTTTTAGCAAAAAAGGAAGGAAAAAAAAAGCGAATAGTTTACCATCGTTAGAAGGAGCGGGAGCAGGAGCAGGTGCCAATTGAGCATCAACGCAAGGAGAAACAATGCTTAACAATACCGCGAACATCATCGCCATTGCCGTCACGAACAGAAGTCGAGTAACCGCCATTGTTCCTCTCCTTTTAAGCAAACTCAGCAATGTAAGTTGGCGAACGAGGAACAATCAGGACTTCCTCGACTACTAATTAGAGATGAACACACAAATTTATGATAGAGTTGGTGGTGTGTTTCAAGGGGTGCCTCTGAATCCAGTATACGTCAAAGGCTCGGTTAAAAAAAGATGCCAATCGCATAACTTATTTCTTTTCTTTTTTAATTTTTTTTTTTACTTCTTTTTCCTATTCATTCTTATTTGATTAAGGATTGTGAATATAATTTAATCTCATAAAACAGCACGGGGTAATTTACTTTTGATAATGCTAATTTTTTATAATTTAGATTTGATAATTATGAGTTTTAATTTGTCTTTTTTAGTAATTTAAAGAACTTTTGATGGTAGTTTTGTTTACGTTTTTACCAACATAACTTAATCATAGTTCTAAGGAATATGTATATCATTCTGGGCAAACACTTACACGATACATGTAATTATTAACTTTCATGTTGATAAATAAGAGACACGAAAACATGACTGATTTACATGTTCCAATAAAATCACAAGGATTATTGCACGAAAGATTTATGCCACATTGAGAACCTGATAAATGAATTGTACATTCTGCAACAAAAAGTATACGTTGTTGTGAATATTGTTGAGTTACCAAACAAAACAGTAGCTGACGAGATAGATGAATGATGCCAAGGAGTGAGGACCAAAGGGACGTACAATGAAAACATCCCTCAAGCCATCAACAGAAGGGAAAGGACCCATCAGCCCTAACCATGACCCTGACCCACACCCACGTACCGAACCCGTGACCACAATATGGACCCACAAAAGCAGCAATATTGATCCGCAATCAATCAAAATGGGGAGAACCTATTCGTGAGGAAAAAATGTGTAACCAATGATGCCTCTCAGATTTATTCCAGGGTCCTCAAACCAGTTGAAATAATGTTGACCCCAATATCATGAAGGGTTAAAGTATGGGGAGCACATGTTCTGATGTAACATGAATCAAAACAGCGTCGTTCATGTAATAGTATCAAAGAACGTTGTTTACAGCCACACACATGCTATTTGATCAAATTAGAATCCCACCTAACTAGGAATATGATGCTAAACATTTTCTCAGAATAATGCAAGAAAATTAACAAATACTTACTTTAACAACAGTTTCACTAATCAACAAATAAGATCACAATGTCTAATACCAGATTCACAATCTTTGCTATAATGCACACGAATTAAGATACACAGCCAAAAAAAACAAACAAACCACTCTTGCACCCTTTTCTACATAAACATCGTATACAACCTGTAACAAAATGATAATTTCATTAGTATAGAGAATAAAATTAAAATGAAAATGTTAAATTGTCAAAACGAATAAGATCCAACCACCTCTATATAACTTAATTTAATATAACTTGGTTGTTGCAAGAAAATATTTCTTTGCAGCAAGCACATGTTTTCAAATAATTAATTTTATTTTAACAAATAACTGAATAACATTATTAAACAAGATTCTAACATTAATCAATAAAAACAGAAATCTAACATTTCAGAAATTAATAGTTGAACATTGGATACGTACTTGGCCTTGATCACATTGCTAACCTAGGATCCACTGTCCCCGTGGCACTTCCTTCTCCTGTTAGGATATGATCCGGATCCTAAAACAAACAAGAAATCATTAAAAAAATAAAAAATAAAAAATAAAAAAGTAGACATTTAGTGCATACCTCCATTCCCCATTTAATGTAATCTGGGGATTCACAAGCTTTATATTCATCAACCAAACTCTCAATTATGTCCCTTGACTCGTCAAATTCTGAAAGATCATTGTCCTGCCATAACCAAAGTAATAATATTAATATCTCATGAAGAATATATTATTGCAATAATTAATTACACTAATAGAAAGTAACAACTTAAACTTACATCAAACAATGGGAAACCCCTGTATTTGTCAAGAAATGCTTGCCTCTTTCTTAAGAGAGAATACTGACTCAAACATTTGGAGAATAAATGTCGAATTCCAGTGTAACTTGCTAACATCAGCCCACTTACCCTATGGGCAGTTTGAACATATGGAGACTTTCTAGACAGAGCCACCTGTCACATAAATAAAACCAAAAATAAATTAATTAAATTATATCAAATTAAAAAGAAAAAAAAATGTTTGTGAGACATACCTGAATGCTAGCAGGACCCCACTCGATGAAATTAACAAGCTTTCTTTCACGTATTCTTTGCAAACTATCGTGAACCTTCAAAAGTATTTCACTCAATAACATTGTGTCACGTCAGCAAATGCAAAAAGTATGTTGACTCACCTGAGTAGGGTCAACTTCTCCTTGAATAATGTTTAATATTGATATATATTTAGCCTGACTAGCTTCTTTGGTCCTAGCATGCGACGAAACCATTATATTCTTTGTCTGCAAAATAAACAACAATTAAAAATCCATAATTCATAACAAAAAATAAAAAAAAATTAACTTTCTCACCTGCAAAAGTCGTCTCATAACATCCAGTACAGTGGTTTTGCGAATCATATTAGCCTGCCAAAACATCAGATTGCAAAAATTGTAAAATACAAAACAACATACATATAAAATAACAAAATCCTACCTGGCGTTCTACTGTGAGTGGTGTATATCCTGTCATTAAAAAGTGACACCTTGGTGTAGGGATTAAAGAAGCAAGAAGACCAACTAAATCATTGTTCATATAACCAGGGTATCGAAGGGTAGTTGTACTAGCTGACATTACAGTTGAAACTAACGAATTTGTTTGAGAAACTGAAGGATTTTGTATGTGTAATCGTTCAACTGCAATTCTGTTAAGTGCAGTGTTATCAAGAACAACAACACAGTCAGCATTTAGTGTCAGTCTTTTGAGAGTCAAAAGGGAGTTATATGGTTGGACCACCACATCACTTATTTCATTCTGGTTAGGGAACACACTGTATGTTTGAACAAGTTTTTTGCTGTAACGGTCGTTTAAAGTCTCCAAAAGGTATGAACCCATACCTACACCGAAATGCCAAAATTATGTAACTTTTTTTCGTATCTTAATCTTGGATAAATGAGAAACAGAACGGTATATTAAAAATGGAGATATAAGGTTTTATATAAAATAACAAAATGGTTAAAACCTGAGCCAGTTCCTCCAGCAATTGAATGACATAAAACAAATCCTTCAAGACTGTCACTTCCATCTGCTTCCCTATCAATCATATCCATCAAATCTTCCTCAAAACTCTTACCCTGCAAAAACATGATTATTGTGTTAATAAAAGTTGAATTTAGACTACAAAAACACATATATGTTGGTTAATTTATTGTGAAACATGTTCAAATTTAATTTGTTAAAATAAGGTGGGTTCTAACCTGATGATATCCACTGGCCCAATTGTTTCCTGCACCGCCGCCTTCTCTTGAAGTAAATATATTCTCGTGATTATAAAGATTTCTGTATTCACCAGTTTGGATTCCATTAATCACCCTGGGCTCCAAATCCATAAGCAATGCACGTGGTATGTAATGTTGATCATCAGCTTGATAGAAAAACACATCTTTCCTATCACCTCCCTTGTACACGGAAATTTCAAATGAAGCATTGGATCAAATGAAATTCAAACATACAACAATACAAGGTTTAGGTTTAACCGTTAAACTCCAATTTCATGCTTCATACACTAGCAATTGTCCCTATGATACACAACCACATAGGGGATACTGCTCTAGTTATTCATAGCACACTATCAAAACTGAGCTAAAAGTTCATGATCGACTAATGTGGGACGGATATTACAAACTTCCTCACTTAAATTGCTCATGAACATAAAGCTAGAACCACCATTAGTTCCCCAATTCATCTATCCTGACTTTATGTACCCTAATTCGGTTCGCAAAGAACGATAAATGTATTCGTATAACATAAGACAGTATTCAACTCCAGATTTCAGTTTCAATTTCATTTTTCGACCGAGATCGCCCTTTTAAACGACATTTACTCAACATAAAAGGAACTAAACTTAAATACTAATCACATAAGCTTAAATAAAACACGGAATACAGTTGAAGTAGTAACCTGAGTAGCGAAATCTTCAAGTATGCCATCTTTGGAGATACCGTGCTCTAAACAAAGTTGTTTCCAGAACTCCATTCCGATCTGATTCCCGCATTGTCCTACTTGAAGTGTTATAATTTCACGAGGCATCTCTTGATTCTTCTCTCCGGTTACTTCTTCAGTTCCTAGGGTTCCGAAATGTGGAGTGTGTGTCTGTGTGTGGCGGGGACAGCGGTGGTTTTTTTTTTTTAAAAAAAAAAAAAAGAGAAAATGAGTGGAAAAAGTGTAAACGAGCGAAATCGATTGACCTCCGGCTTGTAGCGGGTTAGGCTAACGTGCACACCCGAATACCCGATGACTTTGGCACTTTGCCCGCGAAACGATGTCGTTACCTTTTGTTTTAGTTAAGCAAAATGATCCAAATTTTTATTCATCGGTATATTATAAGAAAACTAGCTTCAAAGCCCGCCCGGGCGGACATGCTTCAAGGATATGTAAAAAGTTGACGTAAAATATTGATACAGTTTAAATGCCATAACAATCCATAATTGTAATGCTAAGTTGGTACAAATTTTGATACATGGATTAATGTTAGATGAAATAAGGCTCCTTGGCATACTCATTCCGCATAATGACCCATTCTTCCCAAAATGTGAAATCAATGTGATTTCCCCTGAAATGTAAACACGACGTCATAAAACTATTTTTGTAATAGTTATACATATGTCTTACATGTGGGGAGTACGTACTCATAATCCTCAGCAACAACACTACGTCGATATTTCATCCCGTTAGCGGTGGGTACCTTTACAATGTCCTAGATTCCAATAACCGATCCAATGACATCTGATCACAAAACAAATCAACTTTAACATACATACATGTATATGAAACAGAACAAATATTTTTTAACTGATAATATAAAGTTATAATTTAAAATTGACGTACCCACAGCTTCATTTTCGGAATAAGTACGATCATTGGACAATAAATCGGTATATGGTTCAAGCACCATAACCATTTGTATTGTTGTCAATTTGTTCGACACGAGTTACTGTTGTGTTGAATCCAAAACTCAATTTATACTGATGTGATAACAAAGGGTAAATACCAGCATTTTCAACAATCGTGAAATTGGAAATGCAGTAACACTGGCCTTCCTCAAACAAAGGCTCGAATTTAAACACAAGTTCTTTATTAATCCACACTTGTATTCTTAAAACAGGATATGAATTTTGAGATCACCAAAACAAACAGAATATAAATACAACAAAGTTGAATAATCTTAACTCCTAAAACAATGTCATACAATTTTTTACAAATTGACTGCACCTAATATTAAATCACATACAATCTCATACTGTCAATTTATTTTCCTTTATATTACCAAAACAGGATTTACGTTGATAAGTATTATGTTTCATAATACTAATAACCCGATTTTTTTTATCAAAATCAGTATTATGTTTCATAATAGTAATAACGCGGAAAAAAAATCAGTATTATGTTTCATAATAGTAAAAAGTAGTATATGCATGTGTCGGGGTTCTTCAAAAAATATATAAACTTGATTATTGAATTACTCTTATTTACATGTTACTCTTTTTCGGGTTCTCTAAGCATGTTACTCTTTTTTACACTGAATATATAAACTTACATATTGATTTACTCACAGGATTTAATAGAACCGTTTATGGTCTTAAAAACAATGCATAACAAACCTTGATTATGCACAATATTGAAAAATACTAACACTATGTTTTGTAAAAGTAAGTTTCATCCGACTAAATTTGATGCAAGTATGGTAATATATACCATGTCTTTAAGAAAAATGAGAAAAAAACGGATGCAGATTAAATAGAACCGTATTCGTGTAAAATTATGATAACTAACCGATGTTTGCGGTGCTTTTTCAGTGTTGAGCTACAAAATAAGAGTGTGATGAAGGATGAAAAACAGAGTACCGGTCGTGGGGTGTATTGAACTTTATAGACTCTCAAGTTGGCATTTATCAGCTCCGTCAGAATTGGCAAACGAAATCGGTTTGTGATTTTTATAGCAACTGTGAGCGTCACCAAGCATATATAAATTACCTGGCATAAGATTTTGAGAAGCCACAACACTTGAAAAACATGCATCAACAAATGCAACTTCATATGGACGAACTTTTTCTAAAAATATACATTTGATAAACCTACAAAGTCATTTCAACGTCAGGTTAAAAACTAAAGTGATTTTCATTGCAATTATATATGGTAATTTAAAGCCTAATAATTAAAAATATGAATACTTTAATAGCTAATTATTGAAAATATATTGAATAATCAGATTGGTTGACTCACATCCTGCCTTTGAAATTGACAAATACACCAATCATACGGATCAATAATAAAAACATAATATTAAACACATCTAGATTTCAATAAAATTGACACATGAAACCAAAAATTACCTTTTTAAGAAGAAGGTTTTGATGTTTGAGAGGTGAACCTCCACCACGAACATAAATGAAGTAAATCTCATTAGGGGATGAACCAAGAAATTTGTCTGATACATTTTATAAATAATAGATAAACAGTGAAACAATATCAATAATTATGACAAGAAAGTTGTCCGAGACATTTTATCAAACAGTTGGTATGCATGGATAAAGGGGATGAACCTTACAAAACAGGATGCAATGTATGCCATCTATCATACTTTTTCAATAATCGCATATTACTCATTTGTTAAGAATTTAGCATCTATCACTTGTATTGTACTATTGTACCTCAATTTGAAATTTTGAATGGATTAACTTTTGTAAAACTAATTACTAAACTAAATTAACATGATAACAAATTTCAATTTATATCACCAATAATGATTGACATGATCAATTGAAATTTACAATAATGAACAAACATATGAGTTTTGCTGGTTAGTTCTACTATCCATATCATACTACTTACAAACAAAAAAAGAAATCTAGACATTTCGTTTTGTGTTAAAATCATTATGATTTAAAGGTATTTAAAATCGTGATTTAGGATCATTATGAGTTTTGCCTCATAATGATACTTGCATCACATTGTTTCCTGGTCATAGTCGGATTTGAATCATGAAATGATTCGAAGGAATTTCAAAGGATTAATTTCACCTTGCCAGGGGAGCCATTCCACTTGCTTTTCCAAATTCATATGCTTGAACTTTCACATGAATGTCATCGCTAAAATGGATGGATTTTATGAATCCCGTCGTTAAACTGGATCGATTTCACCTTGTTAAAACATATTAAATTACTGGTGCCAGAACAAATTTATATGGGTCTTTGATTTGGAGAAGTGATTGACGATTTCGTCAAGTAGCATGGAGATTGGCGATTGGAGATTTCGCCAAGTAGCAGAGGCCATGTAGATTTCGTCAAATAGCATAGAGCACCTAGATTGGCGATCGGCGATTTCTATTTGGAGAAGCGATTGGTGATTTCTTCAAGCATCGATCGACGATTTCGAATTGGGGAACCCGTGTCATCTGCGTCGAGGGGCATCGGAAAGGACTATCCTCCATGGATAGAAGGACGATTGATGTGAAGTTCAGGAATTAGGGCACGTAAAGGGGATAGGTATGTGGCCAATCATAAAATTACACTTGGCATTGTTGGCCAATAGGATAGCTCCAAACTTCCTAGTTGGCAAATGTAAATCAAATGTAGGCTCATATATAGGAGAAGATTTGTAGATTTGGTGTTAATTGAAATGGAAGTGATTACGACTTATAATTACTTGCTATGAATTGAGGTTCGATGTTTGGATATCATTTTAAAATTTGTTTGCAAATGAATTAAGACGAGTGTAATGATTATCGCGCTTCGCTGTGTTTTTATTCTTCATTTATTTAGTTACAGTAACTAAAGCCATATTTGAATAATTCAAAAAGTAATTACTCCCCCATCCCTGAATAAACTCCTTATTTTCCTTAACGCCGTGTTCCAGAATATTTAAATGAAAGAAAAGAAGAGAAAGTAAGAGAATAGAAGAGATATTAAGAAGAAAATATTTTTGTTTCTTGTGTTCCCGAATCGGAGAGAAAAGAAAAGAAAATCATCAATCTTTGTGTTCCCGAGTTGGAGAGAAAGGAAAAAAATTAGCGCATTTACAATTTTATCCTTAAAATATAAATTAATTAGCTAATTTCAAGGGTAATTTAGTAATTGCAAACAATTTTAATTAATTAAAATTTATCTTCTCTCCAAATCTTCCCACTTTTGGGAGGAAGATTAGGAAAGAAAAAATGCTCAAAATTTCTTTCCTCTTCTCTTCCTTTCTTTTAAAAAAATATTCTGGAACACAAAAAATTTATTCTCTTCTTTCCGATTCTTTTCTCTTCCCTCTAAATCTTTCCTCTGGAACACAGTGTAAGTTTTTGTCTCTAATAAACTTCCCACTTCTTTGGTGAGGAATTAAAATAATATTTATTTATTGTATAAAAATATGTACACCCACATCACTAACTTTTTGAAAAAATATAATATTTGGAATAATCTTACTAACCTTATTTTTTTAATCATAATTATTTACCAGAGACCCACCATTGATTCTATCATAAAAATTTGTATAAAATAAAAAATGAGAAAATTATTATTTTACCGAGTATTATATTATAGGATTATAGTTTTTTGTTTGTTAAAATTTAATTTAATTTAATTATTATTCAATTTTTGAATTATTAAAAAATACAGCTTTCTTTCTTTTTTTATCCCATAACTTATGTTATTAAAACTATTTATATGGAAGGTATGTGATGTACTTGAGAAAGAAAAAAAAGTAAAGAGACTATGACAAAAAATCACATTAAAAATAAGGTGAAGGTGGAGAGCACAGAGATGGAACACATGTTTCAAGGAAAAATATTGAGCAGCTCTACCAGTTGAGCTACAAGCCTACAACCACATAATCACGTATACGAAACTTTTTAACATGCAAACTTTTAAATATTAATATTTCTAGCGCAAGATAGCCCGCTACTGTTCATAGCTCATTTTAAAGTACGGTAATTGTATTACTCCGTATCATAAGTGAATTACTTTGAAGTTTACGTTTTTAGGCAAAATAAAGTAATAAGAGATTAGTGAAATTAAATGAGGTAATTAGAATGGATGGCCCCACACATTGTACTATTTTATTGCTTTTTATGGAAAGATGACACAAATGAATGGGCCTCACACCTTTAATAATGTTTAAAGAGGGATAAGTAAGGGTAAATGTGTAATTTTAAATATAAAAACTTACCAAATAAGGTAAATTACTAAAGTGATAGACTTATTTTGATACACTCCGAAAAGGAAAGTGATTTACTTATTTTCTTACGGAGGAAGTATATACAACATGTATACAAACATTTAAATAGCTTCTTTTTTATTGAAAAGATATTCATGTTAAAACGGTGATGACTGAGTTTTATTCATGATGTACGAGAGTAGACTATTTTCAAAACTTTCATTAATTATTTGGTAAATGTTTTGTGATATTTTATTTAGTTGCTTACATAGTTATTTGATTATTACAATTTTTTTAAATGAAGCAATTTTGGAAAAT
This sequence comes from Calendula officinalis, assembly GCA_963853835.1. Lineage (NCBI taxonomy): Eukaryota > Viridiplantae > Streptophyta > Magnoliopsida > Asterales > Asteraceae > Calendula > Calendula officinalis. The sequence goes on along the minus strand of OY970820.1, from coordinate 87,512,396 downwards.
CATGAAAATTTGTTTATATACGTATTTTTAAAGAACAAGAAACTTAATACATGGTTATTTTGTACTATTGGATTAAGTAGATAACATTATTTAATAAGGTTTTGCTAACAATAATCATGGCCATACTTAAAATCTAAAGTATTTATTTTGAGAAATATTATTGTTTTCTACCATTTATGACTACTTCAAATTCTTACTCACCATAAGATGATGATGTGTGTAATCCACTCAATTTTTATCTTGATTTAATAAGTAAGATAAAATAGTAAGACGCAAAATATGATAAGCATAACATTTCTCGTTTATTTACAATGTCTTAGCAAATGATGTCTAGCCCAGCTGGATTGATGCATGAGATTTACTCCCATATGAGGCGTGAGGTCGGGAGTTCGATTCATGTAAACACTTTTTGTGGTGCCAAGTATGGGTGATTTTTCCTGGAAATCCGTATGGGGGTTGGGTTTACCCTGTAAAGGAGCTTGAACCTGGGGGTGCTCGTTGAAATATTGCGAGTAGGAATATTATTTGCCATTTCCAAAATTCTTTTTACAATGTCTTAACAATTGCTAATGTTGTGTGTTTGGTAGAGAGATTTGAAGGGTGAGAAATGGAAAAAGATGTAAACTCTCTTGTTTAGTTGCATTGAGAAAAAGAGGGAAGAAGAATTGATGATTCCTAATCTCTAAAATCAAATCTCTTCTCAAGATGAAGAATCGGGGAGAATTAAAAATCGGGGACGGAGACTTGAAAGCCCATTCAAATCCCGTTCCTTTTCTCTCTACATAGCGCAGGGTTTTACTCCCCATCGTATTCGTCTTTATGCTCGCAGTCCATATTCGTCTTCTGCAATCGATCTCTATCTCTTCTGTAGAAAATCTCGTCTTCTGCTCGCAGCTTCTTCTTCATCTTCATCTTCGTCTTCTGCTCGCAGCTTTTCCACACTCAAAGGTGTCGTCTTCTCTCTCTCGATCTCTATTAATCGCAGGTCTGCAATCTCAGCCAATCTCATCTCTGTTAATTCGTAATTATCGGCTATGTTGTAATTGTTGTTAAAAAAAAAATACTTTTGGTCAATCGATCAAATTTGATGTTTAATTACTTTTGAACAGTTGAATATGCTTATAGTTAACCTAACCTATAATGACAGTGGAATATGCATTGACGTTATATGATCAAACAGTTGACCTAAAATAAAATGTAATGTTTAATTACTTTTGATGATAGTTGATATGTTTTGTGGATTTGGTGATGGCTATTGTTTCCGTACAAAAGCAAGTTGCTAGGCAGAAAATGTGTTATTAGCTTGTAATTTTGAAGTCAGATAATCGAAGAAGGTGAAGTCTACAAACGAGTTTTCCATGAAAAAGGACTCCAGAACATGGAGGCTCACGAATAGACAAGGAGAAAAGCTAATGGGTCAAAACGGGATAGGTTAGGTTGATCAAAAAAAGGTTTAATAATGGGCTGACTCTTTTTTGAAACAGTTATATGTAGCTAAGCAAGTGACATTCCACAAAGAAGTTTTTGAAACTTCAATACCATATGCAAATTGAAGTTTCAGCCCCACCAGCTGACCAACCAGCCATGGTGGCTACCGAGGTTGTAGCCGCCTAGTTTCGTATTACAGAAAAATTTCTTGTTCTTGTTGGTGTGAATGATTTCCTCTAAAGTGTTTGTAAGTTTACAGAAATGTTTTAGTTATGTTTGTGGGACAATCTGATTGTATCGTTTCAAGAGTCGTTTTCATTTTTATTATGTTTCGGGATTTTTTTCAAGTCTGTTAATTATATTGTCATTTCTGGTATAAATAGATGATTCTTTTACATTGTGGTTTATCATTGACAATGTTGTTATATGTTTGCTAATGATAAAGTTGTATAATTAATTCTCTATTGGATTTTTTTTATTGCCAAACAAGAGAAAATGATTTTCTGTTACAATTCTCTGATGAAATGTCTATGCTACCAAATAAGAGAGTCAATTCTCATTCTCCTAACTGATTATCTTTCTCTGCAATTTCATTCTCTGCAACCATTTCTCTATAATTTCATTCTCTGTACCAAACACACCCTAGCATTCTTTTAACTTTTTCTCGTTGGTTATGTTAAAAAAATGAGTTTTGATAATGACAGCTCTTAGGGCTGTTAATAAGAATAGAAAATTAGTTGAAAAATTAATAATTAATTACATTATATACAATTATTCCACTTTTAACTCCATTAGTCAAATGGTCTCCTTCTTTTTAGTAACATTCAAATATTTCCTCCAATCAAAATCAAAGCTGCTTACTCTTGTCTTGTCTTATTCATTCTTATTGCAGCTATAAGGACTGTCATTATTAAAATCCTACGGAAAAATATATAAAGTTGTTAGTTTTTTTTTGTCTAAATCTTAACATTTATGACAAATTTCTAAGAGATGTAATATTTTTTAAATCATTAATGAAATCCTTAATTTAATTTTGTACGTGCACGATTTGAGTGTTTGACAATCAATAATTTTTCACGGTTAAAAATACGTCGCTTAGCGCTCCTACTAAATTCGCTGATCGGTCCTCTTTTAAGCCCAGATGCAACCAATCTCCACTAAGCCAAGTTATGAGACTACTAGGCCCAATGTTAAGGCTGTGTTAGGACTTAGGATTTGGATGCAAAACTTCAAACAACTATCCTTAAATATAACAATTTTAATCTATCATATTTGGTGTTTAACCAAATGATTTGTACATAAAATGTTAGAATATATTTTCATTAGTATATGGTTCGAGTCTTATTGTAGATAAAATGATGTAGATTTAAAAGTAATTTAAATGATGTGTTTGTTCTGCGGTTACAAAATCATATTTGGTGTTTGGGTTAGCTTCTCTAAACAAACTTTTTTTTTGGAGAACAACTTAACTTATGTAGTATCGTAATACAAGGTAGGAAATAGTTGTTGGATTAGTTTATGTGTATGAAAACACAATAAACTAATAAGGCGGTACCTTTGATCATGGCAATAATTCGAATGATGGGGAAAATGTAACACAGGCCACTGTATTTCACGCTTATTATATTTCTCTCGTTTTTTCAAATACTCAAATTTAATTAATAGAAGTAATAAATAGATAATTATATAAGTATAGTGAAATAAACCATCACAAAGAGCCAACCACCCTCTAGATGTTAGTTAACTATAACTACCTAATAAAGAGATAATAAAAAAAAACGATATGCAAACGATTAAACTAACAATTCGAATAGTATAATAGTCTACATATATTTTATTTAATGATACTGAAATAGAAAGTGCTACATACATAACTAAAGTAAACTTAGTATTGCCATAAAAAGGCCCCCATGGCAAACCTCCTCTTCTGGTTTACATCTCCATTGATCGGGAGACCGTAAGATTTAAGCAAGCAATCAAGCTTCCACTCGGGCATAGTCTCATATTCCGCACGTGTGTATCTTGGGTAATGTAACGGCATCTCAAAATAGCCACAACGGTCTTTCGCTTGATGCCCGTTAGGGATCGGTTGTGCAAGAGACCCCATTCCACGATCTTTTATTTATTTATATTTTTGTTTATTAACGAAAGTTGTAAAGCATTCGGTATTTATAGACTCGACTATGAAAAACGGTTGAGACGAGTTGTTAGAAGTAGGTAGTAAAATAAATACGGAGAAAACAATGGATTGCGATGGGTGAGAGAATATATGGTTTCATTGTCTTTGGTTATGTAAAGTTAACAAGAAGCATTAGCTGCCTTTAAAAATCAATATTAATACTAGGGGTGAGCATGGGGCGGTTTGGGGCTGTTTTTAACTAAAACCAAACCCGCCCCGAAAGTTCGGGTTTTGAGAATTACACCCCGTTCGGTTTCGGGTTTTTCGGTTTCGGTTTTTCGGTTCGGTTTCGGGTTTTTCGGTTCGGTTTCGGGTTTTTCGGTTTTTTAGTTTCCTTTAATTTTACCAATTTGTTACCTTAAAAAACTAATATTATGATTCAAACTTCCAAACCTTAACTCATTTCATCATATATAAAAAACAACTAGTAAGTTTAATATAATGTAATGTTAAATTCAACTAACATAATTAGAAAAAAATTAATAATAGAATAACATCCAATCATCTTTCGCAATAATCTTGTCAATGTATTCATCCATAGAAGTTTCATTGCATGGTTGTTTTCCTTTTGCAAACAAATTTATATCAAATCTTTTAAAAATATAAGAATATTTTTATAAAACTTGAAATATATATAAAGGCGGGGCGGGGCGGGTTTTTCGGTTTGGTTTTTCATATGCCCCCGAAAACCGCCCCAAACATTCGGGTTTTCCAAAAATCAAAACCGTTGATGTCGGTTTTTCAAATGGTTCGGTTTTTACGGTTCGGTTTTTTCGGGTTCGGTTCGGTTTTTCGGTTTTTATGCTCACCCCTATTTAACAAACATACCGTTACCGAGTTTAATATTTTTAAAAGCTATATGTTCAAGTTTGAGTATTTATTATCTTTATCAACAAAAATCATATCTAATCGCTCTGGATGCACCAAAGGGCCTTTAGCCTAGCGGTATGGTGTTTCCCTCTCAAGTGTGAGGTCAGGAGTTCGAGTCCCGTCGTGTACATAGGTGGTAATTAGGAGTAGATTAAATTTGACGTTTCAAAAAAAAAAAAAAAAAAAAAAATCACTCTGGATGCGGGTCATATGGGAGATATGATATATACTGTCATACTTTTACTCATGAGTAGAGATTCTAATTTTTAAAAAACCTTCAGCGAGAGTGCGCGGTAGGAAAAAATGTGTAATGTCATGAGTATAGACATGAAACATTTTTTTAGTTAGGTTTAAAAAATGGCATGTCATTAAGTATTAAATAAATGTATATGATTGAGTATTTTGATTTTTGTAATGTTAAAAACCATCAACTTAATGTACAAAGAAAACCATACATATGGTAATTTAAGTTAAATGAACGAATTATAAAATTTGCAGCGAACTGCCTAATTCATTATATTTGGTAGGCTTTGATTACAATTTTTTTTTTCCAAATTTATATTAGCTTCCGTTTAGAGAAACTAAATGTAGTACCGTATATAGGTTGTGGTGAACAATTGTGTCCTATCATGATTGGTGAGGGGAAAGAGTGTCATATGGCCATAAACTTTTTTATGCCACACATGTTTACATCAAGTCTTAGTGCCATGAAGGAAAGGTAAGTAGCTAGTGATGGGTAGTTGGTTGTTACTAGTATAATAAATACGACTGCCCATCGTTAAAAAATCAGAACCAGATCGCACTAAGAAGTGGAAAAATAATTTTGACTGGATTACAGACCAAACTGGTCAAATATTAGAGCAGACCGGACCAAACTGAAAACAAGATTTTTTAGGTATTTGACTTTCTCTGGTTTTGAATCGTATTGAAAACTGGTTTTGCATTAAAATATAAATCGGGAACCGGACCGGTATCACTTGATTTGTTCTGGTCCGGTTCGCAGGCATAAGTCCATCAAAGTACTTACGGTATGATGCTTAATAATAGATTGATTGTGGATCAACAACATATATTCGATTTACAATTGTTGGTTCGAAAAAAATCCTCGAAGGGTACGGTTAATATTGCTTATAAGATGTATTTCATCCAAATTAGACAATCTTAACAAGTTAGTTTTACAACCAATAAATAAATGTTTGATGTCGTATATAAAAAGTTGATAATTATGTTACAATATAATTTTATAAATATTTCAAAAAACTAAGAAAAATATAAAGTTCATTGTCCGGTAAACCCAAATGAACTCAAATTTTCTAACTTACTATAAACTATATGGAGTCAGGCTTTAATCCAAGCCCAATGGGACTAACAGATAAACTAACAATTGAGGTTCTAATATGAGCCCATAAATAGAGATTTGTTTTACCCGTCACTAGTCTAAAACAAAACCAAATTATAATATTTAGTCATTCGTGTAATAAGTATTAATACATACATCTATCTATCTCCTATAAAAAAGAGTTTTAAAAAGTCAATTGACATCTTTTAAAGATTTCATTACACATGTTAGGCTAAAAAAACCACTTCATTATTTATTAGAATTCAATATTTATTATTACTTTTTTTTATAAAAGAAGGATAACATTTTCATATTAATTTAGAATATTATAACATGATAATGACCATGCCTTCTGGTTTACATACAATTTGTTAATTTATTATATTTTCTCAAATTCAAAATAAGTGATACATTGTCAATTTCAAGATTTTTGAGGCAAATAATTACAATAAGGTTTAATTAGATTAATCTGGATAGTTAGTGAGTAATGGATCACACATCATTTAAATAAAGTGATTAAAGAAGATAATTAGCGGGTGTGACCCCACTATTTTTTTACCAAATAAGGTAAGTTTTCAAAGCTTGTCACTTATTTTAATACACAGAAATATCAAAAGTATGTAACTTATTTTGAATCCGAGGAAGTATATTATTATGTAATATTATGTTTGACATTTATGTTTATCTAAATTAATTTTATTTTTGACTTTTTAAATATTGACTATAAAAATCAATTTCACAACATATAGAATTTCATAATATAAATCCCAATTAAATAATTACCTTGTACAAATATTATATAAATTTTTAGATAAAATATGTAATTAATCTTGACCATTAGATCTTATTGACCAATGATTGAGATTTGTTCATTAACATTACACAAAAACTAAAGACTATCTTAAACATTTTCACATAAGCTTAAACAAGCTTATAAAACATAAATTATTTAAGTTTATATACTTCCTTCGATTCAAAATAAGTGCTACACTTTTGTAACACACCAATTTTTCAACCAAATTTATAACTTTTAAATAATAAAACATAAGTCTTTACAAACCGAGTGTCCCAAAAATACGGTTTAAATAAAACATTTGGAATGATCAATAAGTATAAAAAATCGGTGTTACAAATATATCAAAACCAAAGTCTAGGGAATTAAATAAGTACACCGAGCTAATTACTTCCAAATGCTAACTAAGGGCCGCCTAATCCTTAGCTCCCGAACCTGAGTACATAGCCAAAATAAACGTAGTACGTGAGACAAGATTGTCTCGTGAGAAACATGGGTTTTAGACCCGATTAGAAAATATTTGCAATAAAATAATAATTAAATAATTATCAAATTGCACATAGTCAAACATACTCTAAGGCTTGCCATAAGCCCAACACATACGTAAAGGGCCTCCCCGAAACAACTCCCCCGATATGGGTTAACTAGGTAAACTTCCCCGTTTCCGGGTTATCTATTTCTCCCCCGTTTTCCGGGTTATCTCAAACTCCCCCGTTTTCCGGGTTATCTATTTCTCAACACACTACCCTTGCGCAGGGTGGTACCGCCCCAAGTAGGTGTCACTAACTCCCCTAACTTGTGTGGGTTATCTAGGATCCAATTGATTAGCTACCACATAACAAATCATCAAACTTGAGCCAATGCTCCAAATCATAACTCATATCATACTAGGTAACTAACAAATCAAATCAAATTACAATTCAATTCAATTCATACTCTATCAAATCAATCTTTTCTTTATTAAAAACAATTATCTAATAAAGACTCTATAAATCATTTCAAACTTTAAAACATGGTTTACTATGTACTTAGAAAAGATCACATGTACTCACCTTAGCAATGCTATCCAACACTTGTGTTAATCAACACAAATCCTTACTCCTTAATCAAAGAAGTACTTCAAATCTCAAGGTCTTCTTGACCTAATATCAATATCATTACAATAACTAGTTATAATCTATAACCAATTACTAAACAATCCATTTTAACCTCCCTAACCACCAAGTTCATCAAACTTAGTGGAATCTTAAACCGTAGTTCAAGATTTTCCATCATTAATCTCAATCTAACTTGTACACATTGAATACAAGTCTACAATGAGTGTTTTACACCCATGATAGTTCATCTTCCCCAAAGATGATATGGTTGGTTCCCAAAACCACCATTTTTACCCATACTAAGCTCAAAATCAAGGTAGATAAACAAGATGATCAAGAATTCTTACCCTTGATGTTTCAGTCCTTCAAGTTGGTGAAGATTTGAGCTCTTAAGCTCCAAAACCGACCACAAATGCTCTCAAATCGGCCACTATAGATCTAGGGTTGTAGGTGTTATGAAACCCTAGCGTTCACACAAGTTTATATAGTTCAGAGCCTCCTCGCGCCCCGCTCGCGCCCAGCTCGCGCCGCGAAGAGACGCGGAGCTGCCTGCTAGTTGCCGCTCAAAGACCAACCTCGCGCCCCGCTCGCGTCGCGAGCTCGACGCGAAATCAACACGAGCTCGGCGCGAGCTCGGCGCGTTTCGTCGCTGGATTTGCTGTTTTGCTGAAATGCTTACATGCGTCTACCTCGCGCCGCGAGAGCTATTCCAGGCAGATTCTTGGTCTTTAAGCTTGTTTCCATCCAAGTTTTGACCCATACTTGGTTATACCAAGTCCCAAACATCAAAACACTCGATAAAACTTAACTTGAAACATAAACTAATATAAATACTAAAATTCGTATAAACCCCGAATTAAAATACACGAAATACATACGTAAAATTACGGTTGTTACAACTTTCCATAAATGGGTGATTCAAAATAAGTGCTACACTTTGAAAAATTACCTTATTTGGCAAAAAATAGTAGGACACACACCCACTAACTATGTACTGTAACAAAGTGAAATGACTCATTTACCCTTACTTTTTACTTTTAAATGTCATTAACCCCACTTTATTCAAAAGGTGTGAGACTCATTATCCACTAACCATTCAATTAATTTAATTTAAACATCATTATAATCTTTTACTTTAAAAATCGTGAAATCCAAAGTGTCACTTATTTTGAATCGGAGGAAATATATAATTAAGCTTATAATATTATAAGCCTCTTGTAAGTTTTCCTAAACATACCTTAAATAAAGCCTAACAAAAATGGTGGAGAAAAAATATATACGACAATAGCTTTTAACTGATCATTTGAAATATATATGTGTGTGTAAAATATATGGCAAATGGCTAAAACGTAAACAAGAACTACAACTTCGTTGCTACAATAGTTTGATTTTGAAACATAAAAAGAAATTGCAAAAATAGAATCAACCAAGAGATATTGAAATAGTATGAAAACAGCAAATGATACAATCATCGATCTACATAGTGTATAAAATAACATAAACAAGTAACAACTAAACCTTATCAACCCGTATTAGAAAACTTTACGAATCTAGACTTACCTATCAAAACAATATTAAATACGAAAAATTAAATAAAACCCCGTATAAATGTATATTATTCTTCCTAGAAAACCTGAAAAACCTGATTAAATTATTTAGCTGCTAAACATTTACGTTTTGTTTTAAATTTTAGTTGAAAAAAATGTCATATTGATATATTCGGTCAATTTACTGAAACAAAATCGTAGGTTATTTAACTTATTATGAACATCGGTAACAAACTAGCAAAGAAAGAGATAATATTTCCTATTTCCCATTATAGATATAGTAAATGAGAAATGATATTTGAACTAATATTTGATCTTATTCATAGTCCTACTCATTTGATTGTGTGACATGTGTACTTTATTAATTCTCTCTCTTAATATTATCCTTGATTTTGACACATGTCCTCATCTAATGAGTAAGACCAAATGATAAGCCTAAATACCGTTACTCATAGTAAAATACGAAAAGATTAGCTATGACATACATACTTCCTCCGTATCAAAATAAGTGACACACTTTCCATTTTGGGGTGTATCAAAATAAGTGACACACTTTAAAAACTTTCCTTATTTGGTAAAAATAGTGGGACCCATACCCACTAACTATCCACTTTAATATAATGAAATTACCCTTATACCTTACTTTTACTTTTAAAACTCATTAATATCACTTTATTTCAAGAAAAGTGGGATCCATTCTCCACTAATTATGTACTTTAATATATTTTAACCTCTACTTTAATCTTTTACCTAAAAAAACGTGTAAGTCAATTTGTGTCACTTATTTTGATACGGAGGAAGTATGTGATATCTATAATCCTTATCCTTTCCTTATATATAATAAAGGAAAAATTTTTGAATTCAAAAAGCCACGTATAAAGCCACGTATAATGCAACGTTCAGTCCAGGTAACTCTTCGTTTCAGTTTCTTCCACGTCTGCCCCAATTACTGATCAGCCGTTTACGTTACTCTTCTACTCTGCCCTAATTACTCATAGACCTTTCTCCTCGACGGTTCTCATGCTCAGATCATTGAGGTTTTTTATTTGGCGAAGGTAAAACCTAGGTTTTACATTCTGTAATCTTTGATCTGAATTATGCGTTTTTGGAGATTAATTTATTTTTTGCAATCGAACCTAGGTTTTTTATTTGGCGAAGGTAAAACCTAGGTTTTACTTTTTGTAATCTTTGATCTGAATTATGCGTTTTTGGAGATTTTTTTTTTTTTTTTTTTTTTTTGCAATCGGAGCAAGTCTATTGGGTTTAAGAAATTCAAGCAATCAAAGGACGATAGCATTTTGCCCTTTAGTTTTGTTTCTGCGAGACGTTTCACTACCAATTCGATTTGGCTACGGGTTGTTGAATACAGTTTCATCGTCTTCGAAATTTAGGTATTTTTTTTCAGATTATTTGTTTTTTTCTTCAATAAATTACATATATCTTTTGCCTCTGATTTTATTATAATTTATTATCTAGAGCATAGACGTGATGCAGCTACAGCAGAAAATTCACTTATGTTTTCTTTTTGGAGCGAGTTAATCAATATGCAAAGAGATTGGAATGAAGATCAAAGATCCCTGTACTTATTATGCAACTTAATAAGTCTATTGCTTACCAGGAACCCTGAGGTATCTCCCTAGCTCATCAAAATCCTTGAATTTGCTAGGTAGTTTATAAAACGAAAAAGCAAAAAGAAAATTCATACTCGTCAATCTTTCTTGGGGTGTATTTGGGACTTATATAAATCAATTTGCTTCTCAGATGAAGAACATAGGAGGATTATAGGAGGATTTGTGCTGAAACCAAGGTTTACTGTTTTTTTAAGCTTATTTAAGCTTATTAAGCATTTAAGCTTATTGTGCCCCTTAAATAAGCTTTCCCAAACATGCCCTAAATACATAAGTTTTTCTTCTTGAAGCTTATGCATTTTGCACACATTTTGTTATTACTTTTATAATAGAACTGGTATCCTTTTGAACACGCGAAAGCATTTGTTGGGTATCTGATAGAAAATGGATATTTTATATCTATAGGGGGTAAAAGAGTAATATAGTTAGGAAGGTCAATAAATAGAGGAGTAAGGGTATGTTTAGGGCAGGGAAAAGAGATCGTAAGAAATTGTAGTCTTTTAGCTTTGGCTAGAGATTGGCTCAAAGGTTTCATCTTTGAGAGAGGGATCATCCCTGGACCTAATCTTCTGATTAGGGTTTATCATTGTAATTTAGTTTATCAATTCCAATTTCAGTTCTTCATCTTCTATTTTCAGTGTTTATTCATTTACTATCGTTCATCTATTTCACGATCTCTATCATTGGTCCGACCTGCCTTAGACCTGCCCGAGTCGTTATTTACTTTCTGCTTCAAATCGGGTTTGAGCAATTGTCCTGCCTGAATCACGATTTAATCATCAATTAAAAGCAGAAGCGATTATTGCCACTTTGGAAATTCACGGTCTGCATCTGAAGCACTAGTACGCTCGATTTGTAAGTCGTTCCTAAATCAAGTTCAATAGCTGTTCAATTGCATCTCTATGGAAACACGTTTTATACAATCTCGATTGGAGCACCACGAGTTTATGAAGAGATGGGAAGCAGATCGAATTGAAGAACGCAAGTTTCGTAAGGCTATGATAGCCTGGATTACGGGTCAAGGGTTCAAGGTAGAAGATGACAAGAAAGCGATTATAATGATGGATAACATAGACAACTCAGATACGGTTGTGCTCAGTGAACGGGTAGATCAACACATGACGATTGTTTCGAAGGAAAAGGAAGAAAACGAAGTGGAACGTGAACCGGATAAACCTAATCATTCAGCCATTGAATTGATTCATTCAGTTACACAACTCGTTTCTGGAATGGAATTGATTGTCGATTTTGATTTGGGTGAATGTGGGGATATTCTCGATCCTAATGGTTGTTCCGAAGGTGGTGTGGATATTTTTGATTCTGATATGGAGGCTGATTTGGGTGATGGTGGGGGTGCAGCTTCTCGTAGTGAACCCGGTAAGCATCACGATTCAGATTCCATTACCGGAAGCGATTCTGATTACAGTGTCGGAAGGGATTCTGATTCCATTACGCAACTCGACTCTGGTACGAAATCTATTATTGATTCTGATATGGCTTCTGTGGATATTCTCGATTCTGGTATGGGTCAAACCGACGTGAAATCTAGTAGGCCACATGATTTTGTTGGAAAACAGATTTTCAATTCTGATACAGGAGGAGGAATTGAATTTGATTCTAGTGATGAATCTAGCCATATAATTGAATCTGTTGGGAAAACGCTTACTCCGTCGGTTGAATTGGAGGACGTTAACCGATCTCTCACTGTTATGCTTCAACAGTTAGATCCAAATACTCATTTAACCAAGAGTTATTGGGCGAGTCAAGTTCTGAGCTGTGCACACAAGGTGCTCGATGATTGTCTTGAACCAAATTTGGTTAAACAATTGGTTATGACAATTTCGTATGTTCTATGGGCTCGTAAGCCACTCAAACCCCTAGATTGTGTATGCTTACTTGCTTATGATGAGGAAGTTTATCAAATTAACGAGCCTGAAATCAAACTGTTAATTAAATTAGTCCGAGTTGATCTTCCACAACATGTTAAAACACGAAAGAAACTCCGACGTTACATGAACTTCTTGGCTACATTACACGTTTGTTATGACTATGAGCATCTCAAACCTCGTAAGCCACCGGATCTTCAAATTGTAGCAACGTGTACCATTAAAGCAAAAAATGCAGTTAGGAAGCTCTGGTTGATTCCATGGCAGGCGAGTACCATCAAAATCGATACAATCAGTTTTTGGGGAAGGGCAACGATGACAGTAAGGATGGTCATGGGCACTATTAAGGGGTTTTTGTTTATGTGGTGGTACCCAAATCAGTCCAGTTATTTTTTGATCATTTTGGAAGCAAGTCTTGAGGACAAGACTTTTTCGAAGGCGAGAGTATTGATAGGAAATGGATATTTTATATCTATAGGGGGTAAAAGAGTAATATAGTTAGGAAGGTCAATAAATAGAGGAGTAAGGTTATGTTTAGGGCAGGGAAAAGAGATCGTAAGAAATTGTAGTCTTTTAGCTTTGGCTAGAGATTGGCTCAAAGGTTTCATCTTTGAGAGAGGGATCATCCCTGGACCTAATCTTCTGATTAGGGTTTATCATTGTAATTTAGTTTATCAATTCCAATTTCAGTTCTTCATCTTCTATTTTCAGTGTTTATTCATTTACGATCTCTATCAGTATCAATAAACTACTTTTTGCCTGATAAAATGGCTGCTGATTTGACTATTGGGTCAACACAAGCTTATTTGTTGTATTTAATTATATTTATATATTGAAGAATTCGATTTAATTGGCGTTTGTTGAATTATTTGTTGTATTGAATTATTTATTGCAAACAATTGCATTTGATGATGGTAATCTGCGTCTGCTACTCTCTTCTACTTCATCCTTGAGGTACAAATTCATAATGTCATCCTAAATTACTGATCTATTTGTATGGTCACCTTTTTTTTGGTGCAAATTGAAATTGGAGTGAGTTTATGGAAAGAATTAATACTACTCTTGCTTCGCGAGTGAAATTTGACTGGGATCTTTTGATTCGATTTTTTAGTTTAATCATTTGAATGTAAGTAATTGAAACTGAAAATGGAAATGAAAAAATTAGAAATTGAAGGTTGGGAAAAAACGAGGATATATGATCCTTTGTGATTTGATCCTTTGGGGAGTTGGTGTGGGTGGTTGATCATCAACAACTGAAGCCAAATACAGACTTTAATGAAGATTTTTAAGTTTATTTGCATTTGATGTTCAGATTTTTTATTTTGCGAATTTGAACATTTGGTTTTACGTGTACAGATCTAATTAACATCATTTGGTTTTTATATAACTGATAATTTATATATCTTTGGAAATTATTAAATTTAAATGAAGTAGATATGAGTTGGTCTTGTGGTAATTATCTTTGCCTATCAAGCTCAATCAAAAACATGTGAATTAAAGGTTTGTGTGGATTCTATTTCTGCAAGTGTAAGTTAGTTAAGCCATTTATGTTTTAATTTTATCAAGTTAAAAGCTGATGGTTATTGACAGATCGTTTGATGGATCTTGATCAGACATTTGAATATAACTATCAACATTTAGGACTATGTTGATGAAAATTAAAGACGGAGTACACATTAATCAGATGAAGAGGGATTTAGCACAGTTGATTGACACTACCCAGGATCGTACGACACAAATTCGAGTATGTTATTTAAATGACCATAGTTTGTATAATTTTCCAATTGATTTTAAATTTAACGTCTATTTGGGTTATTTCGATTCTATATGGTTTTGATTATGATTATTATGAGGTTTGATGTTACGATTATATTATTTATAATAATACTTAAATTCATTTAAGTTTCTTTGTTCAACTACTTCATCTTAATGTGATTTCTAATTATATATATTTTTTATTTTGTAATTATTTGTTTTGTGCAGATTGTGGTGCTTATCATCGGTTAAAATGTGGAGTTTTGTCATGATGAAATTCTTGACCAATATTTTAAGGGAAGAAGGTGGATTTTAGTACAAATAAGCAAATGTCGATTCAATATCCAGGTGGTTGCAGTCAATAGCCCGTTTATTGATGCCAAATATATTGAACGAACTTCTTTTGATATGTTAACAATTTGACTTTAGAATTGGAAGATTACTATTAAGAATAGCAACATTTAGAGATGATATTGAGTTTTTTGCGGTCAATGATTGATGCCAAATACATGGTAATGACTTCTTCTCATTTGTTAACATTTTGACTTTTTTTAAGTCAAAGTATCACTTCCTGATGCATCAATCCTCAACTTTTAGAAATTATTTGAAAAAAACATACAATATATTTCGATTAAACATTGTATAAAAATTTGAGGATGTATAAATTTAAATATTTTACACGATGTTTTGTTAATTTCAAGTTGTTGATGAATCCACTTTGCAAATCAACGGGAAGAAAATAAAAGTAACAAACCAAAGGATTAAAATGGTCTTTTGTTGGTAATTTTCAGTTATAATTTCATTAATTTAATTCTATCCACTGATTTTATTTGACCAAAGATCCATCAACAATTCCTTGGGGGTGATTTTGGACTCGTTTATATTTTAGAATATTCTGGTGTTTTTACAACACTTGATTCAGCTTCAGCCCACAAGAAGCTAAAACCATGGATTTTGACCTGAATATTGCTGAATTTTTTTATTATTATGAGCCAATAACACTCTTGGTAATGGAGAATGCCTGATATGTTGGCATGTGATTGCGTTAAGCGATCCAACCAGGTACAAAGTGCCATATTTTGAGAATCAGAACACTACAATAGTTATGGGTTTCTTTATTATTAAGCTTATTGTACAACAATATATTGATTAGCTTAATTGATTTATAGGTGTACTTGATAACAGGTGTACAACAAAATTTAGCCAAGAGCTGATATCCATGGTTGAGGATGAAAGAAATAGGAGGTCTACATTCACCATTCGTCATATATACCAAGAGCCTGAAGTTAGATCGTAAGTTCTAATTTTTAAGTTTGAGGATGAAAGAAACATATGTAAGTTTGACTTTTCTGTTGTTCTGTTGACCCGGTTGAACTTTTATTTTGTTTTGTTGACCCGTTTGTTGTTGTGCTGACCCATTTACAGCTAATTGATCATATGAGCAAAAGGACACGTCCCATGAGGAAATCGATTGAGGTTAAATTTCGTTTCTCATAATAAATTTTCTAAATTCTATATTATTTTCTAAAATTTGGGTTCCCGTTAATATTTTCCCGTTTTATTCCAGGGCCATTTGGGTCATAAATCAGGTTGTAGTCACCCGTTGATTTACCGATGTATTTGTAACTAAAACGTTTCATTGGGTAATTTGGGAAATACGAGTCTCCTTCAATATTAAATTTATAATTGTCGCAAACACGTACTTATTACATCTTTTTTACTTCGGTTGATATATTATGTTTAATGAAAATTTCTACAAGCCACCCGTGATTTATCACGGGTTATAGGCTAGTTCTATATTATAAAAATTTATTCATACATTATAACATATGTTCTGATACATTTATAGTATTTCTTAAAACATATGTTCTGATACATTTATAGTATTTCTTAAAACATATTACTCAATATAGCGAGAAACATAGTTTTTTTGTTTATAATTTTGACATCATATTCCCTCTAAGATACTACAAAATTCTTCTTGTTTGAGTCAAATATAACGATGTTAATATAATATTATATTCCTCACTTTTCATGCTACGAGACAGCGATGATTTAGCTCATCTGAGTTGAATATGGGACCGGCTGGTGAGGGCAGCAGGGACGGGACTGGCACCCACCAATCTAGACCACTGCCAACGGTGCCGCTGGTTTTCCGCCGGTACCACCACCGTTGGCACGGTCCGCCGGTTGGTCCGCCGGTTGGTCCGCCGGTTTAAGCCACACCAGTTTGGAGACGGGGTGGAAGGGTGTCGCCGGTTGTTCTTTTTTTTTCTTTTTTTTTCCAATAGTAATACTACCGTTATATGAATATATATATATATATATATATATATATATATATATATATATATATATATATATATATATATATATATATATATATATATATATATATATATATATATATATATATATAGACAAGGGTTAATGGCAGAACCATTAAAATTTCGAGAACTGCGAGAACTAATACTCACCATCAGATTAATAAATCAATGGCTATGATGACTGATGGCAGTGTGGTAAATAAGTGAGATTCTAGATCTAAAAACTAAATCACGAAAGGTTGTAATGGTAAAATCCTTATTTATTAATTAAGGTAATTATCTCATTCACACCCAATTCCCCAAATATACGCATCACAAATCATAACCCCCTTGAAAAGTTGCATTTTAAAACGAAAGAGGGTATTCTCACGGAATGGGATCTAGGGTTCTTCATAGTGTTTGATTTTCACCAGCCACAGTCATTTAATCCAGCAACGATCGACGCCGACAATCCCCTTCAGCCTCCACTTCACCACCTCCGACACCGGCACCACGGCCGCCCTCACCAATAATCGCCGTAAAAACTGCTTCTGGCGAACTTTCGTAATATATGGTAATAGTTTCGGCCAACATTCTGTTATTATTTGTTTAATTGTTCATCATTTTCTCCTGGAATAAGGAAATATCCCCATTTTCAACTTAAAAATTAAAGGGGTAATTTAAAGGATTAACAATCGTAGTAGTTATAAATGTTAAAATTTCTTTTAATAGTTAAATTGGAGTTTACAGCTGATAATTCCTCAATTCAATTTGTTGCTTTTGTAGTTTAACCAAAAATGATATTTATATCATATTTCACATTAGATATTTATTTTATTGACATTCAAATATGAATTTGTTGTTAAATTTGTATTGCATCATCAAATATATTCGATTGTTTCTGCATATTGTTTTAGGTTATTCAATTGGTTCTAAAAGTTATTTTTATTACTTTTAGGTTACAAAGTCAGTTATGCATTATGCTTGTTTATCTTTAAATGACTGAATTTTAAAGTATATAATGAACACTTGTAATGAACATATTAGTTAGCAAAGCATATGTAATGAACAAAACATAATTTTTTGACTTGTTAGGGGATGATCATATCATTTAACTATGTTAGTTTATTAAAATTCATGTGTTTTTTTATAGTTTTAACATAACAGAAATTTTTAACCTGTTAGGGGATGAAAATATTACTATGACAGAATTGTTCATTGATCAATAATGAACGGTTCGGAGATTTAAGGTTTTTTATCACTGATCATTCATTTATTTTTTACTGTGGTGAACGGTTTAGAGATCTGGTTTCCGGCGAAGTTGGCAACTAGGGTTCCGGTGAAGTCGCAAATCACTTCTAGCGAAAATATGTTCATTTGTTTCAGATCTGTTCATCTGTTTCAGATCTGTTCTTGTTCATCGGTTTTGTAATTTCAGATTTGTATCAGTCTAAGGTTTCAGTTCACAGTTTGTAACTTTGTTAATTCGTTCATCATTGAATACATTAAATAAGGTTAATAAATTCCCTGTCAGACTTGTTCATTATGTTCATTATGTATATTGTAGATTTGTTCATTAGTAAATCTGTAAATTTTGCAAATTGAACACATTATTATTATGCTGAACATGTTAAATATGGTAAAAAAAATATTAGTTATTTTTAGGCATTCATCAATGAACACATGCGACTTGCGAAAAAATTAACAAATTACAAAATTCGGATCCTAAAAAAGAGGATTGATCTTAAAAATGAATTAATTTAATAAAGGAAACTGGATTTAATAAAAAGATTTTAGTGTTAAAAAGACTACAATACCCTTTAGATTAAAAAATGTAATTAAGCAAAATGATTGGTTAGAAAGTGGTTCTCTCAGTTCTCGCAATTTTAGTGGTTCTCGCATGAACCGCTCTCTCTCTCTCTCTATATATATATATATATATATATATATATATATATATATATATATATATATATATATATATATATATATATATATATATATATATATATATATATATATATATATATATATATATATGTTAAACCTTTTAAACTTCTATAAATACCTACCTTCATTCTATAAATTTTCACAACTAAGATTCTCTCTTCTCCCACACAACCATACTTATAAAATGTCTAATGTTTCTGATTCATGTTCCGAATATGATTCCGATTTGGTAGCTATTATGACGATAACCAATTCTTACAATGCCGAGGAAATGCTCGCCATATTGAATGCTCTTTCATTTGATACAGAGGACAATGAATAGATCGCTTCGATCCCCAGAGCGCCGAGAAGGTATGTGCCACGAGATCGTGAAGGTGCCAGTGAACATTTTTTCGTATTTTTTTAAGTTTTTAAATTATTGTAATGTTTTTTTATTTATTAAAAGTATTATGTTTTTAGTTATATTTTTGTTTTAATTAAAAAGAAAGTAAATTAATTATATTTGATGAAGTGACGGAGTGCTGTTGGCATGACTACGTCAGTTTAGTGTTAGTTAGTTTGTCTGCTGACGTGGCGCTGAGTTGGCAGCAACTGACGCCATCAGTTGCTCCCACCATTGGGAGTAGTCTAAATCGTATCTATCATATATACTCCCTCCGTCCCTTAATAAAGTTCCCATTTGTGTTGGGCACAATATTTTAGGAGATAGTTAGTGGTGGGGTATTTGGTATTACTTTTGATTAAAATATAAGGTTTGATTGGAGAGAGAAAGTGTTTTAAGAGATAGTTAGTGGTGAAAGTATTGGTAATAATATTATTATATTAAGTGGGCCCCTTATATTTGAGAAATGGGAACTTTATTTAGGGACAAAATTTGAAGGCAAAATGAGAACTTTATTTAGGGACGGAGGGAGTATTAAACAATGGACAATTATATTAACTAGTAAATTGTTAACTCGCGCGATGCCGCGGGGTAATTTCATATGATACTCAAAAGACTGTTTATTCATATTTATACAACATAAGAAATATTATTTTATATTAAAAAATAAAATATAAGTCCCAAGATATTTATTTATCAAGATACTTTATAATTCTCAAATATGTATACTAATTATATATATAAAAAATAAGTTTCAAGATATCTCTTAGGAACAAAAAAAACTAATTAAGGCAACGGAGGTTCAACCCATCCGTAAAGTAAGTGGTCGTCCTAAATTTAGTCAAAATATTCATTATATATACTATGTACTCCCTTCGTCCCACAAAGAAGTTCACATTTCTCTTGGCACAAGTATTTAGGTGATAGTTAGTGGTGGGGTCTTTTATAATATTTTTGATTAAAATATAAAGTTATTTGGAAAGAGAAAATGCTTTTAGGAGAAAGTTAGTGGTAAAGTACATGAAAATAATAATATTTTATTAAGTGGTCCTCATATTTGAGAAATGTAAACTTTTTTGTGGGACAAAATTCATAGGAAAAATGTAAACTTTTTTGTGGGACGGATGGAGTATTATATATCTTTGAATAATTAATAAATTTAAAGAAAATGACCCTTAGACGTCTTTGTCAACAAAAGCGGCTAAGGATTAAAAAAAGAAAAAATTGATTTAGGAGGTAGGTTCTATTCAAAAAATTGATTTAGGAGGTAGGTACTATTCACCTATGATGCTGAATGTATGTTACTATAATAATAATTGGCGTTTACATTTTATGTATACTAAAATTCAACGATGATAAAGGTGAGATAAATGACAAGTGAGATAATAATGACAAAATATAAACAATTAACGAATTAAGTTTTTCTTGTTCATGTTATTTGGGAGGACGTCTCTTTGATTTTGATTTTACGTAGACTAATCAGAGAATATCTTTGTAGTCATTTCTTTAACACTTTTGGTTAATTCAAAATTTTATCACTAATGAAGTCTAAACTCATAACCACTTATGAGTAGGTTATGATACTTACAACTATGCTATCTTGGTAGTGGTTATAAGTGACAAATGACACATTGAATGATTATCTATATAATTTTAAAACTAATTACCAAAAGTTTTTATTTTGATCAAACCATAATTAAGACTATGCATAAAGGTAATGGTCACCCAGTCCATCACCATGCATCCCTCCAACATAGGACGCTTCTCTCCCTTTACGCAGGTCCTCCTTAAACACGTCCCCGAAGGTCAATGGGTGTCCAGATGATCATTGTTGGTCGCCATTTTTTAAAAGGGAGGAGGTTGTTTTTAAAGGGAATTGGTTTATTCGCATTCTTATGTAGGTTTGATTGTGATTTTTTATGTGTTTGATCGCAATTGAAAAAGCTGATATGGCATTGATGTGTCAGTGATAATTACTGTTACAGTGATCACCCCTACACATAGTCTAAGTACCAATGCGTGACTATCTATATAATTCAAAAAGAAAATATTGGATTACAATTTTGGCTAAAGTATAAGGATGACCAATAGTAAATTTACCTTGATAATAATAATAATAATAATAATAATAATAATAATAATAATAATAATAATAATAAGAATAATAATAATAATAATAATAATAATAATAGTGAAATTAGACTAAATTAATGGAGTCTCGGATGTAGTGGTTTGTTCAAGGAGGTCCAGAATTATTATAAAGTCTCAAGGAACACTTTTGGACGTTTGGATCAAGGAGATCAATGGTCCAGATTATATCCTCATTTAAAATATTTTTTGTGCGTGAAAGGGTATAATGCCCCTCCATGTGTAATACTTATTTTTAATCTTGATCATTGACTAATCTTGATCTAATGGCTGTAAATTGTTCCTTGGGACTTTATAATATTAGTGTTCCTCCCTGAACACAACTCCTCGGATGTAATTAGCAAGTTTAATAGTACGAAATCCTAATTAAAGATAAGTATTGTTTAAGTGTGGGATCCTTTACTTTTTATTTTAATCAAAAGAACTTCAAAACGAAAAGCAGATTAAAATAACATTTAGAAAATGTTTGAAGTTACAATTCTATAAAAAGGTTGGAGTTTAAAAAAAACAATTTACACGAATACACTTGTGACTTGTAGAATCAAAATCCTAACACCGTTAGCCCGAAATTTTTTTAAAAATATTTTCAATTATAGCTATTTTGCAAAACAACTTCATGCGCATAAAAACTACAACTTCCAGCTTTAAATAAAAATTTCAATTACTAGCTAAAATCTCGACTGATTATATATATATATATATATATATATATATATATATATATATATATATATATATATATATAGGTTCCGGATCCGGTGAGAACTCTTTTCCTCACGAGGACTGTGAGGACTCTAAAAATGATTCAAAACAAATTTTTTTCAAAAAATTCCTTTTTTTAAACATTAAAATCGCTATGTATAAGATCCAAAACAAAATTTTTCCAAAAATGATCCAAAATAAAAGAATAGATCATAATAATGATCCACAAAAAAAATCTGAATCATTGTTATAATCTCTGTCCGGCCGGGGGAGAGAGTGATCCTCGGTTGAGGAGCACGAACGGTGTTATGATTCGCTAAAAAAAGTAGATCATAATTTTTATTTTGTCAAATGTAGTAATAATCATGGTGGGTTATATATATTTTTTTGGAATGTTTTGAAATTTTTATGATGTCCTCGCGAGTCCTCACAGGATCCCACTTATATATATATATATATATATATATATATATATATATATATATATATATATATATATATATATATATATATATATGTATATATATATATATATATCCTCACCCATATATGGAGCTACATCCGATTATTCTATGACAACTCAGTACAACGCTCAATTCTGATTGGAGGAAAATGCCACCTGTAAATCATTCATTGGTCCAACTGTCCAAGCATTCTTTAACGCTTCATTTTCTTACCTGCGATAACTACTCTCAATTTCTCCCTTCTCTCTAAAACCCTAACCCCTAAATCCCCAAATCCCATCTCAAAACCATCTTCATTCATCACTTCTAACCTCCCATTTATCAGTTCTCAATCCCTGATACCCGTTTTTACCCGAACCATCCCGAATTCAAACCGGATTCGGAGCCAGCAAACAAAATTGTTCTTATCATTTTCTTACAGTTTCGAGGGCACGAAATTGTTCTTATCATCTTTATTGTCTTCATAAATCATATTGTTCCTCATACTCTTCATCATCTTCGTACATTCTTCACCATGATTTCACCATTAACATCTGCTACCGTTGTTACCGTTGTTCGACTTTGGTGCTGTGATTTTGCTTCATCAGATCTCTAGCGGACGCAAAATCGACTAATCGGTGCTGTAAATATGCTTCATCGCTGCCAGAAGGGCTGTAATCGGTATGTTTAATTCAGTTCTCATGTATGCTACGCACAATTACGTGTTTTTGTTCCTGCTGAGATTGAGTTCTTGGAAGAGCTTTTCTCCTGCCCTCATAAAACATGTTCCCATGACAGAGCTAATAATTTAGAAAATAGTTGTATATTGAGCAAGTAGATGATGAATTAGGGTTTGCAGAGTAATTTTGTAGTATTTGTTTTAAAGAAGTACAACATGCTTATATTTTAACTGAATATGCAATTTCTATTCACTAAATTTATGGGTTTTCTTCCAATAAATGTTTGATATTGTTATGCCCTCTATTTGATCACAAAGGGGGTTAAAACGATTCAATTTCGTTGTCTGACAATCAATCGATGATTATATCATATAGGGTTAGTTACTTAGTTTCTTTGATTCATTTCTTCGATTGTTCATGTCAATTTTGTTTTCTTAAAGTTGTATGTTCATGCTCTATATGGAATTTTCGATCCAGAAGTCAAGCCTCTGACTTTTGGAGACGAATGGACTAAAATACCCATATCTTCTCATTAAGTAATTTAAGGTCTATATAAGATAATGTGTAACTAACAATGTGTTTTGCTACTACATTAACCCTTGATTCTTTATACTAATAAGTGGTGCTATGCCTAATGTGGTGCTTATTATATTTGTTATCTATATCAAGAGAGAAGATTACAACTGCTACTTTTAACGAACTTGGAAATTGGTTAACATTTGGTTGTGCAAAACTTGGGCAGTTACTTGTTTGGGAATGGAAATCTGAAAGTTATATATTAAAACAACAGGGACATTATTTTGATGTTAATACTATTGCATATTCACCTGATTCACAACTATTGGCTACTGGTGCAGATGATAACAAAATCAAGGTAATTAGTATTTAAATATAATCAAGGTTTTTAGTTTTTAATTAGCTTTTATTAAACTTTTTTTAAACATTTTTTTTATAGGTTTGGACAGTTTCATCAGGCTTCTGTTTTGTGACATTTTCTGAGCATACAGATGCAGTTACTGCACTCCATTTTATGGCTAATAATCACTGTTTGTTAAGTGCATCATTAGATGGAACTGTTTGTGCATGGGATTTATTTCGTTATAGAAATTTTAGAACATTTACAACACCATCTTCTAGACAGTTTGTTTCTTTAGCATCAGATCAAAGTGGTGAAGTTATCTGTGCTGGAACACTTGATTCATTTGAGGTATTTAATGTTCTTTTTCTATTATTTTTATTTTATTTTGTGGGTAGGTGATTGATGCTCGATTGTTTTTTAATAGATTTTTGTTTGGTCGATGAAAACGGGTCGATTATTGGATGTTTTAAGTGGTCATGAAGGTCCTGTTCACGGGTTGATGTTTTCTCCTACAACTGTAAGTAACTGCTGCATAAATATTTGATCTTTATATATTAATTAATGTACAAAAAAAATAAATATATTAATTAAAAATAAATAAATATCTACAGGCAATTCTGGCATCATCTTCATGGGACAAAACGGTTCAAATATGGGACGTATTTGATGGAAAAGGTTCAGTTGAAACTTGAAACATTTCCTCACACACACACGATGTTTTAACCCTAATTAATCGTCCAGATGGCAAACAATTAGCTTGCAGTACATTAGATGGACAAATCCATTTTTGGGATCCAATTGATGGATTATTAATGTACACAATTGAAGGAAGACGTGATATTTCTGGTGGTCGGTTAATGACTGACAGAAGGACATCTGCCAATTCGACATCTGGCAAATGTTTCACAACTTTGTCTTATTCTGCTAATGGGAATTATATATTGGCTGGTGGAAGCAGTAAATATATTTGCATGTATGATGTTGCTGATCAGGTCTGTCTTTTTTTTCTATATAATAATAATGGCTAACCGTGGTTGGCCCATTGTCAGAACAAAGTTGGACCAATGATACAACCTTTAGTTCAAATCTGACTTTGC
Source organism: Calendula officinalis (assembly GCA_963853835.1). Taxonomy (NCBI): domain Eukaryota; kingdom Viridiplantae; phylum Streptophyta; class Magnoliopsida; order Asterales; family Asteraceae; genus Calendula; species Calendula officinalis. Next base: position 87,487,307 of record OY970820.1, on the reverse strand, counting down.
GTTGACCATGCAGAGCTAATAGATCGTGCCGGCAATGTTTTTAGTCTATATGTTTTTAGTTATTTTATTTAACTTTTTTTTTTTAATTTTGTTAAGTTGCCTTGAAATAGACCAGTCATTTGTAATCTTAATCAGTTATGTCAATCATATTTGATGCAGGTTATTGATGTGAAGAAAAACCTTACTTAATATGTTCAAGGATATGTTGCAAATGGCAAATGCTTCTCTATCAGGGTAGAGGTTAATTATTGTTATTCTTGTGTCTTATTAGAATGAAGGGCAATAGCAAAATAAAAGTTTAAATATAAATACTGATTTATGTGAAAACGGATCAGCTCAGATTACTTTTTGTTGCCACGGGTTCAACCTAAGAGCTAGCTTGAAGGGAAATGGTTTAACTGTCATCTATTAAAAAAAAAAGGTGTTTATTATTAGGCAAATTAGCCAAAACATAAGCTTGGATCTTCAGTTTTATATTTTACATTAACTGATATCAATTGCACATATAAAATTGAAATTATACTCCTTGATTCTTACTAAAAAAAAGGATCATCATTTTAATAATAGCTTTTATTATCATATTTTATAACTAATTTTTCCATTAATTTATCTAATTTTGTAGGTCAACCTCACACAAGAGTGGATTCCTTAGTCCTATATGTTTTAGCAACACCGTTGAATAACATAATTATGCATTGTTTTCAACTACAATTAATATAGATAAAGATGTATGTAATATGCGTACATATTAAACGGCCTAAATCTTCCATGGAACTTCTGACTGTCAATTTTGTGTAAATACTGTCCCTTTATGGCAACGTTTCATTTCCTTTTATTTGTATAGTTACCTAACTGTTGTAGTTTCAAAATTTACTTCATTATTAGAAATTATATAAAGACATTATGCTCTTCATGAAAGATACTCACAACAGGTGATCAATTTCACACCATTAATAAATGTCTATTATTTATTTATTTCCGCTTATTTTGATATAGATTTTGTTCATTCAATGAATTAAACATGTGTAATTTTTGAACATGTTCATGATTCTTGCATTCAGTGTCGCAAATGTGCAACTTTATTTTCATATAATGTGTGTTGGTACTTTTTGGAGCTAGATTTCTCATTATCCTTAAGTATACAATATTAAACCTATTAAGATTTTAATGAGAATAACCTTAAGTTATTTGTGATACGACTGAAATCTGCAAAAATTATGCCCTTATATATCTTGCCTTACTTCCTACAAATATGTAGCTGGATTTGTCAAAAAAGGAAAGTATATATAACACCAAAAGGACTCCATACTTCGTAATTCACAAGTATTTATAGTACTTTTTCGTTGTGTAAAAAAATTTAAGGCCCGCACAATGTAAATCTTAGTGATCTTCTAATGCATTCCATTGGCGGAAAGTTATATTTTTCTGCCCATACGAAACGAGCCTTAGAGCCATAAATTAACCTGATTTTTAGGTTGTTTATTTGAATAACCGGTTGTAGTGTTCATTTAATTTTAGTTAATCATTAATTCCTAAGTTACTTGCAATGCATAAAATCATATAATTACGGAATTTTACCAGAAAGTAATTGCATATAATACTCTATAAGAATTATATATTGTAAACTCCTATTCCATAATCTGCGTTTTAAAAGCATTATATATTTTCTTATCGTGTGTTTAATAATTATCAAATTTGTGATAAATTTTTGTATTCTATACAAATTACGTTTAGTAAAATTAATGACAGCCCGTGATTTTTCACGAGTCTTAATAATGGTGGTCATTTGTTGTGACATCAATGAAAATTACACTAATTCAACAGCAAATGTAGTTTACAAAGAAGTCTTATTTCGTTTGTAAATTTTATGTAACATTTCTTAATGTATCGATTTTTCTACCAATTCATCATTACAGCTACATCATTATAATATCATTTTTAAAATTATTAATCTTTGTTGGGATTTTTCTACATATTAAATTTTGAAACATACCCGCCCATCGGGCGGGTTATGTAGCTAGTATATATATATATATATATATATATATATATATATATATATATATATATATATATATATATATGGGTAAATTATTTTCAGAACCAATTAAGGCTACAGAACCAACATAACTTAATCTAAACCATTGATTTTTGCAATGAAATGATCATGGAAGACACATTAATGTATTTGATGAGGGACCCTCAAATATTGGTTTGCATGGATGTCATTCATGCATGTATACATATATGTATATGTTTTCATGTATGTATACATAAGTGTTATCTATACATGTATGTATACATGCATGAATGACATCCATGCAAACTAATATTTGGGGATCCCTCATCAAATACATTAATGTGTCTTCCATGATCATTTCATTTCAAAAATCAATGGTTTAGATTGAGTTCTGCTGGTTCTCTAGCCTTAATTGGTTCTGATTTTAATTCTACAATATATATATATATTTATATATATATATATATATATATATATATATATATATATATATATATATATATATATATATATATATTTCTAATCCGTTAATAAATACTCCCTCCTTTCCAAAAAAAATTATTATTTCTCATAAAGATTTTGTCCCACAAAAAAGTTCTCATAAATCACATGTGGTGGGCTCCACACAATATAATACCATTATTTTTAAGAACCTCATCAATAATATATATATAGAAGTGGGATCCTGTGAGGACTCTTTTTTCAGTGAGGACTCGCGAGGACACCTCATAAAAATTTTAAAAAATTCCGAAAAAAATATATATAACCCACCATGATTATTACCATGATTATTACCCTGTCCGGATCCGGTGAGGACACTTTTCCTCCCGAGGACTGTGAGGACTCCAAAAAAAACTCTAAAAATGATCCAAAACAAACTTTTTTCAAAAAATTCATTTTTTAAACATTAAAATCGCTATGTATAAGATAAAAAAAAAAAATTTCCAAAAATGATAAAAAAAAAATAAATATGGATCATAATAATGATCCACAAAAAAATCTGGATCATTGTTATGATTCGCTAAAAAAAGTGGATCATAATTTTTTTTTTGAATTTTTTTTGTCAAATGTAGTAATAATCATGGTGGGTTATATATATTTTTTTCGGAATTTTTTGAAATTTTTATTAGGTGTCCTCGCGAGTCCTCACCGAAAAAAGAGTCCTCACAGGATCCCACTTATATATATATATATATATATATATATATATATATATAGGGTGCGATTCAGCGCAGAACCATTTTTAGCGACAGAACCACATAACCTTATTTCGACCAATCAGAATGCAGCATAATGTAATTATTATTTATTTATTATAATTAGACGAAAAGGGCATTTAAGTCATTGAACAATATTCAGTTTTATGGAAACATAATCAACCATCACTAGTTTCCTAAAATTATGGCAAGTTAGTTAATGTAATCGAATGTATTTCGGTTGACATCGAATGTATTTCGGTTGACATCGAATGTATATGTTTTTTTTTTCATGCGTATATTTATTTGGGTTGACATCGAATGTATGTTCGATTAATGTATAGTATGAGAAAATCAAAACAGTTCGCCATACATTGCATGATTCGATTAACACTTGATGTATGTTCGATTAACACTTGATGTTGACGACATGATTGTAGGATTATAATACCCACATACGTTCGCCATACATTGCATGATTCTAACACTGAATGTCTTACGACATTACTGAATAAATATAGCAATAAAATCATTCACTGTTTTGTACGTTATTGATATGTACATGGTATATTAAAAACAAAACGTTATTATACACAACATGTATGATTACAGAAGTATTAAAACGTTTATTAATACATTGTTGTTTTGAATCTAAAGCAGATTGTGTTGCAGAATTTAAACTTCACAATCGGCCGCATCAATTGTTTCAATCGGTTTAGTCCTCCCACTTTCATTATAGTTAACCGATTTTGCCTTCTTCCTACCGCTTCTCCTTACATCTGGATACATAAGATAACACAATATCACCTATTTTAAACTCAAAGTCATATCATACATATATTATACTCTTGTTGTGGCATTTCATCAAACATCTGATGTGCACACATAGCATAAAACCAGTGACCACATACAAACAAACAAGTTGCAGAAATTAATATTTCTACTGCAGTAATATTCAATCAAAATACAATTAACATTAAGTAAGTACTTGCAAAAACCATACACAAACGAAGAAGGTTGCAAAATACACAACTTTTGATAGAAATAACGAAGAAGGATGTATTTGAAACACCCAAACAAAAATCAAATAATTATTACATTTTAATTACTTCCGTTGTAAATCCGCAGTAGCATAATAATCAAATAACATACCGAATTGACAGAAATAATGAGCGACTGAAGTAGATCGTGCAACAGAAATGATAATCGTTCTCCAGCGAATCGATTTCAGTATCGGCCGAGGTGCACATAATCGATTTCAGTATAGCTTCCTAAATGAAATCGATTTCAATTTTGTTGTTGCTGGTGTAGATCATGCAGGGGATAATCATCAGATCGAGAGAGAGAGAATGAAACGTGGGGCTAGGGTTTATGAAAGAGAGAAGATGAATGAGAGAAAAAGAAGGAGGGACGGTTTCCAAACGGGTATTATCTTTCCTATTTTTATTTTAGGAAAATGTCCATTCTACCCTTTTTATTTATTTCTTATTAATAATATAAAAAGTTTATTTACAAAAATGGCACGATTGATCTTGACCGTTCAATTTAAAATTTAAAGGTGTAAGATTGGGTTCTGTGGTTCTGTCGCTTAAATGGGTTCTGCGTTGAATTGTATACTATATATATATATATATATATATATATATATATATAGGGGAGGGTTCCATTGAGAATTGATATATTAGGTGAGAATGTGATAATTAGGCAAAAAGACACGCGGTGGTGTAACATACTTGTTTTAAAATTTTGTATTTTAATAGTTAAAAATAGATAATAGTTGGTAAATGATAAGATAATAGACTTTGTAGTTGAAAATATTACTAGAAATCTGTGATTTTGGGTATAGAAAAGTGGTATAAGTTAGAAGGAGAAAAAGTGAAAAATTGCAGCATTTTGGGAGATAGCGGCCCTATCTTAGAGATAGCGGCGCTATCTTATATAAATTGGAACAGCGACTCGAAATAGCAAAGGGGGAAAACGCGAAAAATTTGAGAAATAGCGGCGCTATCTTGGAAATAGCGGCGCTATTTAGCGCGGGGTCGAAATAGCGGCGCTATCTTGGGAAGATAGCGGCGCTATCTTGTGCGAATCAAACATAAAAACGGGATTTTGACCCATTTCAGCTCATTCCTTTTCCAGAATATTCTCTCGGCGATTGTGGACGATTTTGAGTGTTTTTGGGTGTTCTTGGGCAGATTCTAGCTGGAAATCAAAGGATTATCATCCCTAGTGTTGATTATTAAGGTATATCTCTTCCCTATCATCATGCATATGTAGAACTTGAGGTATGAAGTTGGGTTGTCAAGAACCCTAGTTAGGGTTTGAGTTGTGAAACTGAAATTGAGGATTGTATGTTATGTATAGCAGGTTTCTAACCATGAGTGTTGTAGTTAGCATGTGATTATACTCAAATTTTAGATAAACTAGTGGTCTAGGGTTATGGTTCATCACCAAATTGGGGGAAATTGATGATTAAGGTTTATCCTAGATATGATTATGGTTAGAATTGTTGTTGAGATGTGTATACTTGTGTTAGGTAAACAATTGGGAGATTGTGGTGTTTGCAACGATTGGTGATATTGAAATTGTGATTAAAGGAAGTGTTTGGCTCGGGTTGGCAAGTGCTTAATCCCAGGTGAGTTCCCTATGTGCAATGTGTATACTTTTAATTATATTTATAACTAATTAATATAATTAGTTGGTAATTGTAACAATTTGACATTCTCGAGTATTGATTTGGTTGGTTAAGGCATTGATAATCGTTATGATCAAACCCATTTTTCCTTGACCCGTTTGAGCGATTTCCCTTGAGTGATATTTCATTTCGTGAGGACCCATGGCGGCTTGAGTATTACTTCGTGTAATATGTCGGGCGGTGGACGCGGGAGTACCTGGCGGAGGAGTGGTATGGACCGTGGTGGTGAAGCTGGATCATGGACTCGGTTAGGGGTGCCATGGTCACCTTCATCGGCCTCATTCCCTAATGGCCTAAGAGGGAATGACGCACTTTGTTAAATCTGGAATTCTACTTTGATCATTGTTGACCCGATGTTGTCATTTGGTGATTTGTGATGATGTTGACATGTTAACCCGGTATTTTGACCCGTTTCTGTTGTTACTTGTTTCTTTATCTATGTTGATTAGTATAATTATTTAGTATAACATTATACATTGTGGAACTCACTAAGCTTTTATAGCTTATACGTTTAGTTGTTACCATTTTCAGGAGTAGACAAAGGCAAGGGCAAGTGCGAGTAGATTCAGGAGTTGGTTAGCTTGAAGCTTTGGAAGAGCTTCTATTTTGGTATAGTCTTTTGGTATAGTATAGTATTGTATTTTGGGGTTTGTTTAGTTGGTTTGTATCCGTTGTAGCTAGTTATTATAATGTATGTATGTCTTTTGGTAAAATTTTGTTAATCTTGTATTTTGGTAAAACTTTGGAAGGTTAGGTTGTAGATGATGTTTAAAAGTGGTCCTTTTGAAGTTTGGTCGTTACAATATGGTATCAGAGCATTAGTTTGAGTGAACTAGGTATCATTGTGGTACTAGACTCAAACTTAGGCGTTGATGGTATAGTGTATAGGCTAAGTTTAGGTCGGATACAAACCATAGGTTGGATACATAATGATGGGTCAATAGAAATGTTAGGGTGAGTGTTATTTAATACTTTCATTATATTCTTATAATTTTCAGTTAGGGATGGATCAAGGAAGTAGTAATAATGATGATGATGGTCCGAGAAGTGCGGAACATCCGGAATTAACTCCTTCGGGTCCTCGAACCCAAGGAACAAACCCTAGTAATCGTGAAGAAGAAGAAGAAGTGGTATCTCCGAGGGAGGGAAGGTTGATGAATAGGATGGCGGACATGGTCCGGGCCACCTTTGAACAATTTAGGCGTGAGGAGAAAGAGAAGTTGAAAGAAAAGGAGAAGGTAGTAGATGAATCCCCGAGTAAGAAGTCGGGAACAGTTTCGTTCAAAACTTTTCGAAGTAGTGGGGCCACGGAATTCTCGGGTGTGTCAAATCCCGTCAATGCATTGTTATGGTTAGAAAACACCGAGAAAGTGTTTCGTATTTCTCGTGTAGATAAGAATGATCAAACGGTTTATGCCACCGCTATGTTCACTGATAAGGCTTTAACTTGGTGGAATAACACGTTTAAGATCTTGAATGAGGAAGAACAAGATCACATGAGTTGGAGTTCGTTCAAGGCCCGATTCCTTGAACAATATTGCCCAAGTGATATGAGAAGGAGGTTAGAGAAGGAGTTTTTAGAACTCAAGCAAGGAAGTTTATCGGTAGATGAATATGAAACTTTGTTTAAAATTTGCCACGAAGTACATTCCAACCGAAGTCGAGAAGATCCAAATGTTTGTGGAAGGTTTGCGGTATGAAATCCAAGACTTTGTGAGCAATCGTGATATCCCGTCTTTTTCTAAAGCAGTGGAGTATGCTCGAAGGAGAGAGCATGATTTGAGCCTTCGTGGGGAGTTGACTCCCGAATCTAAACGTCAAAAAGCAGAGCAAACTACTTCGTCTCCTTCTGGTCGTATAAATCGATTTATTCCTAAACGTCGAACCCAATCTCAAGGGTCATCTCGGCCTCGTGGCCAATCCCAATCGTTCTCTATTCAAGTAAGATTGAAGTTGAATTTAATATCATGTTATGTATATCTTATGAATTGTGTTTAACCATTTGAAATATTTTAGTCGGATGCTAACCGAGATTGCCAATCTTGTGGCAAGAATCACCGAGGACGGTGTAACAGTGACCGCGGGCCAGTGAAATGTTTTGGTTGTTATGAAGAGGGTCACATAAAATCTAGGTGCCCGAATAAGGATGTCGTTTGTTATGGTTGTGGATTGGTAGGTCACCGGAGGCGTCAATGTCCTAATCCTTCAAATCGAGCCACAGAAAGCGGGGGTTCTGTGCTACAACCCCCGCGAGCAGGTGCATCAGGCAAAAAGGAGGAGGTTCCCAATGCTAGGAGCCGTGTTTTTCAGTTGACCCCGGAGGAAGCCCGGGAGGATCCAAATGTCGTTTCTGGTATATTTCTTGTTAATTCCCAACCCGCTCATATATTATTTGATTCTGGAGCTTCTGATTCCTTCGTATCTGTGAAATTTGCTAAATTGTTATCTGTGCTTCCATCTCCTTTGTTGAATCCATTCTGTGTTGATACTGCGGGTAGTGAGACCCTAGTAGCCGATCGTGTATATAAGGATTGCTCGTTAGAGATAGATGATCATAAGTTCCTAGTAGATCTAGTGATGATAAATTTGCCCAATTTTGATATTATTATTGGGATGGATTGGATGTCTAAGTACCATGCTGATATTATGTGTTATGAGAAAGTGATTAAAATTCCGGTACAAGGAAGAGAACCTTTGTACGTGTATGGCGAAAGTAAAATGAAGAAGAGACGGGTAATTTCTTTCTTGAAAGCTAGAAAATTGATGTCCCATGGATGTTATTCTTATTTAGCTTATGTTCTCAATCCGGTTGTAGAAGTTAAGAAATCAGTGAAAGATGTTCCCATTGTTAATGAATTCCCGGATGTATTTCCCGAGGATTTACCCGGATTGCCGCCTGATCGTGAAGTTGAATTCCGAATTGATCTCGTGCCGGGTGCGGCTCCAATGGCCAAAACTCCTTATCGTTTAGCCCCGGCAGAAATGAAAGAAATCATGAGTCAATTGCAAGAATTGCTTGATAAAGGGTTCATTCAACCGAGTGTGTCACCGTGGGGTGCACCGGTTCTGTTCGTTAAGAAGAAAGACGGGTCAATGCGTATGTGTATTGATTATCGTGAACTAAACAAAGTGACAATCAAGAACAAATATCCATTGCCTAGGATTGATGACCTTTTCGATCAATTGCAAGGTGCAAGTTATTTTTCTAAGATTGACTTAAGGTCCGGTTATCATCAGTTGAAGGTTTATAAAGAAGATGTGCCTAAAACCACATTCCGAACTAGATATGGGCATTATGAATTCATAGTCATGCCATTCGGTTTAACGAATGCTCCGTCCGCTTTTATGGATATGATGAATCGAGTATGTCGTCCTATGTTGGATAAATCGGTTATTGTTTTTATCGACGACATTTTGGTATATTCTAAATCCGAGAGCGATCATGCTTCGCACCTTCGTGAAGTCCTTAATCTTCTAAGAAAAGAGAAATTGTATGCCAAGTTTTCCAAATGTGAATTTTGGTTACGCCAAGTTCAATTCCTTGGTCATGTGGTATCAGGTGAAGGTATATCTGTCGATCCTTCAAAGATTGAGGCGATTAAGAATTGGGAAGTGCCTCGAAATGCTTCCGAGATCCGAAGTTTCTTAGGTCTCGCGGGTTATTACCGCCGGTTCATTAAAGATTTCTCTCGTATTGTCGTGCCTCTCACAAGTCTTACTCGAAAAGATGTGAACTATGAATGGGGTGAGGCACAAGAAAGAGCTTTTAGCATGTTAAAAGATTGTTTGACAAATGCTCCAATCTTGTCATTGCCTGAGGGTGAGGAAGACTTCGTTGTATATAGTGATGCATCGAAAATGGGGCTCGGGTGTGTTCTCATGCAACGGGGAAAAGTTATTGCTTATGCTTCCCGCCAATTGAAGGGGTATGAAAAGAATTACCCGACTCATGATCTTGAGTTATCCGCGGTAGTGTTTGCACTAAAGATTTGGCGGCATTATTTGTATGGGACTAAGTTCCAACTCTTTACCGATCATAAGAGTCTTAAATATATATTTAGCCAACAATCGTTGAATATGCGACAACAACGTGCCATGGAACTCATAAAAGATTACAATTGTGAGATTTTGTATCATCCCGGTAAGGCTAACGTAGTCGCGGATGCTTTAAGTCGTAAGCCTTATCAATCGAGTATGTGTTATGCAATGTCCACCACTACGTTGAAGTTTATTTTACTCGATGATCTTAAGAAGTGGCAACATGAGGCGTTAAAACCCGAATATATTAAGAAGGAAAGGATGGTGAATTATGAGAAAGATTTGGAAGTAGATGGTCGGGGTATCAAAGTTTTCAATAACCGATTATGGATACCGAGAATCGGAGATTTGAGAATTGAGGTGTTAAAAGAGGCTCATAGTTCAAAATTCTCAATTCACCCGGGTATGAATAAAATGTATCATGATATGAGATTGGATTATTGGTGGCCGGGAATGAAGAAGGATATCGGGAAGTTTGTGCAAGAATGTAATGTTTGTGCACAAGTTAAAGCCGAACATCAAAAACCTTACGGGAGTTTGCAACCACTTAGCATTCCTGTTTGGAAGTGGGAAGAAATTTCCATGGATTTGATCACTAAACTTCCAAGAACCGCTCGTCAACACGATTGTATTTGGGTGATTGTTGACCGTTTGACCAAGAGTGCGCATTTCCTTGCTATGAGGGAAACGGCACCGATGGATTCATGGGCACAAGTATATTTAGATGAGATAATTGCTAGACATGGTGTTCCTTTGAAGATTGTATCGGATAGAGATTCCCGATTTACTTCCAATTTTTGGAGTAGCATGCAAAAAGAATTGGGTTCGAAAGTAGCTCTTAGTACCGCTTATCATCCTCAAACAGACGGGCAAACCGAGAGAACGATTCAAACGTTGGAAGACATGCTTAGGTCTTGTATTTTAGAATTCGGGGGAAGTTGGGATAAATATTTGTCATTAGCCGAATTTTCATATAATAATAGTTATCATTCGTCGGTTCGAATGGCACCTTATGAAGCGTTATATGGAAGAAAGTGTCGAACACCTTTGTGTTGGCGAGAAGTTGGAGAAAAGGTGTTGGTGGGACCCGAGTTGATCCAAGATACTAGTGATAAGATTCGAATAGTTCGGGAAAGAATGAAAACGGCCCAAGATCGTCAAAAGTCTTATGCTGATAAAAGGCGAAAGCCGATAGAATTTTCGGTAGACGATTTTGTAATGTTAAAAGTGTCGCCTTGGAAGGGCGTTATGAGATTTGGAAAGAAAGGTAAGTTGAGCCCTCGATTTATCGGCCCATTTAGGATCATTGAACGGGTCGGGAAACAAGCTTATCGTCTTGAGCTACCGGAAGAATTGTCAAGCATCCATAATGTGTTTCATATTAGTTATTTGAGAAAGAGTCTTGGTGAGCATGATGAAACGGTACCATTGACCGAAGTTAAAGTCAACGAGAAATTGAGGTATGTTGAGGAACCGGAAGAAATAGTTGACCAAAGGTTGGTCAATCTTAAGAATAAGGAAATTCAGTTGGTATTGGTGAAATGGAAACATCATAGAGGTCCAAATTACACGTGGGAAAGAAGGAATGATATGTTAGAGAAGTATCCGTTCTTGTTCAAGTCAACCTAATTTCGGGACGAAATTCTCAAAAGGAGGAGGTAATTGTAACATACGTGTTTTAAAATTTTGTATTTTTATAGTTAAAAATAGATAATAGTTGGTAAATGATAAGATAATAGACTTTGTAGTTGAAAATATTGCTAGAAATCTGTGATTTTGGGTATAGAAAAGTGGTATAAGTTAGAAGGAGAAAAAGTGAAAAATTGCAGCATTTTGGGAGATAGCGGCCCTATCTTAGAGATAGCGGCGCTATCTTATGTAAATTGGAACAGCGACTCGAAATAGCAAAGGGGGAAAACGCGAAAAATTTGAGAAATAGCGGCGCTATCTTGGAAATAGCGGCGCTATTTAGCGCGGGGTCGAAATAGCGGCGCTATCTTGGGAAGATAGCGGCGCTATCTTGTGCGAATCAAACATAAAAACGGGATTTTGACCCATTTCAGCTCATTCCTTTTCCAGAATATTCTCTCGGTGATTGTGGACGATTTTGAGTGTTTTTGGGTGTTCTTGGGCAGATTCTAGCTGGAATCAAAGGATTATCATCCCTAGTGTTGATTATTAAGGTATATCTCTTCCCTATCATCATGCATATGTAGAACTTGAGGTATGAAGTTGGGTTGTCAAGAACCCTAGTTAGGGTTTGAGTTGTGAAACTGAAATTGAGGATTGTGGTCTAGGGTTATGGTTCATCACCAAATTGGGGGAAATTGATGATTAAGGTTTATCCTAGATATGATTATGGTTAGAATTGTTGTTGAGATGTGTATACTTGTGTTAGGTAAACAATTGGGAGATTGTGGTGTTTGCAACGATCGGTGATACTGAAATTGTGATTAAAGGAAGTGCTTGGCTCGGGTTGGCAAGTGCTTAATCCCAGGTGAGTTCCCTATGTGCAATGTGTATACTTTTAATTATATTTATAACTAATTAATATAATTAGTTGGTAATTGTAACAATTTGACATTCTCGAGTATTGATTTGGTTGGTTAAGGCATTGATAATCGTTATGATCAAACCCATTTTTCCTTGACCCGTTTGAGCGATTTCCCTTGAGTGATATTTCATTTCGTGAGGACCCATGGCGGCTTGAGTATTACTTCGTGTAATATGTCGGGCGGTGGACGCGGGAGTACCTGGCGGAGGAGTGGTATGGACCGTGGTGGTGAAGCTGGATCATGGACTCGGTTAGGGGTGCCATGGTCACCTTCATCGGCCTCATTCCCTAATGGCCTAAGAGGGAATGACGCACTTTGTTAAATCTGGAATTCTACTTTGATCATTGTTGACCCGATGTTGTCATTTGGTGATTTGTGATGATGTTGACATGTTAACCCGGTACTTTGACCCGTTTCTGTTGTTACTTGTTTCTTTATCTATGTTGATTAATATAATTATTTAGTATAACATTATACATTGTGGAACTCACTAAGCTTTTATAGCTTATACGTTTAGTTGTTACCATTTTCAGGAGTAGACAAAGGCAAGGGCAAGTGCGAGTAGATTCTGGAGTTGGTTAGCTTGAAGCTTTGGAAGAGCTTCTATTTTGGTATAGTCTTTTGGTATAGTATAGTATTGTATTTTGGGGTTTGTTTAGTTGGTTTGTATCCGTTGTAGCTAGTTATTATAATGTATGTATGTCTTTTGGTAAAATTTTGTTAATCTTGTATTCTGGTAAAACTTTGGAAGGTTAGATTGTAGATGATGTTTAAAAGTGGTCCTTTTGAAGTTTGGTCGTTACAGGTGCATTTTTGTAATTAAGTCCAACTTTTCTGTCCCACACGCGGTGTCATTTTTGTAATTAAGTCCAACTTTTCTTTAATCATCGATGATTAAACTGGGTGTAGTGTTTAATCATCAATTATTAAACTTTTGAGATTGTATTTGATCATCGATGATTAAACTGGGTGTAGTGTTCAATCATCAATGATTAATAGAACAATTTTGTCTTTAAAATCAAAGATGCTGTTTAATCATCGATGATTAAACTTGTCTCCGTTTTTCAGATTCTTAATTCTTTATAAGATGTTGTTTAATCATCGATGATTAGCGTGTCTGCTTTCTTTATTATTTGATTAAACTTTTCTTTAATCATCGATGATTAAACTGGGTGTAGTGTTTAATCATCGATGATTAAACTTTAATCATCGACGATTAAACTTTAATCATCGATGATTAAACTTTATCTGTGTAATCATAAGATGCTCTTTAATCATCGATGATTAAACTTTAATCATCGATGATTAAACTTTATCTGTGTAATAATCATAAGATGCTCTTTAAATCATCGATGATTAAACTTGATAATGTGTTTAATCATTAACGATTAAACTTGGGGTTGGGTTTAATCATCGATGATTAAATACAATCTCAAAAGTTTAATAATTGATGATTAAACACTACACCCAGTTTAATCATCGATGATTAAAGAAAAGTTGGACTTAATTACAAAAATGTCACCGCGTGTGGGACATAAAAGTTGGACTTAATTACAAAAATGCCACCGCGCACGTGAGGGCTGGAAGGAGATGAGAGGCTGAGATCTATTCTCACATTCTTACCTAATATATTAATTCTCAATCGAACTCACTTTTATATATATATATATATATATATATATATATATATATATATATATATATATATATAAAAAGTTAAAAACCATCTCTCATATCGAATGTTTGTCATTTAAACTGTTACCCAAAATTAAACATCAACTTACTTAAAACCAAAAAAAAAAAAAAAAAAAAAAAAAACCTTGGTACTTTTGTTATCATATAACCACATTTATCACGTGAAAATTGAGAATTCATATTGATACACAATCTATCCTAAGCCATTAAATTTGTTAGGCACATGTTGTATTACAACATTAGTACTTAATGTTCGGCGAACAAAATCCCGGCGCCCGCATTGAACCTGGAGAATCAATATCTCGGTCTCAAGTCTCAACATCAACGCTCACGAATGTTATCATGGACGGAACAGTTGACTTTTCCCTACACAATTTCGGCTTATTTTTAGACAAATATTGATAACTATCAGTATATCCACATATATATACTTTATCCTTTTAGTGGGAAATGATATTTTGCGATATCAGTTTTTACATAAATGTGACAATGCATGTAGAAAGGAAGAGTCGATGTTAAGCACGTGATATTTTATGAGTTTAAATTTTTACTGCAAGTCGAATTTTAAAATAACTTCATTTTGGTTTAGGGAATAAATATTAGGACAACCTAATTCTCTATTGGGACAACCCATTATATTCTCTTTTTAAAATTAATTATCTACCTACTTACTAACTTTTTTTTTGAACGGTCTTACTAACTTACCTTTCATTTCTCTAACCCTAAATCAGTTTAAACGAATTTTTCATCTAACGATTTCAAAATTTCATCTCCTCTCTCACACACACAACAAACTCTGGCTTCTTACCAACGCCAACTCCGTCGCTCACGGCACTGTCAGCTCCGCACTGCCATCGTTCACCAAAGCCAACACCACCACCGTCGCTCAGCAATTCCGCCGCCGCCGTGGTTCACCAAAGCCAACAACGCCGCCGTCGCTTAGCAACTCCACTGCCGCATGTTGGAAAGAGTGTCCAACACATCAAATAAACCGGTATTTCGATTCGGGTATTTTAGAGTCCTATTGGGGTTGCCCTCGAGGCGTCAACGAACACGAGAATTAACGAAGTATTTAATTAATAGTTTAATTGAATGACTATCGGGCTTAGCGGGCTAGTGTAGTTAATAAGTAATTAACTAGCTATAGAGATCGGGCTTGGCATAGAGATCGGATCGGGCTTAATGGTGACGGGCTTAGACTAATTAGAGTTTGACTCTAATTAGGTTTAATACACTATATAAAGAAGTTAAGGGGTATTAACCTAAACACTCTTTTGCTTGTACTCTACAACCTTCGGCCAAGCACCACCTCCACCGTCCGACTGCCGCCGCCTGCCCCGCCTAGCGCCGCCGTCGAACCACCGCTACCGCCGCAGCTCCGCCGTGCGCCGCCGCCGGAGAGCCGAAATAGTTTTCGGTTTGGTTACTTTCGGTGATCGTTTTCTCAAGAGTGCTTTGTACTACCTCGTGGTACATCGTCTCGTTCTTGACCAACCTTGGGTGTGATACGATAGAGGGATTCTTGCTTGAATCCTAGTGCGTTATTTGATCTGGCTCGTACTAGATCACAAGGTTTATCTAGTTCTCCAATTCGCGAAGAACAAGTAAGTTATTCGAATTGATCTATTTAATTACATTAAATATCTAGTTGCTTTAGAGTTGTAAACCTAACGGTCCAAAAGTTTTTAATCGGGTCAATGTTCTACCAAGTTGCTTTTGATTTCCGCCTTAAGCAAAGTGTGGCAAGATGCATAGAAAACCCAACAGTGGTATCAGAGCGCCATTGGTTTACAAGTCTAATAGTGCTAGACGTTAAATTCGAAATCCATAAAAATTGTTTTATGATTTTCGGAATTTCCGAAAATTGTTTTTGGGTTTTTCCGAAAATTGAAAATACATTAAAAATAGGTTTTTATATTTTTCGGTATTTTATAAAATTGTTTTGATAATTACCGAAAATTAAAAATATGATTTTTATATTTTCCGAAAATTCGGAATTATTAATTTAATAATTAAAAACGTTTTTTTATTTAAATTAATTAATTATGATAATTTCAAAAGTTGGAATTATCAAGAAATTTGAATCAAAAGATTTTGTTAAGTATCTAGCCTTATTTAAAAGATTTGAAAATATCTTTATATATATTTATATATTTTTTCGAAAATATATAAAAGAATTTATAAAATATTATTTAATATTTAAATAAAAGATAAAATCATATTTATGGATATATGTATTTTTCGGAATACATATATATGCCATAAATAGTTGTTTTATTAAAATCTAGATAATTATTTGAATAGTTTCAAATAAAGAATAAAATCTTATAAGGGTTTAAATTTAGGGATATATATTTTATATATATATCCGAAACTTTTTAAAATTATATAAGGATATGGATTTTCGAAATAATTTTAAATTTTGATTTATCTTGTCTTATAATTGTTTATAATTAAGATAATTATTTAAAATGATATTATATATGATATATATTAATTAAAGGTATAATTAGAATATATATATATATAAATTTCGAAAATTCCATTATATATCAAATAAGATTTGATATTCTTCCCTTATATATATATATATATATATATATATATATATATATATATATATATATATATATATATATATATATATATATATATATATATATATATATATATATATATATATATAATATTATGTAATAATAGTTTATTAAATATTATATATAAGATATAGTTATAATAGGATTTAAAACGTCGCGTCCTCGCGCGTTTATAAAATTAATTATACTATATAGAACTTTAGTAAATGTAACTTAAAAGGTTTTAATTAACATAGATATAATTATATAATAGTTTATATATATATTATAACTAAAGTTAAATATATCGTCGCTTATGTCATTAGTAGGCTCACTCATAGTCTAAGACATCTAAAGGATGAAAAGGAAGAGATATAGATCTCTAAACGGGGTTGCGTTTTTAACACGCCTTGCGCTGACCTGCCCCGCCGCTTCCCTTGTCTTAAAATGGAGCTACCGAACGGGCATAATAGGATGATGTTAAGATTAAAAGTATAATCATAAAATTAAACAAATCCTTCCCGTTTAATTAAATGTGAACATTGTGTGCTCTCCATAGAATGACACGCGCTCGTATCATAGTTTGATTAACGGAACTCGTGTGGTTAACCGGTACGTTAATTGTGAGATTATTTTACGAGTGAAACGATTCTCACGATACTCAAGCGAACTTGAGCCGAGAAGTCCACGTGGGTATTCCATGGTTGTTTCACCTTCTAATATATGATCCACGGTATCCCTGTCATATAGATTAGAATGAGCATTGATTCGAGATTAACATGCCATTCTCCCTCGAGAATGAATCTCAAAGAACTAGGGATTTCATAAAGATTGAAATTGACAATAGTTTGCCTACGACACGAAATTGTTTGGTGTGAAATACGGCATCCCTCTTCACATCAAATAACTAGTGGGCGTATCCTAGCCTTATGAATAAAGATTGGGAAAATTATTATAAGGATTAATTATTGAATTCACTAACAAAGAAATCGTTTCTTTTGTAGATGGGTTCAAACCTAAATGACAACACAATCCTACTTCCTCCTCCACCTCCACTTCAACAAGGACCACAAAGCTTTGCTCTTATCTTCACCTTGAATCGTGAGAAGCTCACTGGACCCAACTACATTGATTGGGTTCGTACGCTTAGAATCACGTTAAGGTACGAGGGCAAGGAGTATGTCCTCGATAACGAGATTGCTGAGTTGACTGACGATTCGAGTGACATAGACAGAGCTGCCTATAATCTCCATCGTTCAGAGTCGGAAAAGGTTGCTTGCCTGATGTTAGCCACTATGTCTTCTGATCTCCAAAAGAATTTTGAGAAGATGAGTGCCTATGACATCAATCAACAGCTCAAACAAATGTTTCAAAACAGAGCTAGGCAAGAACGTTTCGACGTGGTAAGTTCCCTAGTAGGATGCAAACTACAAGAAGGACAATCTGTGTGTAGCCACGTCCAAAAGATGAAGGGCTACATAGACAGACTAGCAAACTTGGGTGTCCCTTTACCGAAGGAGTTGACCACTGATATGGTTTTGAACTCGCTTCCACCATCCTACTCACAATTTATAGTTAACTATAACATGGGTGATATGGATAAGACACTCATGCAACTGCACAATATGTTGAAAACTACCGAGGCTAGCTTGATGAAAGCTAAAGGTTCCGCCCCTGCTGCTCCTGTCTTGTCTATTCGATCTGAAGGTGTTAAAAAGAAACGCCGTCCTCCTCCAAATAGCAAAGGCAAGGACAAAGTAGGTCAAGCCAAACATGGCTATAAGAGGAAGGCTGATTCTGATATAACACCTACCAAATATCCGAAGGATGCTGTTTGCTACTACTGTCAAGGAAAGGGTCACTGAAAAAGAAGCTGCCCAAAGTACTTGGATGATCTGAAGAGTCAGAAAGTCCAAAAGTCTGGACCATCAGGTACTTTTATGATTGAACTCCATCATACTTATATGTCTAATTCTTGGGTTCTAGATACAGGGTGTGGTACTCACATTTGCACTGATATACAGGGACTTAAGAATTGTAGGAAGTTGAAGCATGGAGAGCTTAATCTGATCATGGGAAACAGAGTCTCGACTGCTGTCACCAAGATAGGAGATTATGAGCTCATGCTTGGGAATGGATGTTCTTTACTTTTATTAGATGTTTGTTTTTCGCCTTCTATGGCACGCAACATTATTTCGTATTACGCATTGTTTAAGGATGGTTTTAACTTTGTTTTTGATAATGAGAATGGTTCTATTTTAGTTTACAAAAATGATGTGTTTTACTTTAAAGCTATTCCTTGTGCTGGTATATGAAATAGATGGTTGCGTAAACAAAAGAAATCTAATACTGAATGTTGATTCATCCAAAGGTGTATTGGATAAGTCATGTCTGTGGCATTGTCACTTAGGACATATAAACAAGAAACGCATAGCTAAACTCCAAAAGGATGGAGTGTTAGAATCATTTGACCTCAAATCGAATGATGTGTGTGAGTCTTGTTTACTTGGCAAGATGACAAAGGCGCCATTAACAGGGTCATGTGAAAGAGGCAAAGACTTGTTGGATCTCATACATACTGATGTATGTGGACCGTTCAAGTCTAACACTAGACATGGTGAACGATACTTCGTCACGTTTACTGATGATTTCAGTAGATATGGATATGTTTATTTGATTAAACATAAGTCAGATACTTTTGAAACGTTCAAAGAATATCAGAAAGAAGTAGAGAATCAACTGGGCAAGAAGATTAAGATGCTCCGTTCTGACAGGGGCGGAGAGTATCTTAGTCAAGAGTTTATCGACTATCTAAAGAGTTGTGGAATAGTATCCCAACTCTCACCTCCTCGAACTCCACAACTTAATGGAGTGTCGGAAAGGCGAAATCGAACCTTGCTTGACATGGTTCGATCAATGATGAGTCGATCAACACTTCCAGTGAGTTTCTGGGGATATGCCTTAGAAACTGCAGCACATATCGTTAACCTTATACCAACTACGAAGGTTGCCAAAACTCCCTCTGAAATGTGGACATGGAATCCTCCTTCCCTCAAACATTTGAAAATCTGGGGTTGTGAAGCTTATGTAAGACATGAATCTCACGACAAGCTAGATAACAAATCAGAGAAGTGCCACTTCATTGGCTACCCACGACAGTCTTTTGGATATCGGTTTTATAATCCGAAAGAGAACAAAGTGTTCGTATCTCGAAGATGATTTTTCCTCGAGAGAGAGCTATTATCCAAAGAAGACAGTGGGAGCAAAATTGATCTTGAAGAGTGTCAAGAATCAAGCAATGAAGATGTAGTGGAACCTATAGTTGACACCAGCACTCAACCAGAGGATGAGACTCATGTTGAACAAAATGATGTAACTCCTACCGTTCCACGTAGATCCTCAAGAACTGTTCGCCCTCCTGAGCATTTTGGTGATTATTATGATTTCCATATTGCTGAAAGGCGATGCATCTACTGGTAATAGTGTACCAGTTGATGACGATGAGCCATCGAGTTATAAGGAAGCTATGGAAGGCCCTGAGGCCGAAAAGTGGAAAGTGGTTATGGATAGTGAGATTCAGTCCATGTATGACAATCGAGTATGGAAATTGATTGAGACTTCTCCCGGTATCAAAACCGTTGGATGCAAGTGGATCTTCAAGAAGAAGATAGACATGGATGGGAATGTGCACACCTATAAGGCTAGGTTGGTTGCAAAAGGTTATACTCAAACTCATGAGATTGATTATGATGAAACCTTTTCACCAGTAGCCAAGATAAAGTCTATCAGAATATTGCTTGCCATAGCTGCGTTTCATGACTATGAAATTTGGCAGATGGATGTTAAAACCGCCTTCCTTAACGGAAGACTTACTGAGGATGTCTATATGGCACAGCCAGAAGGTTTTATCAATAAGAAATGTCCTGATAGAGTGTGCAAGCTTGAGAAATCCATTTATGGATTGAAACAAGCCTCTCGAAGTTGGAATCTTTGCTTCCATGAGAAAGTCAAGGAGTTTGGTTTCTCTAGAAGTGAAGATGAGTCCTGCGTATACATCAAAGCTAGTGGGAGCGTTGTTGTTTTCCTAGTACTGTATGTGGATGACATACTCCTTATAGGAAATCATATTCCTACACTGCAAGACGTGAAGTCTTGGCTGGGAAAATGTTTCGCTATGAAGGACCTAGGAGACGCAGCGTACATACTCGGTATAAAGATATACAGAGATAGAGAAAGACGTCTAATAGGATTAAGCCAGAGTACATACTTGGATAAAGTACTAAAACGTTTTAGTATGGTTGATTCCAAGAAAGGGTATCTACCCATGAATCATGGCATAACATTGTCTAAAAGTCAATGTCCCGGTACTGAGCAAGAACTGGAGAAAATGAGTCGAGTCCCTTACGCCTCAGCGATTGGATCGATCATGTATGCCAAGGTATGTACTCGCCCGGATGTCTCATATGCGCTAAGCATGGTGAGCCGGTTCCAGGGCAACCCTGGCAACGATCATTGGACTGCGGTGAAAACGATTCTCAAGTACCTAAGGAGAACATAGGATATGTTCTTAGTGTATGGTGGGAAAGACGAACTTGTTGTGGAAGGTTATTGTGACGCGAGTTTCCAAACGGATAGAGATGACTCGTGCTCACAAACTGGGTGGGTGTTCTTATTGAACGGAGGAGCTGTCACTTGGAAGAGTTCCAAGCAGGAGACAGTAGCTGATTCAACTTGCGAATCTGAGTATATTGCTGCCTGTGAGGCATCAAAAGAAGCCACATGGTTGAAGAATTTCATTGGGGATCTTGGTGTCGTAACAAGCATCAAGGAACCAATGAAAATCTTCTGTGACAATGAAGGTGCAGTCTCATTGACTAAAGAATCCAAAGATCATAGTCGAACCAGGCATATACTCAGAAAGTTTCACTACGTGAGAAAGCGAGTTGAAGATGGGGACGTGATAGTGACAAGAGTATCGTCGGAAAATAACCCGGCTGATCCTTTCACAAAAGCACTAAGTCGTGCCAAGCATGATGTTCATGCGAGGACGATAGGAATTAGATTTCATAGTGACTTATCATAAATTGTCATTCATTTGAAATTGTAGCGAATATTAAATTGTATGAATTGATGATTTATTTATGGAGATTAAATAATTTGCAAGTGTTTCTATCATTCATATAGTATTTAATTATTCCATTTCAACCTTTTGCATGTTTAGAACATATTCCTAAGTAAACTAAGAGATTACTTAAACGTCCACAGTCGATCGTTCATATGGGAATAAGAACTGAATTAAGATGTCATGGGAGAGTGAGTAGATTGTTCAAAGTTATGAACATTGCATAGAGATTGCTGCTACTCTCATGAGCATTTAAAATGTGTATTTAAATGTTGGACCAACCCACGCTCAGAGTATTACCCCATGGACTTTATCATGGGTAATAGTGAGGCGATAATATCGTATGAGTCTTCAAACCAAGATGCATCATTTCCTTAGTACGATTTCGTGATGCATTGGTCTAACTCCAACACTATTCGTAACTGGTAGCTATAAAGATTAGTTCCATGTATTATGTGATGACTATGAAGTAAGATGATGTAGTTAAGGTTTATTCGTTCCCTCTGATCAAAGTGATAGAGGAGATATCCATGGGCCCCCTGTTGATTTGATGTGACACTGAAGTACCTGCGCAGGTCATGACTAGATTGAAAGTTCAATCATGTAGTCAAATCGTCATCATAAATCTCGAATCAGGAAACATAATCATAACTAGAGTGATTGACATGTCCATGTCACTAGTTACATGATATCGCGCAACGAAGGACATATGATCACTTATCATAGGACTGTTTCTGATAGTTCAGAGTTCAGCAGCTGCACATAACATGCACACTCTAAAGGTTACACGAACGTGTACCGTTTATAGTTGATGAGGTGTCCAAGTGGGAGACTGTTGGAAAGAGTGTCCAACACATCAAATAAACAGGTATTTCGGTTCGGGTATTTTAGAGTCCTATTCGGGTTGCCCTCGAGGCGTCAACGAACACGAGAATTAACGAAGTATTTAATTAATAGTTTAATTGAATGACTATCGGGATTAGCGGGCTAGTGTAGTTAATAAGTAATTAACTAGCTATAGAGATCGGGCTTGGCATAGAGATCGGATCGGGCTTAATGGTGACGGGCTTAGACTAATTAGAGTTTGACTCTAATTAGGTTTAATACACTATATAAAGAAGTTAAGGGTATTAACCTAAACACTCTTTTGCTTGTACCCTACAACCTTCGGCCAAGCACCACCTCCACCGTCCGACTGCCGCCGCCTGCCCCGCCTAGCGCCGCCGTCGAACCACCGCTGCCGCCGCAGCTCCGCCGTGCGCCGCCGCCGGAGAGCCGAAATAGTTTTCGGTTTGGTTACTTTCGGTGATCGTTTTCTCAAGAGTGCTTTGTACTACCTCGTGGTACATCGTCTCGTTCTTGACCAACCTTGGGTGTGATACGATAGAGGGATTCTTGCTTGAATCCTAGTGCGTTATTTGATCTGGCTCGTACTAGATCACAAGGTTTATCTAGTTCTCCAATTCGCGAAGAACAAGTAAGTTATTCGAATTGATCTATTTAATTACATTAAATATCTAGTTGCTTTAGAGTTGTAAACCTAACGGTCCAAAAGTTTTTAATCGGGTCAATGTTCTACCAAGTTGCTTTTGATTTCCGCCTTAAGCAAAGTGTGGCTAGATGCATAGAAAACCCAACACCGCCGTCTCTCTCTCTCACTCTCCCCCCCTCTCTCTCCCTCTCTCTCTCTCCCTCTCCCTCTCTCTCTCTCTCTCTGCGGTAGTTTCTGGTGGGGGACGGAGGTTTCTTGTGGGTGACGGTGGTTTTCGGTGGTTTCTGGTGGGGAACGGTGGTTTATGGTAAGGGACGGTGGTTTTCCGGTGATGGACGGAGGTTTCCGGTCTCTGGTTGGGGACGTTGGTTTCTAGTGGGGGACTTTTTAAGAGTTAACAAATTTGTTAATTTCTAATAATTATTTTTGTAAAATTTGTTTGTAAAATACATAGCTCTTGATTGCAATTTTCAAGGCAATTGATTGCAATTTTCAAAGGATTGAAAGTCAAAGGATGTTCAAATGGGTTAAAGGGTTGTTACAATAGTAGCACCCTTAGTTTATTACGCATAATAAAAAAGTTTTCACCTTTGTTGATTTACAGGAGTATGTTTCTGCGACTCACAGCGGATTTGTATGATAAATACATATCATTTTATACACTAACATATTCATAGCACTAAAATTTATAAAATTATTATAAATTTATATGAATTTCGATTGCTTGGAAAATTCTGAAGTCGGAAAACATTACGAGATTAAAGTACTTCGATGGTATAATCGAAATCTCCAACCGGATAAAATTAAAATTGATTAAAGAACATAGAATTTTGAGTGTTCTGTTCCAACGTACACGTGAATGATCAGACTAAAACGACATGCTCATTCTAATTTTCATAAACCACCGAAAACTACTAAAGACGATTTCAAAACTGCTCAAAACTGTCAAAAATCGGGTCGGATCCATTGGGCTAAAATTCGTGTTTGAATTTCAAAAGCGAATTTTTTATGCGTTTCAAATCGGATAACCGGCTCTGCCCTTGGACCCGGCCAGAGGGCGCTGCCCCTGAACCCACATTGAGTTAGCATATTTTAATGTGGGGTAAAGTAAAAAAGTAAGTTCTCTTTGTCAATAATTTCATTTTTAATAATTTCACAAAATAAAAAGGTAGTAAGGCTTAAAAATAAAAAGAAAGCTCGTCATAACATATATAACATCGTTCACGTTTTTAAATTTGTTCATACAGACATTTTTTTAAATTAAATTGGATATTATAAAAGTTTGTATACATACAAAATAAAGGGTTTATTTCACGGAATAGTAACGTAATCTTTGAATTCACTCCATAATAGTAACTAAGTTTCAAAAATGTTCCATTTATCTGAAATTTACCTATGATTACAAGTTATCAAATCACTTTAATTTCATCTCACAAAAATAGCCATTTGATAATAATAGAAACTATTTTATTAATTTAATTTAACTTAATTTAATTTAATTTAATTTAATTAATTACTAAAAAAGCCCACTAATGACGATGCTTTTGAAATGTCTGTTCATATATAGCTATCAATCATAAAAGGAATAAGATGAGGTTTCAACCTTAGTATCATCGGATCATGAAAATAACGATACTTTGAACAAAATGATCTACGACCCTTTCTTGACTTTTCTATGTATGATAGTGATGATAAGGGAAACATTAATTCTTTTGAAGATTGGAGTCGTAATGAAATAATACAAGAAGATGATGATAGTAATGGTGTTGAGTAAAAATAGAACGCTACGTTGAAAGTTTATTTCAGTTGTATTTTGTATTTGACTTTATATTTCTTTTGAAAGTAATATATTTTGTTTTTAATAATTAATGGCTTTTTTAGTGAGATAAAATTAAAATGACTTGATAACTTGTAATCATAGGTAAATTTCACATAATTGGAACACTTTTGAAACTTGGTTACTATTATGGAGTGAATTTAAAGTTTGAGTGACCTAAATGGAATACTTCTGAAACTTCGTTACTAATAAAGTATACTACTTGACCTCCATACCCAACGGAAGGTCACTCATACTTGACATACCGGATGGTGGGGACTCACGAATCCCAACGACAACGATCTAGGATAGAACGGATATCCCGGAAAAGTAGCTTCGGGCCACTAGCGCATTAAATGCGAACAAGTTCCTAGAACGGCAACGACATGGCTCTGTACTATGGCACAGCGGGTAAGAAGCCTATGCTAAACCTCTTTAACCAGAGGGTCCCGCGGAAGACCGGTCGAAAGAAAGACATCTCTCCTTCCTTGCCTCAGGCACTCTGGCTATAAAGGCCGGCGCATGATGATGAGTAAGGCATTCAATACTCGGTACACATTACTTACTCTTTACATACGCATTCAATACGATCCTTAGTCAAGCATTGAATGCTCGATAGACCTCACGTCATAAATACTAACTTGGGCGTCGAAGTGTTCCCACGAGGACCACCCTCGGGGAGCAACTGACCCAAGATTTTCGGTAAATTTCAGGTTCTACCCTCGAGTTCTTGAAGAAGGTTACCGTACAGCCGACCTCCGGAGAATCGGTTTCAACATTTGGCGCCAACCGTGGGACCACGAACAAAATGGTCCAAGAAGCGACGTTGAATGATGCGCATCGCCACCAAACAACACCTATCCGGCCCATAGGAGGAGTGCTCACCCCTGCGTCAGCCTTCACATGTCCACCACCGGAAAGCAGAGGAAACGAACCCACTCAAGAAGAGTTAGAAGATTACAACCTTTTCTGCAGATTCTGAAAGATGAGGTAGATGGAGAAAACTCAGGCGAAAACCAAGGGGGAGACGCTCGGTGTGGAGAGAAACTTTACATATTCTAGCGATGATGAATCTGTAGAAATGGTGTATAAAGACCCGTCTCCCCCAAGGAGAATCCGGAGCGAAGAAGCCACCCGGCTTGAGAAGATGGAGGAAGATAGACGTCCCATGCAAATGATGGAAAGGAGAACTCATAGTCGTCACAAGTCGTCTGGGTCAAGGGACTTTCGGTCTCCTTTCACATATTACATCAATGAAATGCCCATACCGCCGAGTTTGAAAGGGCCCCGAGTTAAATCATATGATGGAACGCGAGATCCGGATGACCATGTGGCCAGCTTCCGATGGGCTGTGAGAATGATCCCTATGGATCTGAAACTGTGGTGTCTATACTTTGCAGGAACCCTCGAAGGGTCCGTACGGTATTGGTTGTCAAGCCTCCCTCAGAAAAGCATTTCTAACTTCGAAGATTTGGTGACGCAGTTTAGTCACAGTTTCATACAACAGAAGAAGTACCAACAACGATCCCAATCAATAATGGCCTGCAAGCAGCGTGAAGGGGAGTCCAAAAAGTCATATTTCAAAAGGTTTAACGAGCAGAGCCGTAAAATGCCCGTACGGGAAGACTCCCTTATCATCGCTGCATTTACGTACGGTTTGAGGGAAGGGGAATTGTTCAGGGAGCTGTCAAAAAAAGACTTCGATAAGGTCGATGACATGATCAATGTCATCAACAAAGTACTAAAGCAGGAAGAGGAAAGTGCGGAGAAGTTACGCGTTGAAGCACAAGAGAAGAAAGGGACCTCTGGTTCTGCTTTGTACCGAAATGTCGAAAGATCCAAAAACTCTTACCGGTCGCCCCTTCCGGGGAGGACGCTCTTCCGGGGGAGATCATCCGGCGGAAGGTCTCAAGGCAAAAGGTACGAACCCTATCGTCAGGAAACGTTCGTGGCAAACGAGTCAAAGGAAGACAAGAATGGAAGGGCCCCTCGGAAGAGGTACCCAAGAGACCCCAATGCTTATTGTGAATTTCACAAAATAATGGGTCACACCACCGTAACTTGTGAGAGATATAAACGGGAAAAGGGGGCTCAGAGGAAGGGTAAAGGAAAGGAGGTTCAAAAGGAAGCTCCCAAGGCTAAGGAGGCTGCTTACGATACAAAAATTTTGGCGGTGGAAGAAGCGGGCCCCTCTAGCCTTCCTTTAAGAAAGAGGAAAGAAGCGGCCATAGAATTTGGAAGAGACGAACCGATCCCAGAAGGGTATGTCGGGATGGAGCCACTAGTAATCTGTGGGGCCATTGCCCAGATGATGGTCCGTCGGATTTATGTCGACGGAGGAAGCTCGGCGAATATCATGTATGATCACTGCTTCGATAACTTTCCTCCGGATGTCAAGGCATTCCTCAAGCCTGCCACCTCTTCAGTAGTAGGGTTTTCCGGAAGATCCGTATGGCCACGGGGAAAGATTCATCTCCCCTTGGTGTTGGCCGATTGGAACACGCGTCGCAGCAAAGCTATCGTAGCCGAATTTATTGTCATAGAGGCTCCATCTTGGTATAACGCCATATTAGGGTGAACCGGAATGTGGCAATTGCAGGCTATAGCTTCTACCATCCACGGCTTACTTAAGTTCCCCTCGGAACACGGGATACTCACCGTTTAGAGTATGCCCATGCCAGTGGCGGAATGCGGAAGCATTATGCATAAGGATAACAGGACAAAGCAGGAGGAAGTCAAGGTTGTCGTAAACACGGAGTTCCCGGAGGCCACCGTACGAGTTGGCGCAGACCTTCCTCCCAAAATAAGGAAGGATCTGGAAGCTTTGTTGAAGAAAAACAAGCACGTGTTCGCATGGGAACCTAAGGATATGACGGGTGTATCAAGGAGCGTCGTAGAGCACAAACTAAACATCAATCCCGCGTTCACACCCGTTAAGCAGGCAAAGAGAGGGATGGCGTCCGATCGAAACAAGGTGGTCAATAAGGAGGTGGAAGATTTGGTATCAACGGGGGTCTTACGGAGTACTCAGTATTCAGAATGGATAGCTAATCCCGTGTTGGTCAAAAAGGTGGATGGGTGCATGCGGATGTGTGTGGATTTTAAAGACCTCAACAAGGCATGCCCCAAAGATAGTTATCCTCTTCCGGAGATAGAACACAAGGTAGAAGCGTTGGGAGGATACAAGTGGAAATCCTTCTTGGATGCTTATAAAGGTTACCATCAAGTTCAGATGGCCAAGGGAGACAAAGAGAAAACAACTTTCCATATGGCTAGGGGTACGTACTGTTACGTCAAGATGCCGTTCGGACTGCGAAACGCCGGGGCTACGTACCAACGGTTGGTCGATAGGGCTTTCGAGAAACAGATAGGACGTAATCTAGAGGTATATGTTGATGATATGGTAATTAAAAGTAGAGAAGATGAAGATCTTATCGAGGATGTAGAAGAAACCATCCGACAGTTACAAAAGATCAACATGAAGTTAAATCCGGAGAAATGTTCGTTCGGAATGAGTAGGGGAAGTTCCTGGGTCATATTGTTACCCCATCCGGGATACAGGTTAGCACAGAGAAGATAGATAATTTGCTGAGGTTAAAAACTCCACGGACGGTAAAAGATGTACCAGCCCTGAACGGAAAGCTGGCTGCACTCGGACGTTTCCTAGCCAAGTTCGCAGAAAAATCCATTCCTTTCTTCAAAACGCTACATGGTTGTATCAAGAAAGGGGAAGTAGAATGGACGGAGAGGGCCGAGAAAGCGCTCGGGGAGCTCAAGCAACACCTTCGAACCATCCCTTAATGGCCAGCCCGAAGGAAGGAGAGGCACTTGTCATGTACCTTTCTACTAGCGAAGAGGCAATTAGCTCGGTCCTTCTCGCCGAAAGGGAAAAGAAGCAGATCCCAATTTACTTTGTTAGTCGAGTGCTACAAGGGGCGGAACTGAACTATTCTCTAGTCGAGAAACTAATCTTGAGCCTCATATACTCGGTCAGGCGTCTGAAGAGATACTTCCAGGCCCACTCAATAACGATCTTGACCAATCAGCCAATCAAGAATATACTGCTCCAACCCGAACGGTCGGGATGCATGACCAAATGGGCAATCAAATTGGGAGAGTATGATATATCGTTCAAGCCTAGGCCTAGCATCAAAGGCCACGGCTTGGCAGATTTCCTACTAGAAATGTCAGGTGAAGGGAAGCCAACGGGGTAAAGTATCTAGGCAGAGCAAGGTATTCCGGAAGGAACACCTCCCAACGGAAGCCACACCCTATGGCAGATGTATACGGACGGAGCCGCGAGGGCGGATGGATGTGGGGCAGGGGTTGTCCTGTCCAGTCCAAATGAGGAGAAAGTAACATACGCATTAAGATTCGATTTCGCCTGCTCAAATAACGAAGCCGAGTAAGAGGCACTATTGGCAGGTCTGAACCTAGCCAGGAGCATGGAGATAAGGGAGCTGGAGGCGTTTGCAGATTCAATGATGGTCGTGAATCAGGTCAATGGGTCCTATGAAGCGAAGGAGAGCCACATGAAGCGTTACCTAGAACAAGTAAGAATGAAGGTAGCAAAGTTTGAAAAGTTTAGAATAACGCAAGTATCTCGCACCTAAAACAAAGAAGCAGATGCGCTTAGTAAGCTGGCCTCCATGTTGTATCAACACCTTACTAGGGAAGTTTTGGTAGAGGTCCTCTCGAAAAGAAGTATTAAACAAACAACAGGCGAGGAGGTAACAGAGATAGAGGAGGACGAAGATTGTTGGATGAGACCAATCGTGCGGTATTTGGTGGAAGGAACGCTTCCGAATGATCTGGGCCAGGCAAGGAAAGTAAGGATGAATGCAGGAAGGTATACAACGAAGAACAGAGTGTTGTATCGGAAGAGGTATTTAACCCCTTGGTTACAATGTTTGGGAAAGAGAGAGTCCCGAAGAGCCATGGAAGAGGTACACGAAGGCTTATGTGGGGCGCACGCAAGATCGAGGGCCTTGACTCAGAAAGTCTTCGAACAAGGTATTTATGGCCTCAGATGTCAAAAGACATCCAGGAATATGTTAGGAAATGTCAAAGGTGTCAGGCGTACTATAACATTCCGAACCAAGCACCTGCGAACCTTACGAGCATCCATAGCCCATGGCCGTTTTGCAAGTGGGGGATTGATATAATTGGACCTTTCCCGAAAGCTCCCGGTGGTTTGAAGTTCCTAGTAGTCGCGATAGACTATTTCACCAAATGGGTCGAAACAAAACCACTATCCTGCATCTCAGGAACAAACGTTGTTAAGTTTGTTTGGAAGCAAATTATTTGTCGGTTTGGTCTTCCGAATAGCATTGTTATCGACATCGGAAAACAGTTTGCAGCAATCCTTTCAAAGAGTGGTGTGCAGGGCTATGCATTCGACAAAACTTTACCTTTGTAGCTCATCCTCAAGCTAATGGCCAAACTGAAGTAACTAACAGAACCATCTTGAAAGGAATAAAAGCCCGCTTAAATCGAGCAGAAGGGGGATGGGCAAACGAGCTCCAGAGCGTCCTATGGGCATACCGAACCACATCAAGAAGTGCCACACAGGAAACCCCTTATAGCTTGGTGTATGGGTCTGAATCAGTCATTCCTTTGGAAGTCATCTTGCCATCCCCCAATGTAGAAAACTTCCGTTTGGAAGGCAATGAGGAGGCATTGAGATACAGTTTGGACCTAGTGGAAGAGCGAAGGGAAAATGCTGCCTTACGACAAGCTGCGTACAAGTCCAGGACGGAAGGGTATTACAACATGAAGGTACGAGAAGTGGCATGTAAAGTCGGAGATCTAGTGCTCCGGAAGAATGAGCTAGCTTACATTACAAACTGGGTAACTTATCTCCTAATTAGGAAGGCCCTTATAGGGTAAAAGAAGCACGAAGGAACGGTTCGTATGTATTAGAAACAACGGGCGGATCGACCATCCCACGAACCTGGAACATGCAGAACCTACACAAGTTCCACTTCTAAAGAAGGAAGGATCCAGTTTTACTCGCATGATATGCACGAGTTTTTTGGTCATAATATTTTGTGTTTCTCTTTTATCTCCTTTTTGTTTAACTATTCAACGATGTACCCAACGACGCGTGCGAGTTAATTAAAAGTACGTTCCGAGAAGGACCTTCGGGCATAGTGTTAATTGATGTCGTGACAATCATTAACTAATGTCAATTAATTACTAATATCGTAGCTACGACCGGAACACTCTGACCCTGGAAAGGGTTAATATGTTCCGGAAAAAACAAAATATCGAATCGAAGAACGATAAATAAATAAAAGACGAAAAAAATTCTAAGTTAGAGGGACGCCTCTACATGAAATGGAATTTCTTTCATTAATAACGTCGCAAGAAACGTTGCGATTTACAAAACAACACAAGATATCAAGCAACAAAAAGCGAATACAGCAAACAGAAATGCACTAAAAAAACCCTAAGATACTTATGGTGCAGGGGGAACATCTCCCCGGTGAGAACTTTCACCCACATCTTCTGGTCCGGATGAAGACTTCGTCACATTTCTCTTCAGCTCATCCAAAGGGAGAGCACCGGATGCAACAGACTGCAGGAGGGGGTAATCCGGAGTTACTGAAGGATTTATGTGCACAATTAGTCAACCTATGATGATACATCCATGCCTACGAAACACTTAAGGGTCACACCGGTGAGTGCATGTAATACGAGCAAGTTATGCAACGATACTACGAAGAGGAATGATTCATAATAGTCATTATGAATCAGTTAAGTATCAAGTTAAGTTTAACTTATTACTAGATTAATTTAACTAACTAATTAATACAAGTAGTTGTACATTTACTAGTTGAGTAAATATACAATGTGTTAATTAAAGGCTATCCATGATATGATTTAAAGCTATTAAATCATATAGTAATTGGATAATATTATTATGTAAATTATATAAAGGTTATTATATAATTAACTATTAAAAGTATAAATACAAGTGTATATAATTCGTGTATATGGGTACCGAATTATTAGTGTGTTAATACTAGACATTTGATAGTTAAGTACAATAATAATAAACTAGTTAAACAATAAGGGATGGAAGTGTTAAAAGGAAGTTTAATTAAAGTTCTAATATTAATTAAACTTAAAGAGTTCTAAGCGTAACTTATTTGTATATAAATAAGAGGCTTAGGGTAACCCTAAAACCCCTTGATCACCCAGACGGAATCCTTGCCCCCCCTCTTCCCTTCGATCGCCAAACACCCAAGACACAAGCTCGTGTTCTTCGTGTTCTTCGTTCGTTCTTCGTGTTCTTCAAGTCTTGAAGATCCAAGTTCGTTGCAAGTGATCATCTAGAGGATCGTTCGTCGTGTTCATCATCAGTGGACTTATCTTAAACATTAACCTAAGGTATGATTCATGGAACACTCTTTCCTCCTTCTCCTCTTGTTCGAAGTCGAACCAAGAACCCTAGGGTTCTTGGTAGTAGTGGACGAACACACACAAGTATGTGTGTGTTCGAGTTCTTCGTACAAGGTTTCTTTCTTGTTAACCTAAACCAGATTTCCAATATCCCAATCCTTTAGGGTTTAAGGATTAGGCTTAATCCCAGTTCCGCTTTTAGGGATTAAATCAGCTAGTTGGTTTTAACCGGTCAAGAACAAGTTCATGTTCTTGGTCAGCCATGGTTCGAACCAAGTATACTAAGAGGTCGATCCTATGGGTCCATCAGTCGCATGGTGCGTAGTATGAAACCCATCAGTGGTATCATAGCGGTGGTTTAGAGATCTAGACTATATTAACAAAGATTGTTTGTTTACTTTAATTTCAAGTTTTTTTGTTTCAAGTTCTTTTTCTTCTTTCTTCTTCATATTTTTCAAAAAAGAGGGTAAGAACCCTAGGACCAAGAATATTAAACTAGTCTAGTTTAATTGGTGAAGAAGGTTTCTAAAAACCCTAGTAGTTTTCGAAATTGTGAAAGAACCCTATGATCAAGTATGTTAAATAAGATATGTTTAATTGATCAAAAGGATTCTTTCCTTTTCTCCCTTGAATTTTCGTGACTTAGGAAAAACCCTAGGATCAAGTATGTTAAACAAGATATGTTTAATTGATCAAAAGGATTCTTTCCTAATCCCTTAGAGATTTTGAAATCTAGAGGTTACTTGGACACAAAGTTTATTAAACTAGCCTAGTTTAATTGGTGGAAAAGTTTCCTAGGCTTAAGAATTTTGAAACCCTAAAAGAACCCTAGAAGTTTAAACTAGTTTAAGTTTATTACTTTAAAAGTATTAATTAGGATAATAATCTAAAACCTAGTTAATTAGACAAGTTTATGTCTAATAGGTTTAATTATTATTTTGATAGATTTATTAAAGCTAGTTCTTTAAACCTAGAAATTTAGACAAAGTTTTATTGTCTTTAAGGTTTAAATTAAAAAGTTTAAATAAATTTATTAAAGGTTATAATCTATCTTAGAATTTAAACAAAGTTTATTGTTTAAATAGGATTGATTAAAATTAATCTTTTAATTAAAATAATGTATTTGATCAAGAAAGTCAAAACCCTAGTTTTGATTGGTCAAAAACAAGATTAGGGTTCATCTAATTAATTTAGGGAATTAATGAGGATTCAAAGAAAAAGGGGTGTTAATATTTAAGTTCTAAAAATTAACAAGGTGTATTTAATTATTTATATATATATATATATATATATATTAAAATTTTCGGAATTTTTAATTATTAAGTAAAATTGAATTTTAAAAGATATAATAAGTTTATACGTATCTTAATTAGATTAAGATAAAATACATACGTATAAATTAGATGTAATATTCTTATTAGAATGTTACAAGTTTATTATAAAATATACATATATACGAATACATTAAATACAAGATAAGAATGGAACAACTAAAAAAAGGATAATGTTATTTTGATCTTTAAAGATAATATTATAGCTAGTTACTGTATAAATTATAATATAATTAAAACTAGAAAGTACAAAGTTATGATTTCATTGTGACTAGAAATTATACAAGTTGAAATTATATGATTAACTAGAAATATACAAAGTTATATATATTATCATATATTAAGATGTATAAAGTTATAAATTATTATAACTAGAAAATTATACAAGTATAATATAAGTATTTTACAAGTCATGTAATATACTAGATCAATGATTAAGTAAAAGTAACAAGAACCTATATTTAACTACCTCAAGTTAAATATAAGAAAGGTTTAAACAAACTAAAGAATTAATATATATAGTTTTTATATAATAAATTTTATTAGTTTCACCAAGTATAAACCGGTGATTGTGTTAGCTTAAGTTTCATCATGGTTGTTGAAGCTAGTGAGAGCTACACAAGAAAATCACAAAGTTTATAAGTGTGTCATTAAGACATAAGTTTTGGTCGAATCTAATAAGTCAAAACAAATGTTTAATTTTATTATTAGACATATGAAAAGCTAGATGTGTTAAACTAGGTTTATGTTTCAAGTTCATGAATCATAAAAGAATTTAAAAAGGTTTAACATAAGTTTATAAGTTTTTCAAGTAAGATAAAACAAGTAAGTTTTATCCTAGATAAGGTTTTTCACAAAACCTAGTAAAACGTTTTGTATATCTCGTTTTAGGTATACATATAAAATCGTGCAAATTCTTGAAACTATAAGTTTTAAAGAATAGTTCTTAAGTTTTAAAAAGGTGTCTTGTAGAACCCTTCAATTCACAAGTCACACATTTTTAAACAAGGATTAAGATTGGAATAAAGGTTTAAGCTTGGTTTTAAGACTTAAACAAACCCAAGAAAATCTTAGATCTAAGTACTATCCACCTAATGGAACACCTCATTTGTTAAACGATATTCATATTGTAAGGATAAAGAACCTTAGATATGGATTCAAATCATTGCGAGTGTTAGGGTGCGTAAGGTTCTGTGATAATCGGGAGTCCCGGCCCAAAAAGTACTTGAGTAGAATAAACATACTAGACTTTGTTACTAACTTAGAAATGTACAATTAGATTGTACAAGGTTGTAATAAGTTATAAGTCTAAAGATTCTACGACCCCTATGAATCGTGTCAAGTCTTGATACGATCGGTAAGGATGTTACCTACCAGAAACAACATGTCTCGTCGGGAAGTGCCCAAACCTTACGGCGAGAATGTGGTATATGGATCCTAGGCCTAAAATATTAATTATGGGTTTATAATATATTTTAGAATGTTTATTGATGATTACTAATTAAACTGGGTTTGATTTGTAGATGGCAGCAACAAACACAACGTTAACCTACAACAAACTCTCACAACGTTTCTTTCTAGGAAAGAAAGAAAAGACTGGGTCAAATTTCCTCAATTAGAAGCGTGATTTTAAGATCATGCTCAGACAAGAGAGGGATAGGATAGACTGAGAAAGAAACGTATTGAAAACCCCTGCTATGGATGAAGAAAATGAACCAGGAGTGCCAAATGGATATGGATAATTCCATTCCCGAGCTACAATCTATGCTCGAGGCTGTTGAGTTGAATATTGAGACCAATTCTAAAAGGGGTCGCACAACTGATGACAGCGATGAGGATGGGCATGGTGGTAAAGGAAAGGGTAAAACCTATCCTAACCAAGGAGTGCCAAATGGTAAAGGTGTCAAACAAAAGGTCAAGAAGGTTAAGCCTAACACTGCGAGGACCGAGAACCGGTGCTTCAAGTGTGGTGAGGCTGGGCATTGGAAAAGGAATTGTCCAAAGGGTGCAAGTGGTAGTTGTAACACCCGTATTTCTAAAACATCGTTTAAATCATTTAAAATACATTTTTCCCAATTTAATGACATATTGTCCAAAATACAGTTTAACAAAAACTTTAAAACCTTTATCGGAGTTTACAAAAATACGGTGTCACCAAGAATATCAAAACCATAGGCAACGGTATCTACCTATGAGCTCCCGAGCTAAAAATTTCTAGGCCACTTCTAGTGCAACCTTCTATCACTTCGAACCTGTACCTGAGTACATAGCCACAAAAACAAACGTAGTACGTGAGACAAAATTGTCTCATGAGATACATGGGTTTTAGACCCCAAAAATAATATAATTTCATAAATATATATACATATATATATACTACATCAATACCGTCTAGTCACCCTATTGTGACCCTATCATATTTCTGCTCTCCTGGCAATCATATCTAACTATCGGGTTGCACAAGTGGGAGTCTGAAGGATTTATGTGCACAGTTAGTCAACCTATGATGATACATCCATGCCTACGAAACACTTAACGGTCACACCGGTGAGTGCATGTAATACGAGCAAGTTATACAACGATACTACAAAGAGGAATGATTCATAATAGTTATTATGAATCAGTTAAGTATTAAGTTAAGTTTAACTTATTACTAGATTAGTTTAACTAACTAATTAATACAAGTAGTTGTACATTTACTAGTTGAGTAAATATACAATGTGTTAATTAAAGGCTATCCATGATATGATTTAAAGCTATTAAATCATATAGTAATTGGATAATATTATCGTGTAAATTATATAAAGGTTATTATATAATTAACTATTATAAGTATAAATACAAGTGTTTATAATTTGTGTATATGGGTACCGAATTATTAGTGTGTTAATACTAGACATTTGATAGTTAAGTGCAATAATAATAAACTAGTTAAACTATAAGGGATGGAAGTGTTAAAAGGAAGTTTAATTAAAGTTCTAATATTAATTAAACTTAAAGGGTTCTAAGGGTAACTTATTTGTATATAAATAAGAGGTTTAGGGAAACCCTAAAACCCCTTGATCACCCACACGAAATCCTTGCCCTCCTCTTCCCTTCGATCGTCCGAACACCCCAAGACACAAGCTTGTGTTATTCGTTCGTTCTTCGTGTTCTTCAAGTCTTGAAGATCCAAGTTTGTTGCAAGTGATCATCTAGAGGATCGTTCGTCGTGTTCATCATCAGTGGACTTATCTTAAGCATTAACCTAA
The DNA here is from genome assembly GCA_963853835.1 of Calendula officinalis. Taxonomy (NCBI): domain Eukaryota; kingdom Viridiplantae; phylum Streptophyta; class Magnoliopsida; order Asterales; family Asteraceae; genus Calendula; species Calendula officinalis. The sequence continues at coordinate 87,450,113 of OY970820.1, read as the reverse complement.
GGTATGATTCATGGAACACTCTATCCTCCTTCTCCTCTTGTTCGAAGTCGAACCAAGAACCCTAGGGTTCTTGGTAGTAGTCGACGAACACACACAAGTATGTGTGTGTGTTCGAGTTCTTCGTACAAGGTTTCTTTCTTGTTAACCTAAACTAGATTTCTAACATCCCAATCCTTTAGGGTTTAAGGATTAGGTTTAATCCCAGTTCCGCTTTTAGGGATTAAATCAGCTAGTTGGTTTTAACCGGTCAAGAACAAGTTCATGTTCTTGGTCAGTCATGGTTAAAACCAAGTATACTAGGAGGTCGATCCTATGGGTCGATCAGTCGCATGGTGTGTAGTATGAAACCCTTCAGTTACTAACTCACCAAAGAGGCCCATGATGTTCGCCTGGGTGTCCGGATAATCATGCACGAGAGGGACATCTTTTAACAATTCAGCATATTCCTTGTGGGTATCCATACAACCCCGATATTGTCCAAACTTCACACACTCCATTTGGAGCTTGGAATTCCTACTAACAAATTCCTCTGAATTTAATAACAAACCACAAAACCCATGAATCCCCTTCTTAATCAACCAACCCACGTCTTCCTGACATGCCCCAAGCAGATGGGATTGAACAACAAATTCTTCCTTCAGTTTGTCATTTGCCACATCGAGTTCCGTATGACAACGCACAACCTCGCTCAGTTAGGAGTCCTTTTCGACAAGGGACATCTCTAGCTCGGCTATACGGGCGGAAGAAGAACTATGTTCGGCGTTCAGCTCAATAATGCGAGCATCTTTAGCAGATAGTGAACGCCTCATCTCCTCCAAACCAGCAGATAAATCCTTGTTCTCCTCTACAAGGCGTTCGTTTCACAGTGACAATTGGTTCTTCTCCTTGACGTCATGTTGATGTAAACGCTTAAGAGTCTTCATTAGTTATTCCATACGGGCAAACTCCTCACGGTGATCGAGTAGCAATATACGACTACGGATACCTCGCACTTGTAACTCTGACAAAAGCCCCACTACGTTTAGCATATCGATCCGGGCTTGCATAAAAACACCTTCGTCTGACAAATCAGCAAGGTCAGAAGAAACGTGGGGCGAACCCACAGTGGTATGTACGATGGGGGGAGTGGAGGTCACCGTTGCGTGCGAATCCCGACCTTGAGACTTTGATGTTTCAGTAAGGCCTGTTGCACCTGGAAGACTGGTCATAGGCAACTCTCTGGTAGATTCTGAGATGGTGGTACGAACCTGTCGAGCTGAGGAAAAAGCTAGACTCAGCATTATGCGTATGAAAGGAAGTACAAATGATTAAAAGCACTTACACATGAAAGGAAAATTGGGCAACGATGATTGAGTCTTGGCCGACGAACCGTCTGGGTACTCCTTCCAGTGAAGGACGTTTGCAAACCGGAGCTGAAAAGCAGACTGCTAAACAAAGCTACCGCCGAAGGGGCAGGCGACAATATTGTAGATCCGGAAGCAGTTAACGGCACAACAACACTTGAAGTTGTAATAGTTGGGATTACCAATGACGAAGGAGCAAAGGAACAATTACTGGTTCTTCTTCATAACTTGGAGCGGTCACGGAAACGTCGGATATATTTTCTGCAACAAAGGATAAAATCTATAAATAGCAAGAAAATAGCAGTTAAGGCAAAAAATCAGTCAAAACTCATACCTTCAAGTCTTTGTCGTTTGGCGGGAGAAGAAACGGATCAGTCACGGATCCTCTTTGAAAGGGTTCGGATAGACCCCACCTTCCGGGGCTCTATAAGATCAGATTGCGAGTCATGGATCATCATGTCCTGGGTCCTAAAAGCTAAAGATTCCACGGTCGTTGTGGCAACCTCCGAAGTAACCTCAGTATCGCGCTCTAGGGCATCCGGAGTGCCCTCTGAACTAAGGATATCTTCGGAGGGGGAAGGAAGGGGGTTATTTCACCTTCAACAACAGATATAGTCCCTTTCGGAGGCTTTGACATCTTTAAGCGACGTAACAATGAAACGTCATTTCCATCAATTCGCCAGACCGGTCGAACCTGACGGACGAAGTAAAAGGGGCAGCCATACCAAGGAAAACGTCGTCAGGATCCTCCCACTCCATCTCCACGGCAGACAAAACATCGAGATGTCGGCTTTCTTCCTCAGGTAGCTCGGGGGCATATTCAGACGCCCGTCCAATAATCTTCCCACAAGGAAGAGAGGTGTCGTTAAAGGCCACGCGATCAACGAAGAAGAATGCGTACTTCCAGTCACGAATTGAATCCCTCAGCCCAGTAATTTGCTCACTCCGACCAGGGCGAAGGGTAAAAACGGCCCAATCCCCCCCCCCCCCTAACTGTAACAACATATAGGTGACGAAACACCTTAGTAGAAAGGGGAATCCCAAGAGAGCGGCAAAGGATTATGAAGCCAATGATTTTGCGAAAGGAGTTTGGAGCGAGTTGGGCTTGATGGAGGCCAAGATCTTGAAGAAGTGTAAGGATGAAGTCATCAACAGGAAATCTTAACCCACCTAAAAGGTACTGAACATATACCGGCTCAAACCCATCTGGAGCAGAGCGAATGGTGTCAGAGGGGCCAAGAAGAAGAAATCGATAGCATCGATCGATATGAAAGTCATCGTAAATAGCAGAGATGTCTGGAGGAGTAAGATCGGTATGGGTGTTTGCAGCGGTCCGTTGGATGGATTTCTCGCCTTTATCCTTAGTCGTTCTGTCTTTCTTCATAGTGACCGAAATTGTAAAAGAAGGGAAGATGCAAAGGAGTTTGAATGAAGAAAGGGAAATTGAGAAGATAAGTAACGGTGGAATCGGAAAGAAGGCATATATATAAGAGAGGAATTCAAAGAGTCCTTGTGAACCGCTAAGGTAGCGGAAAAGCCTAACGGTCAAAAAGCCAACGGTCACTTTCCTATGATGGGACGGCTAATGGATTTGACAAGTTAAAATGAGTTTCTAAGAATGAACCTCTTCTTAACTTAAGGGACTTAATCAAGTATACTACATGACCTCCATACCGAATGGAAGGTCACTCATACTTGACATACCGGATGGTGGGGACTCACGAATCCCAACGACAACGATCTAGGATAGAACGGATATCCCGGAAAAGTAGCTTCGGGCGACGAGCGCATTAAATGCGAACAAGTTCCTAGAATGGCGATGACATGGCTCTGTACTATGGCACGGTGGGTAAGAAGCCTATGCTAAACCTCTTTAACCATAGGGTCCTGCGGAAGACCGGCCGGAAGAGAGACGTCTCTCCTTCCTTGCCTCAGGCACTCTGGCTATAAAGGCCGTCGCAGGACGATGAATAAGGCATTTAATAATCAGTACACATTACTTACTCTTTACATACGCATTCAATACGATCCTTAGTCAAGCATTGAATGCTCGATAGACCTCACGTCATAAATACTAAGTGTTCCCACGAGGACCACCCTCGGGGAGCAACTGACCCAAGATTTTCGGTTGATATCAGGTTCTACCCTCGAGTTCTTGAAGAAGGTTACCGTCCAGCCGGACCTCCGGAGAATCGGTTTCAACAGTTACTATTTTATGAAGTTAACCCAATAAAAATAAACCTACGATCTCTTATAAAATGCACCACACTTTGGTTTAAGGATCTTTTATAATGGGTCAATATATACTTTACTAATCTATAACCCGTGATAAATCACGATTGGCTTATAAATCTTCTACCAACGGAGGATGCAAAATTATGAAGAAGAATAGTTGAAGAAGATGATGGAGGGTGAAGAAAAAAAAATTAAAAAAAAAGGAAAATGGAAGAAGACCAACACTCACATGCTTGGAATCATAACTAACAGTAAAATTTGGACGGAAAGATATAAAACCTGAATTTTAATAGCATAGAATAGAAATCCTTAAAAAAAATATAGGAATAAAAATGCCAGAATCAGAAAAACCACATGAACAATTTCAATAATTTACTCTTTTATTCTTTATGGCGTTTCAACTCGTAAAAAGATTGACCTACAAACATTATAAAAAAATTACATAGTACTCTCCTTATTTTCCTTTATAATGTACTTTAGGCACACCATGACTTAATTTGAGCAAACAATAGTTAGAAATATAATAGTTAGAGATTTAGATAATGAACAAACATCATAAAACTATCTACATGTTTAACGAAAATACACTAAAACTGATCACAAATTCTTAAATGCAAAAATAAGGCATCATCTATACGACTATACTTATGTCATCTTGCCTATGGTGCTTCTCAAAACTGCAGACACACATGGAAAATTGATAACATAATGACCCATTGATAGCTAGCATGAATAGCAATTTTCGTAATTCCTTTGATTATTTATTTGATTTCACTAAGACCGCCACCCAACTACATTAAACTCAATATTTATATTTCAAGTCAAACAAAGCATATGATTATGCCAGATAATCAGATGGTCCATTTCCTTCTCCAAAGTCTAAATTATGCAAAAAACTAACAAAATTTGGAATTACAAAAAAAAAAATACAAAAAATATTAGGATTTGTAATTTGTATCCTTTCATAATAAAACTTGAGCTCTGACCGTATGTTGAATCGTCGTCATCAACCCGATCCATGTTCCCACTAACGTTGTCGGGTATACTAACAGAAATCACACTATGATTGTAATGATTAATTGACTTAGTACCCTTAGCTTTAATTAGCTTCGCCAGTTGCCATTAATGACACATAAGGATCGTTCAATTCATGTTTTTTTAGAAATGACAAATCTAATCTACTCCTAATTACCACTTGAACTCTAGACCTCAAGGTTGAGAGTCATATACCATACCGCTAGGCCAAAGGCATATACATTACAAGTATGAAAGTATCTGAATTAATCTCACGAACAAAGGGCATATGCCAATTAGATTTGGTATTAAATCACCATATTTGAATTGTTTATTTGAAGTATAAATTATATTTATCTTATCTTGAATTTTAAGTTATCACTTGATATTGGAGGAAGATAGAGATTGGATTAATATCGTATTTATCTTACTGAATTATTTTGAATTTTAAGATGTTTTCTAAAGATATGATAGATGATATGGATAGATTTTATTGGTAGATGATTTATGATGTGGTAAATATGATGTGACAAAGATGACATAACATGTTTTCTTTTATTATAAATAGAGATAGAGATAGAGATAGAGATAAATATGAGTGGCTTGTTAAAACTTAGCGTCACATATACATCTATCTTTTTATTTTTTTGTCACATTATGGAACATATTTTTACAAAAAATAGCATCAGTTTTTAACTATCAGCTTCAAACAATAATAAAAAAAGAGAGGCGAGAGAGAGAGAGAACGAAACATCGGAGATGGAAGATGGCAAACAGTGCAGAGAAGAAGGAGATTACCACAAAGGGAATACAACAACAACAACACTAGATTCGAACAACGGAGGGGGGAAATCAAGAAATCAATCTCATTCTTCATAACCGATTTTGCTGAAGAAGATACGGAGGATACTTTGTGGAGGGTTTTCAAAAATTATGGGAACTTGGTGGATGTATACATCGCCAAAAAGAGGAACAAAGCAGAAAACAAATTTGGCTTCGTGAGATACACGGGGATCTCAGGTCCACATTTACTCGAGAGGAAACTCCAGAACGTCCGGATTGGCTACAATATCGTAACCGTGAATATTGCAAGACATGATCAAGTTCATAAATCCGTGAGACCCAACACCAACACCTACGCCTATAATCCACCACCTCCACCGACGAAACCGCTCCCACCAAAAGGGCGATATGGGTTTATACCCAAGAACAATGGAAGAACTTTTGTTGATGTGGTTAATAACAATCAGGAACCAAAAACACAACCAGAACCAGTCCTTCAATTGGTGTCGGCACATGGCAATAGAAGATGGATCTCATCAACACTAATTGGCCGGGTTCCTAACTTTAATGCACTATGGAACCTTAGTGCAATCAAAGATGCCGATGGGTGTAATGATCTAAACATAAGGTATTTCGGCGGGTTGTCGGTTTTGTTGGAGTTCGAGAAAGATGATGAAGCCATGATTTTTCTCGAAAAAGCTAAAGAAGTGTGGGCAAATTGGTTCATAAACTTGTCCTTATGGTCACCGGATGTTACTAGCTCGGAAAGATTCGTGTCCTTGTTGATTTATGGCCTCCCCCCCCCCCATACCTGGACTACTGTGGCATTCAACGCTATCCAAAAAACGGTGGGAGAAGTGATAATTGATGAAGAGTGTGCAAGCGACAATGCAAATATGGGGGTCGGAAGGATAGCAGTCCAAACTACAAAACTTGAATGGATTAACCGGATAATCAAAGTTCTAATAGATGAGAAGGAATTCACGATTAGAATTACCGAAGACCAACTTGAGTCTATTAGGCTTACTCCCGGGGTTGCTTGCGTATCACATTGGGATTCTTCAGACAATGAAGATGATGAAGACGATGATAACTCCGGCGAGGATGAAGACGATATGGAAGAAGGAGAATTAAGGGATCATGTGCTGCCGGAACCTGATCATACCGGCGAAAGAAAGTCAGGCGCGGAAGATGAAAAGTCCCATGCAAATCATGACGAGTTAGTGGGAGAGTCACAAGGTGAGTCTCAAGATAACGGTGGTCCCAAGGATATTAATGTTGAGGCAAATAACGAGGAAAGCTACACGTTCCCAATGGGTCCCGCAATCCCCACGTACGGGAATGTAGAAAACAACGGCTTTGATTATAGCGAAGTTGTAATACAAGAATCTGTTGGGCCTGAAGATACAGCCCAAAATAAGCCCAACACCACTAATAATTATTCAGGCCAACAAGAGTATCATGATTGGGCCGATGTAGAGCCCAACAACGAATCAGTGGATTGTAGACCTATCTCCCCAACACCAGTGAATATGAACCCGGTATCTAGCGACCCAATTAGTGATCCTACCGATGGATATACAGTCGTTCTGGGTAAAAGCAAAATTCCAGTTTTCGACTTGAACAAACCTTGCTCGTCTTCGTCAAATTCGAGCAGACCTGCGTCTCTTCCTTTAACATTCGGTAAAATATCCAGGAACAAGATGGGGGGAAAAATAATAAGAAAAAAAACAACAAGATCAATGCACCGTCCGGACACGGCGGCTCGTCGTGCTCAATACCGATGTCAGATGAAATATGGAATACAATTGAAGTCGGCAATCTATTGGGATTCCAAATGGATAATTTTGGACCCGATATAAGACATGTCATTAATGGTGCAGGTTCGAAATGGGTTTCCAAATGAAGCTCATATCCATAAACATTAGGGGGGTCAATTGCACCCTGAAAAAAAGGTGGATTCAAGGGATTAGATCATCAAATAAAGTTCAGTTCCTTGGTATGCAAGAAACAATGGCAAAAATTTTTGAACCAAATCTAGCGAGATCATTTTGGGGTAGTTCCGGTATGGAGTTCGAATTCTCTGTATCAAATGGATAATCAGGAGGCTTGGTGTCAATATGGGACCCGACATGGATGTCAAAATATGATTCACTCAAAGGAGACAATTTCCTGGTAGTAAGAGGCGTGATCACCGGATCAAATGTAAGTATTGGATTAATTAATTTATATGCTCCACATGATTTGAAAAAGAAGAAAGCTCTCTGGAAAACTGTTTCGGATATTATAAAGGCAGATTCAAACCGGATCTGGGTAGTTTTTGGAGATTTTAATGAGGTATGTAAGAGATCGGAAAGAACAGGCTCATCTTTTTCTGCGTCCGGAGCTAGGGCATTCAACAACTTTATAGCTGAAACAGGGTTAAATGAGTTAAAAATGGGAGGAAGGCGATACACAAGGAGTACTCCAGATAGCGGTACATTAAGTTTGATTGATCGAATTTTGGTATCTGATTCTTTTTTTCAGGTTTGGCATAACCCGAATGTGAATGTTCTACCCAAAGGTTTTAGTGTCCGCTACTTATGAAATCGTAAACGGCGGATTTCGGGCCCACATATTTTAGGTTTTTCAATTCTTGGGCTTCCAACCCAAACTTAGAAGCTGTCATTAGCTCGGCTTGGGCCCAGCCTGTCTCTAGTAATACGCCATCGATCCAATTATTTTGTAAAAAATTGAAAATTGTGAAAACTGCAATCAAGAAGTGGAGATCGAACAATGCAGACTCCAACCTAATCAGGCTCCAAAAATCGGCAAATGACCTTCACCAAAAAGCAGAATCAATCGGTCTATCTTCGGCCGAGAGGTCTAACAGGGTTGCTATCGATATGCAGATTAGGGAACATGAAGCTCTAAAAATAAGAGATATTAAACAGAAAGCAAGAATTAAATGGAATGTTGAAGGCCACGAGAATTCGAGATTTTTTCATGGATCGTTAAATCACAATAATCGCAAAAACTTCATACACGGTTTATCACTTAACGGGGTATGGACGGAGGACCCGGATAATATTAAATCAGGTACATCGAACTACTTTGCTGAATTTTTTTCGGAATCGGATCGGGAAAGACCAAGTTTCAAGAGTAACAAGTTTAAAACCCTAAACTCGGCTCAAAAAATAAAAATTGAAGAAAATTTCACCAAATCAGAAGTTAAAAAGGCGGTATGGGACTGCGGAGTTGAGAAAGCACCGGGTCCGGACGGATTCACTTTTGCTTTCTATAAAAAGTACTGCCATATTATCGAAGACGATTTAATGAAAGCAGTAATTGATTTTGAAAATGGTGGGGATATGAATTGCGGGTGTAATTCATCCTTTTTACCTTAGTTCCGAAACGTGACATCCCGATTGCATTGTCTGATTACCGCCCAATTAGCCTCATTGGGAGCTTTTACAAGATTATAGCAAAACCATTGGCAAACCGTATGAAACCGATGATTGGTGATATTATAAGTGTGGAGCAATCGGCATTTATTCAAAACCGGAATATATTAGACGGGCCTTTAATCCTAAGTGAAGTGATATCTTGGTGTAAAAAAATAAAGAAACAACTCTTAGTTTTTAAAGTGGACTTCGAAAAGGCGTACGATACTTTAAATTAGAATTTTTTAGATTTGGTTTTGGACCAAATGGGATTTGGAGACAAATGGAGGCGGTGGATACACATGTGTCTGTCTTCCGCTAGGGCGTCCGTTTTAATTAATGGTTCTCCGACGGCTGAATTCAAAATCAATAAAGGACTTAGACAAGGTGACCCGATGGCGCCGTTTTTGTTTATTATAGCGGTAGAAAGTATTCATGTTGCTATGCTTGAGGCAACACAAAAAGGAGCATTTCACGGTATACAACTTCCAAATTATGGGCCAATTTTGTCTCACCTTCAATATGCCGACGATACTATTTTTGTGGGTGAATGGTCCGAAGGAAACGCAAAAAATTTATCACGAATTCTTGCGTGTTTTTATCTAGCTTCCGGTCTAAAAGTAAATATGTCAGAAACTAGTTTACAAGGAATTGGTGTATCAAGTGAGGGGGTGTCTAGAGTGGCAAATTTAATAAGATGTAGTGTCGGATCGTCCCCTTTTAAGTACCTTGGTTTGACAATCGGTGCACAAATGCATAGAGTGGAACATTGGGATGTGATCATAAACAAATTTAATAAGAAACTTTCTTCTTGGAAAGCATCAACTTTATCATATGGAGGTAGATTAACGTTATTAAAATCCGTTCTCGGGGCACTAGGATCGTATTTTCTATCTATTTTTAAAGCCCCGGAAGGTGTTATTAAGAAGTTGGAAGCAATTCGGGCAAGATTTTTCTGGGGCTCCAAAGATGGTGAGCGAAAAATCAATTGGGTTAGTTGGAAGAAGATTCTTGAACCACATAAATCGGGAGGGTTGAACGTCCCAAGTATAAAAGCAAAAAATTTCGCGCTACTGCTAAAGTGGTGGTGGAGATTGAAAATAGAAGACGGATCCTTGTGGAAAACAGTCATTGTTTCTCTACATAATATTTCAAGTAATAATATTCCTTCGAGTAAATTCCCGGGTGTATGGAACAATATTGTGAAGGTTCGGAATCAGTTACTAAAAGTTAATATCCCTATTGATTCTTGGTTCCAAGCCGTGCAGAATTCAGCAACACAGCAGTTGCGGTGGTCATGGGTGTTCGAATCAGACGGTGTATATTCGGTATCATCGGCAAGGTATGCTATCCAAAGTACGTTGTCCGGACCTTGCAATGATGTTGATATCCCATGGTTAAAAACCGTCCCGATAAGGATTAATATTTTCTACTGGCGGTTGTTTCACAAGCGATTACCCACGTGTGTTAATTTGTTAAAACAGGGAATTATATTGCAATCGGCGGTGTGTTGCCTTTGTGAGAGAGAAATCGAGGATGAGACGCATTTATTTTGGACTTGCTGTAAAACGAGAGAAGTATGGCTCGAGTTTTGTAGGTGGTGGTCCATTGACATTAGCTCAATTAGGGGCCTGGATGGAATGTTGGAATGGAAGGACCGGGAAAAATTGTCAAATATCAAGTCAACCCATTACACGACGGCGGTGGTAACTACCCTTTGGCATATTTGGAAAAATAGAAATATTATAGTTTTTAACAAGAATCAAGGTGGAATTTGTTCTATTTTCGTGGAGGCACAAGCGCAAACTTTCTACTGGATCAAACACATGTCAAAGGTTAACTGGGGAAGTCTCGAGTGGTCGGCCTGGTGTTGCGACCCAATGAGTATGTAAGCATATGATCGAGACAGTGATGATTCTAGGCATACATTAAAATAGAATTGGTAAAGTTTTGTGTTTCTAATGTAAAATCTAGTTAGGTGGTGAATTTATTTGTATTGGTAATACTGTATCCTAGCTTATGCTTGCCTTTTGTTTAATATAATTTGGTGGGGGTTTCATTGCGGGTGATGGCATTGTCGAAACTCGTTTTTGTTGCCCCTTTTGCTGTTCAAAAAAAATAATCAGTTTTTAACTATCATGGTCGCATTTAAAATTTGACTTTTGTATTATTAACTAATTAAATGTATATGTCACATTAATGTAAGATAAATATAGCGTTCGACTATGGTTTATTTAGTTTTATAACCGTCATTTGAAGAGTTTATATGCACGCTTCATTTCAGTTTATATGGTTTATTTAGTTTTATAACCGTCATTTATGTGCTGTTGAAATTACATTAACAAAGTAAGGAATATCATATTTTTATGAGTAATAGTATTTAGTTTAACATTTGTTCTACTCATTAGATAAAAACATGTGTCAAAATTAAGAAGATATAATACTAAGACAGAGAATTAGTGAAGTACACATGTCAACATATCAAGTGGGTATGACTATGAACAGAACCAAATAGTATGACTAAATATCATTTATTTATTTTGTTTTTTCCAAAATTATCGTTTTACAAGAATTCCAACACTGTTTGAATTCTTTGAGGGAAAAAAAAGTTGCCCTGTTCTTTTCCCCAACTACCAGGCTACGTAATTATTGAAGTGTGACTCGTTGTCATGTAGCTAATCGCCCCCACTTTTAGAGATTAATTGTTGACTTTTACCTTAGCCTTTTGTCAATATGGCGAGGAATGTTTTAAGTAGGGGTGACCTCGTAACTCTTAAAGAAAATCGTTTAATTATTGATAATTGAGTTAGTTATTGAGTGAATTAAAACTTATGATTGAATATATAAAACCATATTGTTTGATGATTATATCTTTAAATGTCTGTGTTGAATGATGGAAATTGAATTAAGAGTGGGGGGTAAGAGAAGTTTTGATCGAGTTCAACTTTTTTTATTCAGACCGTATAAACAGGTATGTTTGGATCGAATCATGTGAGATATGAACAAATCAAACCTAAAGATTTAGACCGAGTTCAAAATATATTATATCAAACAAAACTAAGTCTTTTATATATATATCAATTGTATAGCCAGAAGAAAACGATGCCTAGAGTCCTAGAGATACCTATCGCAGATTGTAACACGCTAATCTAGAAATTAGCATATTTGTACTTGAGTTCGTTCGGGGTGCGAGTAGTGACCTAGGTTTTGGTCAGCGGCTTTCCTCAGCCTCAGAGCCGACAAAAGCTTTTTTCTTGATTTAGGAACGAAAGAAGATGGATCCATTTAAGAAGAATAAGCATTTTATCCACTATAGTTCGACTCGAAAGGTCTTTCAGTGACCGAGTTCAGTGACCAAGGCTAGGCAACAACTCACTAGTCGAAAAAGACGCAGCTAGTCTTGGGATCAAGGCTTCTTTCCTTTGCTGAATCAGGAATAGCCGACTCCAGGTAAATGTTCCCATGGTCATGATTGTTGACTAAACTGCCCTTTCTCTGATTCCCCTTGCCGACTCTGAACTAACTCATGCTTGAATGTGAACAACCGATAGAGAGCAGCATTCTACTAATTGGATTACCTTCTTCCCTTCCTTATAGTAGGCCCTATATTGATGTTGCTAAACTACATTATGTCTTTAGTCAAGCTGCACATAGAATGAGTTTTATTGCTTTGTAAGGGCAACCCTTATCTCATTTCCCTCCTCTCGGAGATGAAATGTCGGGTTGTTAAAACTGCAGCTGTTTTGAGCTAATGGGGCCTCTAGGCCCCTCTGAGGTGGTGTTGAACCGCCTCCCACTCGTCAAAGGATCTTCAATCCTTTTCCTCCGTGGGCTACAGGCGCTCAAAACCCTCGCTCGGAGGCTTGCGTAGACTGGCACCCGCAAGCAAGACCTAAGAAACTCTCTGTCCGGCCGGAAAGCGAGTGAGTGAACCTCGGGCGAGGAGCACGGACGGTGGTAAGCGGAAGCAAGCGAGCTAGGGCGAGCGATTGATTTTCTCTGGGACGTTGACTAAAGACGGTTTGTCTTAAGTCAACTTGTTCATAGGATGCTTTTCTTGCCTTTGTAAGGGCAACCCTTATCTCATTTCCCTCCTCTCGGAGATGAAATGTCGGGTAGTTCCCCTAAGGAGTTCTTGCTTTTATATAGCAGGTGTCACCCCCTGCAAATAATGGTAGCTCAAAACAGCTGCAGTTTTAACAACCCGACATTTCATCTCCGAGAGGAGGGAAATGAGATAAGGGTTGCCCTTACTGTGGTGCTTGAGTTCGTTCGGGGTGCGAGTAGTGACCCCCCGAACACGCCAACCGAACGATGCGGCTCCATACCCTTAGTAGTGAAACCGGATATACCCGTAGGGGAATCCCGGGACACATACTAGTACATGGCTTTTTCATCAGGGAGCGAAGGTTTGGAACCTTATACAAACAAAGAGCGTTACGAAAAAGCAGTCCAAGGCCTTAGTCCGGCCGGGGGAGAGAGTGATCCTCGGTTGAGGAGCACGAACGGAGGCAAGAAAGCGAGCTTTTGTTTATACGTCAATATAGCAGGAAGTTACAAATAAATATAGTTAAAAATACAACCATACACATAGAATTCCTCCATTCCAGATTTTCCGTAGTTATTAATCGGCTCATCGCATATATCATAAAGAGTTTTTCTAACGTATGTCTAGGGCATATGGCATGTGCATTTAATGAAAAGGTTCCTTTCCTAAATATGTATTTAATAATATTGGGTATGGATCAATAGAAAAGAGTCCTTATTTGAAAAAGTTGAAGAAGCAATGCATTTTCGTAAAATATACATATATGTATACATATTCATACATATAAGTATATATACATATATATTCATACCATAGATATGCATATATGTTCATATTTATACCCTATATATGTATATATATATACACATATATATACACATGCATTTTACGTAACTTGCATTTTCAGTCGTAACTTGCATTTTCAATCGGAAGTTGCATTTTCATTTACGAAAATGCATATGCATACCATATATATGTGTGTATATATACATATATAGGGCTTAATATATGAACATATCTATATCTATGATATGAATATATATGTATATATACATATATGTATGTATATGTATACATTTGTGTATATTTTACGAAAATGCATTGCTTCTTCAACTTTTTCAAATAAGGATGCTTCTTTTTTTATCTTTATTCTAATAATATTAATGATATTAATTTCAAATACAACTTTCAGTTTATATGAAATTCTATGATCATTAAATGCATGTGTACCTAGGGTATAAGTTAGAAATTCCCTATATACTATAGTAACTAAATCATAAGCAATGAAATAATATAAACTATAAACCGATGACATTGTGATCATCTTCTTTTCTACATGGTTGCAGTGTACATAAAAAATAAGTAAACCAAGTCTCAGTTTAAAAGGTCTGAGTTACCGTAAATTACTATCTTAATCAAAAGTAAACAAAGTAGGGGTGAGCATAAAAACCGAAAAACCAAACCGAACCCGAAAAACCCGAAAAAAACGCATCGAAAAACCGAACCATTTGAAAAACCGATGTCAACGGTTTTGATTTTTGGAAAATCCGAATGTTTGGGGTGGTTTTCGGGGGCATATTCTTATGTTTATAAAATATTTCACATTTAAATAAAAAATATGACTGAATTTTGTATGTGATTTATTCCTATATTTTATAGGTTTTAAATAAAAGATTTTTTAGTATATTTAACTATGTATTTCTTTACATTGGAATATGAAAACATTGTTGAATGTTATTCTATGGATGAAGACATGGACTAAGATCGTTGCGAAACATTGTTGGATGTTATTCTATAATTAATCTTAGTCAAGTTATGTTAGTTGAATTTATTATTACATTATATTAAACTTACTAGTTGTTTTTTATTTATAACGAAATGTGTTAAGGTTTGAGAGTTTAAATCGTAATAGTAATTTTTAAGGTAACAAATTGATAAATTTAAAAGGAAACAAAAAACCGAAAAAAAAACCCTGAAACCGAATCGAAAAACCCGAAAACTGAAAAACCCGAAATCGAACGGAGTGTAACTCTTAAAACCCGAACTTTTGGGGCAGGATTTGGTTTTAGTTAAAAACCACCCCAAACCGCCCCATGCTCACCCCTAAAAAAAAGTGTTATAGATCAAGACTAGCAGGGTACCCGCGCAATGCGGCGACGAGTACCCAGAAACTATATTTCATGGCGAGCAAGTGTTGTTCGTTTACACGGTTTTTCCAACAATAATTGCGCAAATGAATTATTTTTTCCGTTTTTAAAAGTTGCAATTAGTAATCATTATGATCTAGAAGTAATATATTCAAGTTCAACAAACTTAAGAGTTATAATTAAAGAATATGTGAGCACACAAACAAATACCTTAATCATGGAAAATTCGATACAATATGTTTTCTATTTAAAATTTGTTGTTTATTTGTTCTAAAACAAAGTGTGATTTAAATCAATCGGTTAACACACAATCTGTACTCAGAAAAGGTCTTGTGTTCGAATCCTGTAGCAACATTTTCTTATTTTTGCGGTGTTTAAGATGTTACTAAAAGTAGAAAAAAGTTTAAGTTTAAGTTTAAGGACTTCTATATTTAGTAGTCCTAAAGACATTATAAAGGAGTAAGATATGCGTTATGTTGAAAGATGAACAAAAGCTTCTATCTTCTTAAGATACACATATGGGTAGGGGTGTGCATTTCGGATTATCCGAAATTTCGGATATTCGAAAATCATATATTTCGGATATCCGAAATTTCGGATAGTGTATTTTCGCTATCTGAATCCTAATTCAAAATTTCGGATATCCGAAATTTCGGATACAAATATCGGATAATTCGAAATATCCGAAATATCCGAAAATCAAAAGTTTCGCAATTCGTTGAATGATATTACCAGTTATTAAGTCAATTAGCGCAATTATTTCATTATTTATAAACTAAAAATAAGAACTTTAACTATATGGAACCTGAATCTATCATAAACATATTAATATACACAAAACATATCGGTGTATTCTTGATATTAGAAAATGTTAAATTTTTACAAATAAAAAATGGGTAAAAAATCGGATATCGGATATCCGAAATATCCGAAAATTCGTAATATTGGTATTCGAATCCGAATCCGAATCCGAAAATTCGGATATCCGATTTTCGGATAATTCCGGATCGGATTTCAGATATTTTTTTCGGATTTTCGGATACCGGATATATTTGCACACCCCTACTTATGGGTAGTATAGTCAATTTAGGAAGTAAATTAATTGGGTGGTAAGTATATTCCAAAAAATTAGTACTGAAAAATTAGTATAGTCAATAAGTGTTGAATAGTCAAGATGTTTCCGGAAAATTAAATTGTAACGGAAATAAAAGAGGGGAAAAATGCGAGCATTTTCAGTGATATGTACTTTGTTTTTTTGGGATAAAACAAAGTGTCATTTAGAGCAATTGGTTTACACACAGTCTGATTACTAAAAGTGGAAATGTCCTTAAGTTTAAGTTTCGGTTCGGCTCGGTTTCGGTCGGTTTTCGGTTCGGTTCGGTTTTTTCGGTCCAACTGCTCACCCCTAACCGGCCACATCACAACCGGTGACGCGTCCGGCCCGTTACATCTTTCACCGGAGACGCGTCTTCTTCTTCCACTGGTCGGTAGCCGACCTTTAAGACTAGTTGGCCGACTATGCTTTTGTGTGTATATATATATATATATATATATATATATATATATATATATATATATATATATATATATATATATATATATATATATATATATATATAGGTATGAGTTCCTGTGAGAATTAATATATTGGGTGAGAATGTGAGAATAGATCTCAGCCATTGATTTGGGTAGATTTGCGGCTCACGGCCCGGCAAAATTTGTCGCGCGGCGCGAGGGGGCACATGTGCCCTATTTAATCATCGATGAACCCTATGAATACATATAGGGTAATCATCAATGATTACACTAATTCTCACATTCCTACGATTTTTCCAATTCTCAAAGGAACCCTCCCCTATATATATATATATATATATATATATATATATATATATATATATATATATATATATATATATATATATATATATATATATATATATATATACTAATAAAACGAAAATTTAAAAAAAAATACAAAAATTGGTCGCCGAATCAGGTCACCGATTACGGGCTATTAGTCGCTGTCTGGTCATGTGTTTGATAAGGAGAGAGAATGCTGATGTGGCGCAGATGTGGCAGGGGTGACAAAATTAGTTTTGGTGACCAATTACGGGTAGTCTAAATAGGTTTAAGTTGAGTTAAAGAAGTTTTGGTCGACTCAACTGACTCGTTTATTAAACAGACTAAGTTCGGGTCAATGGTAACTTAAATGGATCGATATGTCAACACGTTTAATTATTAAAGTATATTTAAATATATACTTCATATATATATATATATATATATATATATATATATATATATATATATATATATATATATATATAGTCCGGATCAGGTGAGGACTCAAAAACCCGGTGAGGACTGCGAGGACAATTTTCGTCCAATCATTTACAAAAGGGCATAAGGGTCTTTTTGAAAACCCTCTTTTCTCTCCTTGCCACTTGTCATCCAATGATTGGATGTGGGTTTTTCCCCCCACTTCGTTTTTCGCCAATAACTTTTTTTTATTTGAAAAATAAAAAATCTAAAAATGCTAAAAATTTTAAAATTAAATTCACTACAAAATGAGTATAGTCATGAATATTTGAAAAAAAAAAAACTAACACAAAGATCCAAAAATTAAACAATGATCCAAAATTAACACAGTGGTCCAAAAATTAACAATGATTCAAAATTAACAAAATAATCCAAAACTTTACAATGATCCAAAACTAATTAAATGATCCAAAAATTAAAATGACTCAAAGTTAATAAAATGATCCATAAATAATAAAATGATCCATAAAAAACAAAATGATCCATAAAAAACAAAATGATCCATAAGTAATAAAATGATTCAAATGTAAAAAAACAAAAATTTTCATGCCTATACTCATTTTGTAGAGAATTTAATTTTAAGAACTTTGGTTTTTATAGAATTTTTTTTTCAAAGAAAAAAAAAAGATATTGCCCAAAAACAGAAGTGGGTGGAAAACAAAAAAGAGTTCTCCCAATCAGAGGGTGACATGTGGCGCGAGTGGAGAATGTCTAAATTGATGTGCGTGGATTGACTAAGATGTGAAGATTCTTGAAATTCAATTGACAAATTAACCCTTACATCATTTACCCTTTGAAAAAAAGTTTAAATATTTCATATTATTTACAAAAATGCCATTACGAATTTTCTATAAAAAATGAGTTAATCTAAGCCACATATTTTTGAAATCAAGGATTGAGATTTGTCCTCGCAGTCCTCACCGTTTTTTTAGTCCTCACTCGATCTCACTTCTATATATATTAAGTGGGATCCTGTGAGGACTCAAAAAACGGTGAGGACTCGTGAGAACACCTCAAAAACATTCCAAAATATTCCGAAAAAAAATATATATAACTCCCCATGATTATTAGTACATTTGACCAAAAAAAAAATTTGGAAAAAAAAATTATGATCCACTTTTTTTTGCGGATCATAACAATGATCCATATTTTTTTGTGTATCATTATTATGATCCATATTTATTTTTTTGGATCATTTTTTTTAAAATTTTCTATTTTTTTGGGATCTTATATGCTGCGATTTTAATGTTTAAAAAAGAAATGTTTTGAAAAAAGTTTGTTTGGGATCATTTTTAGAGTTTTTTTTGGAGACCTCGCAGTCCTCACCGGGAAAAGAGTCCTCACCGGATCCGGACCCTATATATATATATATATATATATATATATATATATATATATATATATATATATATATATAT
This sequence comes from Calendula officinalis, assembly GCA_963853835.1. Taxonomy (NCBI): domain Eukaryota; kingdom Viridiplantae; phylum Streptophyta; class Magnoliopsida; order Asterales; family Asteraceae; genus Calendula; species Calendula officinalis. The sequence continues at coordinate 87,431,381 of OY970820.1, read as the reverse complement.
ATATATATATATATATATATATATATATATATATAGGGGTGCTTATCGGGCCAAAACCGAACCGAATCGAACCGATAGAACCGATAACCGATAACGATGAATTTTCAAAACCGAAACCGAACCCGAACCGATAACATGTTATCGGTTTCGGTTCGGTTTCGGTTTGGTTCGCTTTCGGTTCGGTTATTTTAGGCCAAATGTTCATCCTTTTCCGAAAACCGAACCGAACCGCTAACCGATAACGATGAATTTTCAAAACCGAAAGCGAACCAATAACATGTTATCTGTTTTGGTTCGGTTCGGTTTCGGTCGGTTTTCGGTTCGGTTCGGTTTTTTCGGCCCAAATCCTCACCCCTACTGGGACGTTGGTTGTCTCATCTGCTGAAGCAATTACCTCAGGTGTTCCAGTAGGGACGAGTGTTGTTATAATTGGGATCTCTGCTACTGAAACGTCTTTTTCTCCTTCTTGTATTCCAGCAGTGGTGAGTGGTGATGAAATTTGAGTCTCACCTGCTGGAATGTCTTCTATATTGGCTCCAACAGCAGAGGTGACTATAGTTTGTGAAGCATTGTGTTCACCTGATTTTTCACCTGCTGAAGTAGCTTGCTCTTTCTCCCCCTCAGAGAGTGCCTGAAGAAGTAAGGTACTCTCTGGTGCTGAAGCAGGATGGACAACAGCGGCACCCTCATTAAGCTTTTGTAGAATGAGGTTAAGGGTGCCTTGAAGACCAGCTACTTGGGAGGTCAACGAATTGACCTCAGTCTCCAGTTTGTCCATCCTTGTGGACACAGCAAAAGCAGACTCCTCAATAGCCTTAGAGAGATGGCTATGAGTATTGGTCAGCAAAGATTTTTGCTTGGATAGTGCAAGACCAATACGATCGACAGCGGGTTGGAGAGGGGATACCTTGGAATGTAAGGCATTCAGTTGTTGGTCAACTTCTACTTCTGTTGCCCGGGCTTCGGAGAGAAGCTTGTATTTTTTGACTCTGTCAGATTCACGAATGGAGTTCAACTCTCGATGAACATAATCTTTGAGGGAGATGAACTCGCTCGTGTTGCAGCGAATCTGATCAGCAAGAAGAGCCAGCCGAGGAGTCTGAGTATGAACTTCAGTATGCAGAGGAGTGATGTTGGAGGATAGATTTTCAACAGCATCAGCACACTTCTTTGGAATATCCCTGTAAAGGGTGTTCATATGCTTCCTCAGCGTGGCCATCCCAGGTCGAATCTGGGATTTCACAACTCTAGACAGCGGAGGCTCTGATGGGAATGCTTTCTCAAGCTTTGCTGGATTCAGCATGGGACACTTGGACGCTTTGGCGGAAGGGGTCCGGTATGTCTCCAACTGGAAGGGTAACCTCAGCTGTGGAAGTGGGTGTTTCCGAGTTAGGAGGAATGGCTCATATGGGATGCTCAGAAACTATAGGGGGTGACTTGGGTCCAGCTGAGACTTCTGGGTTTCTGTCAGAAGTGCCGACATCAGGTCATCAGCTGTTAATTTAGTTTGAAACCAAGGTCCATCTACTTCTTCGTCTGGAGACGAAAAGGAGTGCTGAATGAGTTCATCAGCAGAATCAAACATCACGGCGTATGCTGTTTGATAACCTTGAGTTTCAGTCTCACCAGTCGGCTGAGCTGGTATAGAGACTGGAGGAAGAGTTCCTCTGGGTGGTGTGTCAGCTGCCTCACAGCTCAGTTGGCGAATACGTTCGCGATCACTGGCAGCTTGGGTGGATGCCTCAATAACAACTGGGTCTACAGTTGTCTCTTCATCGGCGGTGGTGGTTTCCTCGATCTCCAGCTGGTGTGAGCTGGTGACAGTGTGTGAAACAGAAGGAACAGTTTCAAGACTGACTTGGTTTCCAGTCAATCTATCATCAACTGCTGACTCAGAAAGTGATGAAGAAGTTGGTGGTGGTGTGTGTGCAGCTGACTCACGGGTGGCTTGGGTTGAGCCAAAAACTTCACCAACAGTCTGTTGAGAGACTGAGGTTGCTTGTGGAGTTTGTTCCCTTGTTACAACGACTGATAATGAACCAGTCGAGGAGCTACGCAGAAGGTTGGAGCCGACACTAACTCCCGAAGAACGAAATTGCCGTATTGAAGTCTGCTGACTTGTTAAGAAATCGGCAGATGGAGGTTGAAGAGCAAAAGAGAGAAAAAGGCGATCAGCCAGGAGTGTTTGACTAGGAGCTCCGATTATTGGTGGAGTTCCTTGAGAAACACTGCCAATCTGAAAATGAGAAGGACTATTCTCAGATGCTGACATAGCATCTGATCGTAATCCTTCCAATCTGGGACTCGAGTGAGTACCCAGAGGATCCTGGCTGAATCCTGATGATGCTGCTGTCGCCAGGTCAGCATCATCAGCCACCACACCTTCTCCACGGGTAGCAGACCCTCTTACCCTCAGCTGAGGAGAAGAAGGAGTACGTGAAGCGGGAAAAGGTGGGGGAAGGAAAGGAGAGGATGTGGGAGACCGTTGAGCCGTTCTTTTGACTCGTTTCTTCACCACTAGAGGAGCCACCTCCTCATCCTCATTTTCCACATCAATGGGAATTGAGGTCCTGGTTGAAGTGGTAGTATTTTCATCAGCAGTTAGTGGACTACTAGCTGCTGGAAAACACTTGAGATGAGAAAAGGACATACCTTTTTGTAGGGCAGATTTCTCCGTTGTGGTTCCCTGTGATCGATCCCTTTTGGATCTGGTCCGATCATTAATGATCTTCAGCATATATGAGGAGAGGGGAACATCTTCATCATCTTCCTTTTTGGAGAAAATGATGTTTGACAACGAATGAACCTTAAACGATTCCCCTTGAAGGTCATCATAATCGATCCTCAGCTTCTCAAGCATCACATGAGCGATGCAGAGAGTGAAGAATCGAATATAGGGAATGTGAGTTCCCTTGTCCTTGAGCTTGGTCTTGATCTCCTCAAAAACCAGTCTCCCATAATCAATTCGCTGACCGGTGATTAGGGCTTCAGCAAAGACCTGAAGCTTGGAGTTGCACAGGTTTTGAGACTCATGGTTACCGCCTATGCATTGAATGATGTGAGTGAAGAAATAGGCCCATGATCTCGTCAGCTGAGACTTCTTGAAGATGCGAACCCTGACATCATCCTTTTCTAATCAATATCTGGTGATACCGATTAGACTCGCTTTAGCCTCATCAGTAGACATCATCTCCTGATAGAGTTGGACAGGGAGCAAGTAGTCGAACCCGCAAGCTGTTCGAAAATCATCAACGGTGATGGTGATTTGATGATTTTCAACTCGCGCAACAATGTCGTCTCCAGAGATGGAGGCAGACATCCAGAAATCACGCAAGAGTTCATAGAAACTCTTGGTGAATCGAAAGAAAACACCTCTGATAGGGCAGTGGCGCCAGAACTTTCCGAACGGACAGTAAACCTCTTAGTACCTTGTTCAATGTGATCTCTAATGAAATGATACCTGATATCAATATGTTTGGTTCTGGAATGAAGAACTGGGTTGTTGCTGATTGCGATTGCACTTGTATTATCGCAGTAGATAGGAACTTTGTAGAAGTTCATATCAAAATCAACCAGCTGATTCTTCATCCAAAGGACTTGAGCACAACAGCTTCCAGTAGCAACATATTCTGCTTCAGCTGTAGAGGTGGAAACAATATTTTGTTTCTTGCTTGTCCAGCTGACTAGCTTTCCACCTAGCAGCTGACATCCACCAGTAGTGCTCTTTCTATCCATCTTGCAACCTGCAAAGTCTGAGTCTGAATAGCCAATTAGGTCAAACCCGGAGTCTTTGGCATACCAAAGACCTAGGCTTGGAGTACCTTTAAGGTACCTCAAAATTCGCTTAGCAGCTATTAAATGAGACTCTCTGGGATCATCTTGATACCTAGCACACATGCAAGTAGCAAACATAATATCTGGTCAGATGGCAGTGAGATAGAGCATGAAGGATTTATGTGCACAAATAAGTATACGTGTCATCGTGTCCAATGTTATAAGACACTAAAGGGTCACACCACTACACACCCAATAATGGACAACCGAATAAAGTAAGTAGTGTGGACTAATTAACTAGTTAAGTTAATTATAAAGAAGAGAATAAATAATAATAATAAGTTAATTATTATTGTGAGGATGGTTAAATATTAGGTTAAGTATTTAAAGGACAGTTAATTAATAGTTAATTAATTGACTAGTAAAAGTCCAAGGGTTTAAAGTGTTAATAGGAAGTTTAATTATGAGATTAATCATAATTAAACTCCAAGGACTTAACTGTAACTTAAGTCCTTATAAATAAGGACTTAGGGTTAAGGCTTAGGGGTTGATTCACTTGCTTAGAGAAACCCTAAACACTCTCTCCCTCTCCCCCTCCCTTGCCGTCGACCGAACCAAGAACCCCAAAGGGTTTCGGTTTGGTGTTCGTCGAAACACACACACACACACAAGTCATTGTGTATTGCTTTGTTGGTACAACGCGGTCTTGCAGCGTGTTCAGGTGGTGTAGTAGAGGTGGATCACTTCTTTAGCTATCTAAAGGTAATGTTCATCATCTCTTTCTTCTCGTGATCTCATTGACTAGTAGAGATCCAGTAATGTGGTATTCAAGTTCCGCCATGTGAATACTACAAGGTTTTCCTACAGTGGTATCAGAGCTCCCTACTAATCTCAATGAGATTCGGTTGAGTTTTTTTTCATCTAGAAAAGAACCCTAGAAAATTCGTAAAATCCAAGTATGTGTTCTTCAAGTTTTGAATGAACATTGGATTTAATAGGGTTCTAGATAAAAAGAAATTAGGCTTCTTTTTCTACCTTGTTTTTCCGAAAATTCTTAAATATATGTATATTATATTAAGTTTTTTTTTATCTTAGAAAGAACCCTAGAAAATTTAATCCAAGAAAATTGTTGAAGTTTTGAATAATTGGATTAAATAGGTTTCAAGATAAAAAGAACTAGGTTTCTTTCTTTTGTTTAGTAAATAAAACCTAGTATGTTTAATCCAAGCAAATTCTTCAAAGTTTTTAAATAATTGGAATAAATGGGTTTTTAGACAAAATTAAGAAAAGGTTATGTTAATTTTTTTGTTTAAAAGTTTAACGGTTTATTTGTTTATTATTATTATTATTAACGAAAAAAATTATATATATATATATATATATATATATATATATATATATATATATATATATATATATATATATATATATATATATATATATATATATATATATATATAAAACGGTAGTCAAAACCGAACCAACCGAGACACGGTTGGAGCTCGGTTCGACGACCGAGTGGTCGACCAAAACCGAATCCACCGAGTTTCGGCTGGATGGTGTTTCTTGGAGACCAAGATATCTTTTTGATTTTAGTCCAAGATATGGTCTAATTCAAGGAATAAAATCTACAAGTTATTATGTAAGATTTTATGTCTAAAAGTCAATCTATAAGTTTAGTTGACTAGATTATTTAATTTTTCGTCTAAATAATAATAATTAGTATTAACATTTAAATTAACCCTAATGATTTTAATAGTTATTAAAATCAAGATAATTATAATATTAAGGAGGAAATAAGAAACCAGTTTATGGGTAATTTAATAATTATGAGTTTGGTAATTTAAATTATCAGTTTATTTATTTAATTAGAATGACATTACCCAAAAGAAGAGATATTGTGTTCACTTTAATTTTTTTGGAATTATAATTTATTTTTCGGAAATTGTTTATAAAGTTTTCACAAAACACAAAACCTAGTCTTTGGGGTTATGGCATGGCAATTTTTCGAAAATTGCAAGTTTTATTTATTTTTCGTTTATTTATTATAATATGAAATATAAGATGGTGATTATAAACAGTTTGTTTGGAAAACCAAGATTTAATTAATAAGATGGTGATTATAAATAATTTGTTTAGAAAACCAAGTTTTAAATTAATAATGGTAATGTAAACAGTTTGTTTATAAACCAAGTTTTAAATTAATAATGGTAAAGTAAATAGTTTGTTTATAAACCAAGTTTTATAAAGACAAATTATAAAAGGTGGAATTTATAAACAGTTAGTTTATAAAACCAAGTAACTAAAAACTGACTAACTTTTTTGATCAAAGGAAAATCCTTTTTAGAAAATCTTAGATTAGAGTGCAACCCACCTAATGGAACACCTCACTTGTTCAACGATATTCACATTGTAAGGAGAAAGAACCTTAGATGTGGATTCAAATCATTGCGAGTGTTAGGGTGCGTAGGGTCTTGCGATAATCGGGAGTCTCGGCGCAAGGCATCGCACTTTCTTAGGTGGTACGATCTATTTTGGTGATAATCGGTAGTCCCGTCCTAAAATGCACTAGATGGATTAAAACATGTACAAGTTTGTTGTTCAACTTGATATCCCCAGGATCTAGGAATCGTTTCTAGTCTAAGAGGCGATCGGTATGGCTATACCTACCAAAAAGAGTGTGGCTATAATGGGAAGTGCCCAAACCTTTCATTAGAGGGCGTGAAATATGGGTCTTAGTCTAACTATTATTCTTAATAGGTAATAATGTTAGAAGTTATTTATTTATCTAATCTTACTAACCGTTTGTTGTTTTTCTTATAGATGTCTGTACCGTCAGAAATTCCGTTTTACTCACCACTGGAAAATGGAAGCTTACTGGTCTGAACTACAAAGTTTGGAAAGTGCATTTTAGGAGTTACCTAAAAGCACAGAATCTACTGTACGTGATAGACAAGGTGCCCAAGGGACAACCAGGGCAAGATGCCCAGGATGATGAGCTTGACGCTTATTATCAATATCTGGCAGATGAATCACAAGTTATGTCGATTCTTATTCTTACTTCATTATCAGAGCTTACTGATAATCTACGTAAGAAACCATGCTATGAGTTTGTCCATTATCTTGAGGAGACGTTTAAAGATAGTACTGAAGATAGCAAGCAATTCATTTTATAAGAAATCATTTCGTCGAAAATGAAAGATGATCAACCATTGAGTGACCACCTTATCAACATAAGGAGGTTACTAGATTGTCTCACCCTAGTTACTGGCACATCAAACGAGCATGAACAAGTCATGTTCTTGTTTGGATCTCTCACTCAGTACTATCAGGACAGGGTAGTACGTATAGTCGGGAATTTTGATTTGAGTGTCGCAGGTCTGCACGAGAATCTCTTGTGTATACGCGATGTTCAAAGGCTGGAGGAAGAATCTCTACCCGAGATTCAGGAGGACGAGTTTCAAGAATGGTTGAATGACTTTGCTGATTTGTATTGCCCAGCTTGTGGCAGCAAGGATATTTGCGAGCACACGTCTGACGTGGGGCTGTTGGACGCTGACTTTGTCAGCGATTCAGGTATCTTTATGATTGATTGTCTCGTTACTTCTAGTGAATCCTGGGTATTGGATACCGGATGTGGTCATCACATTTGCAATAATTTGCAGGGATTTAAGAAGAACAGGAGGCTAGGACGAGGGGATGTTGAACTACGAGTAGGCGAAGGTTCCAAGGTTGGAGCTGAAGCCGTAGGAACATATCTTCTCAAGTTGCCTTCAGGAAGAGTCTTGGAACTTAAAGATTGTTATTATGTTCCTAGACTTATTAAAAATGTTATTTCATTTGATTTACTTATAGACAGTGGTTTTTATTATGAGTTTTATGGAAAAACAATTTCTATTTAAAAGATGACATTTTATATTTTAACGCAAATTCTCATAATGGTCTATACGTCTATCATATAAATAAAAGATCCAAGAGTAACTTGAATCAAACTTATCTTTGGTATTGTCGTTTAGGTCACATAAACGAGACTCGCATTAAGAAGCTCCACGATGATGGAATTCTAGAGCCATTTGATTTGGAATCATATGCAATATGCGAAGCTTGTTTATCTGGCAAGATGACAAAAGACCCTTTCAACCACTACAATGAAAGGGCAGGCGAGTTGTTAGGGATTATACACACAGATGTGTGTGGGCCCTTTACTCCAAAAGCCAAAGGAGGATACCGCTACTTCATTACCTTTACTGACGACTTCAGTAGGTATGGTTATGTCTTTCTTATGATACTAGAGTCTGAGAGCTTTGACAAGTTCAAAGAATATCAGAGGGAAGTAGAGAACCAACTAGGCAAGAAAATTAAGTCACTTCGGTCTGACCGAGGAGGCGAATATTTGAGCCAAGATTTCGACGATCATTTGAAGGAATGTGGGATTATTTCACAACTCACACCTCCGTATACGCCTCAGATGAATGGCGTATCAGAAAGGAGGAATCGCACCTTGTTAGACATGGTACGTTATATGATGTGTCGTGCCCCACTACCACTATCATTCTGGGGACATGCACTCGAGACTGCAGCATTCACACTGAATAGAGTTCCGACCAAGTCAGTAGAAAAGACTCCGTTCGAGCACTAGGCGGGGAGAAAACCTAAATTATCTTTTCTCAAAATTTGGGGTTGTGAAGCGTACGTTAGACATAACTTCACAGACAAACTAAACCCCAAGTCAGATAAGTGTATCTTCGTTGGATATCCAACGGAAATCTTAGGATACTATTTCTATCATCAAGAAGACAACAAATTTTTTGTTGCTCGGAAAGGTGTCTTCTTGGAGGAGAAGTTTCTAGGAACTGAAACTCCAAGGAAAGAAATAGAGCTTCAAGAAATTGAAGAGAATGAAGATCCACCGACGACTTCAGTCGAACCAGTAGTTCAACAAAGAATTGTTGATTTCCAACCAGACCCACCGGTTGAGGAAGAAGAGACACGCAATCCGCGTAGGTCCAGTAGACCACGCCAAGAACCAGATAGGTATCTTGGATTCATGATCGATGAAGATGATGGAAGTCTACTAGAACCATTAAACTACAGCGAAGCTGCTAACGGCATAGAGTCTGAAAGATGACTCGAGGCTATGCAAGCAGAGATGCCATCCATGTATGACAACCAAGTCTGGGTGTTACCAGACTTGCCACCACAGTCTCGTGTTGTTGGATGCAAGTGGGTTTTCCAGAAGAAAACCGACATGGTTGGAAAAGTGCATACTTACAAAGCACGACTCGTCGAGAAGGGTTTCACGCAAACACAGGGTGTGGACTATTCTGAAACCTACTCGCCAGTCACTATGCTTAAGTCTATCAGAATTCTTATGGCCATATCAGCATATTACGACTATGAGATATGGCAAATGGATGTTAAAACCGCCTTCCTTAACGGGGAGTTGAATGGGGACGTATTCATGATACAACCGGATGGTTTTACTGATCCAAATAATCCTAACAAAGTATGTAAATTGCTAAAATCCATTTATGGATTGAAGCAAGCATCCAGAAGTTGGAACTTACACTTTGACAAAAGAATCAAAGAATTTGGTTTTGTCAAGAGTGAGTTCGAGGCGTGTTTCTATACAAAATTCAGTGGGAGCATAGTAATCTTCCTAGTCTTGTATGTCGATGACATACTGCTTATAGGAAACGATATACCAGCATTACAAGGAGTGAAATCCTGGTTAGGTAAATGTTTCCAGATGAAGGACTTGGGAGAAGCCGCGTTTACTAGGTATAAATATCTATAGGGATAGATCTAGGCGGCTTATTGGACTTAGTCAAAGTACATACATTGACAAAGTACTGAAGAGATTCAGTATGAGTGATTCCAAGAGAGGACTCATTCCAATGACACATGGCATTACACTGAGCAAAGCTCAGACTCCCACATCTAGCAAGGAAATAGCTTGGATGAGTTTGGTACCATATGCTTCGGCAATTGGATCAATCATGTATGCCATGCTATGTACTAGGCCCGATATTGCTTACTCCATAAGTCTCACAAGCAGATATCAAAAGAATCCTGGTGAACCCCATTGGGTGGCTGTCAAGAACATTCTCAAGTATTTGAGAAGGACGAAAGAAATGTTCTTGGTCTTTGGAGGTTCGTTGGAAGAATTGCGTGTAACTGGTTACACTGATGCAAGCTTCCAAACCGACAGAGACGATTACAAATCTCAATCGGGATTTGTCTTCACACTAAACGGAGGAGCTATATCTTGGAAGAATCAGAAACAAGATACGATAACAGATTCGACTACAGAGGCTGAGTACATTGCCGCAAATGATGCTGGGAAAGAATTCATGTGGCTTAAGAATTTATCGAGGATCTTAGAGTTATTGCCAGTATCTCTAGACCCATCGAAATATTCTGTGATAATAGTGGAACAATAGTGCAAGCTGTTGAACCAAGAGAGCATCAAAAGACCAGGCATGTACGCAGGAAATATCACCGCATACGTGAGTATGTAAGAGAAGGTGATATTGTAATTAAGAAAATACCAACAGATTACAACATCGTTGACCCGTTGACAAAACCACTAGCTGGACCAAAGCATGAGAATCATGCGCACGCTATAGGCATGCAGTACCTAAATATTGGTAGCTAGTAATTTTGATTAGAATCATAGACATGTTTGAAATCGATACATTATGTAATAACATTTCGTGGGATTGAAATAGAAAGTTTTACGTAATATTTTCACATTGTTTATTCTTAACATGTTTTAAACCTATCCTTGATACACAAAGTTTTTTAGTATCTAAATTGTCTGTGGTTGTCTGAATTTAGTGGGAGCTAGATTCAAGAGTTAATACCATTATGAATATTTATCTATTTCATAGTTATTGGATAGAGAAACAAGGGTTGTTAAAATAAATATTCATAGATGTTTACAGAGTTTGCTAAACATTAGACGTGACCAAAGGATCGAGATTACTTCATGGATCCTAAGCATGAGTAATTTCGTGTAGATGTCCTCTGACCTGAGATGTTTTGGTTTGAGACACGATGGCTTCTGATCTTCAGCATTTATCTATCGTCACACCGTAAAAGGGTGATCATAAGGAACTTAACTAAGACAGCGGAAGTCGTGGGCAAGATAACGCAAATGTCAAGATGTAATTTGCACCTTCTTTAACTAGAAGAGATATTTCATGGCTGCTCGACGATTAAGACTACTGAAATGCGTGGCCACGCTCAGAGAATGATTAGATCATTCGGCAATCCGTTACTGCATAAAGTCGAAATCAGAGTCGAGAAAATTCGAGTATATAGAACAAGATCCCTGCTCCATGTCTATTACTCAAATTAACAAATATCATGATGCGAAAGGAAAATCTGTTAGTGTTATTCATTTTATGAATATTATCTATGGATGTAAGAGTTCTTATGACCTGGTTATCCTAAATGTCTGGCTAGGGACCGCTTTAGGCCAAAGATGATCAGAAAGTGTTTCTTAACTTGCATAAGTGGGAGTCTGAAGGATTTATGTTCACAGATAAGTACACGTGTCACCGTGTCCAATGTTATAAGACACTAAAGGGTCACACCACTACACACCCAATAATGGACAACCGAATAAAGTAAGTAGTGTGGACTAATTAACTAGTTAAGTTAATTATAAAGAAGAGAATAAATAATAATAAGTTAATTATTATTTATGAGGATGGATAAATATTAGGTTAAGTATTTAAAGGACAGTTAACTAATAGTTAATTAATTGACTAGTAAAAGTCCAAGGGTTTAAAGTGTTAATAGGAAGTTTAATTATGAGATTAATCATAATTAAACTCCAAGGACTTAACTGTAACTTAAGTCCTTATAAATAAGGACTTAGGGTTAAGGCTTAGGAGTTGATTCACTTACATAGAGAAACCCTAAACACTCTCTCCATCTCCCTCTCCCTTGCCGTCGACCGAACCAAGAACCCCAAAGGGTTTCGGTTTGGTGTTCGTCGAAACACACACACACACAAGTCATTGTGTATTGCTTTGTTGGTACAACGCGGTCTTGCAGCGTGTTCAGGTGGTGCAGTAGAGGTGGATCACTTCTTTAGCTATCTAAAGGTAATGTTCATCATCTCTTTCTTCTCGTGATCTCATTGACTAGTAGAGATCCAGTAATGTGGTATTCAAGTTTGGCCATGTGAATACTACAAGGTTTTCCTACAGAGCAAAGACCCAATGATTCCTCTGTAGAATGTGATATCAATTGATTTCCCAGTTTTATCAGCATCTAGATTATTTGGAGGAGCCATTGGAGTTTTCATGGATGATGATGAATTCATATCAAATTTCTTTAACAGATCTTTGATATATTTTTCTTGATTTATAAAAATTCCATTTTTAGATTGCTTAACTTGTAAGCCAAGAAAATATGTTAATTTACACATCATACTCTTCTCATACTTTGTAGACATAAGTTTTGCCAAACGTCTACAAAGCTTTTCATCAGTAACACCAAATATTATGTCATCCACATAAATTTGAACAAGAATTATATCCCCTTTGATTTTACGAATGAATAAGGTTTTATCAATATTTCCCCTGGTGAAATCATTTGCTAGAAGGAACGTGGAGAGAGTGTCATACCATGCACGAGGAGCTTGTTTCAACCCATACAGCGCCTTATACAACTTACACACATAGTCTAAGTACTTAGGATTTTCAAAACCTGGGGGTTGCTTCACGTAGACTTCCTCTTGCAATATATCGTTTAAGAATGCACTCTTCACGTCCATCTGAAAAACTGTGAAGTTTTTGTAAGCAGCATAGGCTAAAAATATTCGTATAGCTTCAAGCCTTGCTACTGGAGCAAATGTTTCATCGAAATCGATTCCTTCCTCTTGTCTGTATCCTTGTGCATCAAGGCTAGCCTTGTTGCGAAAAACCACACCTTCTTCTTCCAATTTATTTCTAAATACCCACTTGGTACCAATTATTATCTTACCAGCTGGTGGAGGTACCAGCTGCCACACCTCAAACTGGTTAAGTTCTTCCTGCATCGCTTGAATCCAGCTGGAGTTTTCTAAGGCAGCTTTAATATTTTTCGGTTCTTCAGCTGCTAAGAAACACGACCATAGACATAGATTACATGATGCCTTACTTTTGTGACCACTCCTTGTTGTGGATCTCCAATAATTCAATTGGATGTTCTGAGGTCCACTTGGATTGTGGAGCGGCTGAAGAGGAAGAGAATTCAGCAGAATTTAATCCTTGATGAGCGGCTGAATGCTTAGCAGGATTGAGTACTTCATTTTGAACTATTCTTTTTGAAGTATGAAGAGGTGGCTTAGAGTTAGCCTTGGATGATGCTCTTGCTGCTGTGGTTTCTTATTGAACAGCTGCAATATCTACCAGATATGTGGGAGCATCATAAAATGTATCATCTGAATCATTTATTGGAACTTCAAAAAGATTCAAAGCATCAGAACGCTTCAGCTGTATCATCAGTTTGTGGTATACCTGGTCTCTGAAATGCGTCAGATAATTCAGTAGAGGTGGGATTTAAGGCTTTAGAGTGTTCTTCAAAAGTGACATTTATAGATTCTTCCAATGTTTGTCTTCTTTTGTTGAAGAATCTGTATGCCTTAGATACAATGGAGTACCCCAAGAAAATTGCTTCATCAGCTTTAGAGTCGAACTTACTCAGCTGATCTCGTGTGTTTAACACAAAACACACACAACCAAAGACATGAAAGAAACCGATATAAGGTTTCCTCTGACGGAGAATCTCATAAGAAGTTTTCTTGTGTTTTCTTCACATAGAGAGACCTGTTTTGAGTAAAACAAGTTGTGATAACAGCTTCTGCCCAAAATTGTTTTGGCATGTTTGACTCAGCGAGCATTGTTCTTGCAGCTTCTATTAGGGTTCTATTTCTTCTTTCAGCAACACCATTTTGTTGAGGTGTTCTAGCGGCTGAAAATTTTTGTGAGATGCCAACTTCTGAGCAGAAGTCTTCCAATGTATGATTTCTGAATTCAGTACCATTGTCTGATCTCAGCTGCTTTACTCTTGACCCATTTAGAAGTTCCATCTTCTTGATGAATTTGATAATTTCATCAGCTGCATCACTTTTGTTACGAAGAAATATAACCTAAGTATATCGTGAGTATTCATCAACGATAACAAGTGTATATTTCTTTCCACCTAGACTTTCAGTGCTCATAGGACCAAAGAGATCCATATGAAGCTTGTGCAGGCAGTTGTCGATGGAAAAACATTGCTTTGATTTGAAGGAGCTTTTATGTTGTTTGCCTTGTTCACAAGCTGAACGAAGCTTATCTTTTTCATACTTGATCTGTGGCAAGCCATTCACTAGTTGTCCTCGGGACAACATAGATATGTTTTTTAAAGTTTAAGTGAGATAACCTTTTATGCCACAACCAATTCAGCTCTTCAGTGGAGTGAGAGAATAGACAAACTTCTTGATTTTGAGGATTCATGTCAAGTGTGTATACATGGTTGTTCCTTGTAGCTATAAGCACGACTTTTCCACTTTTATCTGTCACCGTTCCTCTGTACTTATTAAAGTTCACCGAGAACTCTGCATCACATAGTTGGCTAATGCTGATTAAATTATGTTTCAGCCCATTCACATAACCAACTCTTGTGATCTTTATAGATCCATTTGAGATGGATCCATAACCTTCAGTTAAGCCTCTATGTCACACCCAAAAATTTACAAGATTTTTAAAATTTTTGAAATAAAATTATAATCAAAAGGTCCCATAAATAAATCTCAGAAATTAATATTTACATTTAAAACGTATTTATTGCGGAAATAGTTAAGATAAAGTAAAGTGTTTTAAAATATTAAATGATGTCCACATCAGTAATGAAAAGATACAGCGGTCAACCGTCCACCTTCTCCTTTCCTTTGCTGGTACCTGAAACAATGTGGGGGAAAGTTTGGGTCAGCTGGGGAAGCTGAGTGAATAATTCTCAAAATGCAAACAATCATAACATACAACACATGAGGGCACATCGGTGTACTCCTACTCAGATCTACTCGATTAATTACTCAGATTTATTTCTCAGATTTTATTACTCAGATTTTATTTATATAGCGCGCTAGTGTGACTTGGGCCGAGAGATAAACCTCGACCCGCTTCACACCACCTCAACACCTGTACTCTTCGGTGTTGAGTCAAAAAGGCCTGGCACCAGTACTCTTCGGTGCCAAGTCAAAACATCTGACACCAGTGCTCTTCGGTGTCAAGTCAGATATAAACTCAGACGGGAATAATCCCAAAAACAAGGCCTGGCACCAGTACTCTTCGGTGCCAAGTCAAAACGTCTGACACCAGTGCTCTTCGGTGTCAAGTCAGATATAAACTCAGACGGGAGGTGATCCCAGGCATATAGCCAAAAACTCAGATGTGTGTTATTATGTTT
This sequence comes from Calendula officinalis, assembly GCA_963853835.1. NCBI lineage: Eukaryota > Viridiplantae > Streptophyta > Magnoliopsida > Asterales > Asteraceae > Calendula > Calendula officinalis. The sequence goes on along the minus strand of OY970820.1, from coordinate 87,416,159 downwards.
TATTATCTCTTTAACATAATTATCTCAGATGCCCTAGCAAGTAGTAGCACAGAATGACTCTGTGCCGAGCTCAGTTACCCAGGCACAAGGTCTCAGATCATGAATAAGTAAACAGCTGCTCAGATACTCAGATAACAGATCAAACTCAGATAACAGATGAAACTCAGATAACAATTAAAGTGCAAGTAATATAACACGTAAGTCATGCACGTATAACGTTAAAACTGAATACACGGTGAGAATACTCACCTCGAGAAACGTAAGCTCCAACGGGTTCACGGAAATCAAAGATACAGCAAGTTATCTCCTAGACGGTCCTAAAACACAAAATATAACACTAATTAAACCTAGTTCAAAACTTGTTTAAAATGTATAAATGCCCCGATTAGGAAACCCCTAGTTAGTACAATGTTAAAGCATTTCCCTTCAATATTAAAATATTAAAAGTGGCCATTTATAAATCTGGCAACAAGAATTCTCTTATTATTATTATTTTTCTAAACCACCATAAAACTTTCTTTGGTTAAATTAATAATAAAATCTGTTTTGTTTAGGAATGGTAATAACCATTCGTGGTTGTAAGAAAAGAATTCCAAAAACCCACATGAAAACTACTTCTAAAAAGAAAACCATACAAAATGTAACCCAAACTGATCTTTTAAACAAGAATCATACGCATGCTACCAAAGATGTTTTTAAAATAATGCTTAAAACTCAAAACTCAATTCCTCTTTAATAATCAGTACGGTCGATTTTTAAATTATCAAAACAGTAAAAGGGTCTACCGACACGCGCCAATCGACTTGCTTGCTTCTTTCTCTGATGCCGGAGTTCCCATCTGAATTGAAAATAGCCTCCCGATTCTTAGCTGCCGTCCATGACACATGAAAGCAAGACGGGATCAATGGTTAGAACCGAAACAAGGTTCAATGGGTGGAAAAAGGACGAGCTCGAGGCATACCAGAAAGGATACAGAATTTACGATGGTGGAGCAGAAGATGACTACAGCGGTGGAGATGTACGACAGTTGCCAAAACAGAAAGAAACGGTGGCGGAGGCGATGGCTAAGCTCAGAACTTCGACGGTAGAATTGTTGCTCGGAGCTAAATGACGATCACTATTTGGAGCGGAATGGTGGTGATAAACGAACGCCGGCGAACAGAAGGAAATGATGGTGGCGCGTTTGCTTGTTGACTGGAAGAAAAAGAATATGGATACGGTGGTGGGGAATGTCGGCTGCAAAAGTGTGCTAGGGTTGAAAACAAGGAGAATTATCCTCTAATTATAAACTTCCACTTGCTGAACATGCCCACTCTACGATCGGATCACATGCTCTATGGGCCAGTCACGAGCCCAATTCCTATGCCTCCCTTGCTCGGACTTAACTCTCCCATCGGTCCACCATACCCCAAATCAACCCTTGGTCTTGCGGCTGGGTTATCAGTGTCCACTCGGTCATCATTAAATAAGTCGGGTTGGACTCGACACTCAAACTCTCGGGATTTAGAATAACTAGAAAGAAATATACTAACACGAAATTTCATTAAATGAATAGACTTGATAAAAAAATAAAAACCACGAAACGTCACAACTTAAAAATGTATTTAATTAATATTAAACTCATATTTAAATGCATATAATTAATATGCAGCGGTTACCCACAGCTAGAAAATGTAATTTAATTTAATTATTTAATTTAATGAAATTTCAGGGCGTTACAACTCAACTCCACTTAAAATAGACTTCGTCCCCGAAGTCATGGCTCGGGAAAAAAAAACTCAGGGTAACAATCTCATGTTTAAATCTCAGGTTCGTCGACGACCCACGTCTGCAATAGAAGAAAACGCTAAGGTCATGAAATAAGGAACTCAACAAAGGTGAAGAATAGAATGAAACTCTTCAGGGCGACTTGCCCGATCATAATAAGCTCCAACTCTTGCAACTGCTCATAAAATCTTCCGTCCCTAACGGCGCAAAAAATAAGGCGGGAAGAAATAAAAACTAAAATGTTCTCTAAGAATCTCGATTTGTCTCAAAAAAAATGTCGACCATAACCACAAATAAATTCATGATACTTTGCTGAAGGCGTCTTCTTGCTCTCGTAGTTGGACACAGTTGTTGTACCTAACGGTTAACGTTGCGTTGAATCTCCGATTCAACTCCACTTGGAATTTGCTACGGATTTGTTGATGATGTTAGATGATCTCGGCGTGGAACTTGATCATTCAATCCAGCTCCATGACCACACACGACCCTCTTATGGCGATAACAATAATTATATGGCACATAACTTCCCGCACAACTCCATCAAATAATAATCACTTATACATTTTAGCAACAGGTAAAAATTTTCATTATCGACAATTTTCTACCAAAATGACTCGGAAGGTCCTCTACTCTATGGGTCAACAGTTTGTTAACAGCATAATAATTAATTAGCGGTTTACACCATTATCAATTAATATAAAAACCATGCAAATAAATCACAAGGAATATACATATCACACAGAATCCTCATATACTCGGGTATATAACTCCAAAATATGATCTGGAAATATAACTCAGAAGTCCAACTCAGAAATAAACTCAAAACATATCTCAGGAGTATAACTCGAAACTGTATAACTCAGGAGCAAACTCATAAATCTTAACTCAGGAGCAAACCCAAAACTCTAACTCAGTAACAACTCATAAGATAATAATATTTACAAGTAATAGCATTAGGTATAAATCACATTTCTACTCATTCTTATTACTACTCGCGTGTTCCAGTTTACCAGCTTATAATACTTGGAATGATATATTCTCTCTCGACCGCGTTATTGGTTCTCAAAATAACTCTTCTTTAACATTATATTGTTACCTTACTCTATTAGGTTTGCATATTACCGATGTTGATAACCCTTTAAATAGCTCAAATTAACGATCTTGTCATTTAATTCCCTTTAATAGGTTCTCATTCTATTACATTTAGTGGTTTCTCGATAATATTTTAATAGATGTTTTCTCATTCATCTAGTTTAACGATCCTTTAATAGACTGTTTCACTGATTTTACACAATTTAAAATGTCTCCTAATTATTTTGACCATATCTACTCATAAATTTCATGTTACCCACTAAAAACTTCAATTACATTTTATACTCTTATTTATAATGATTTCTCGTTACTCAATTTACGAATCAATCCATTAGTTCTCATTTACTCAATACGCAATTACCTTTTATTCCCAATTTAAAGATTTTTCTCATTGTTCATTAATTTAATACTTTCTCGTCTTTTAGAAATTTCTTCTTAATACGATATAAATTTCAACTCAATTTAATAATTGCTTATAAATAAAATTTTATCATAAAAATTTATAACACTTCAAAAATTTTAAATATTCAATAAATTAATAAATAAAAATATTATTCGATAACTCCAAATAAAATATATTACTCACGAAATATATTTTTCTCATAAAACTTTATAACACCTATAATTTTTTTAATAAAACTTCCCGACAAATTAAAACTTTCTCTTTTTAACTTGTTTTATTGACTTGCTCATTTAACTCGATTTATAAACTTCTTATAACTCAAAAATTTACTCAATAGTCAATCTACATGAAATTTTCTAATTTGAACTCGTTTTAATAAATCATTATCAACTCCAATTAACAACCTCAAAAGATAATTAAGTATTCAATAATTAATAATCAAATATATTATTCAATAACTCTAAATATATTGTTCACAATACAATTTTTCTCATAAATATCCTATAATACCTCTAAAATTTCGAATAAAACTTCCCGTTAATTCAAAATTTTTCTCCTTTAACTCATTTCTTCAAAATTTCATTGTAATTGTTTTCTCATATCAAACTCATTAATAAATTTTCATCACTTTAATTTAATAATTCTTCATTATCTCATTATAAGCACACAAGAATAAGTATACTATCTTATTTTATATATAATTGTAGTATTACTACTTCCCTTTTTCACGATATTCATTCAACCCAACTAACTTGATTTATCAATTTCTCCACTAATCCCGATTTATCAGTTTATTATAAATTCTATAATTACCCATAGAATAAATTTAATTATTCTCAACTGCTTGATTTGATAGTTACTCTTATAATTTATTTGATTAATTATATGTATCTAGATTTCATACTTTTAAAATCCCCATCCCGAAAAATCTCTATGTATAAGCATCATGCTCATAATAATACATACCGATAATTATTTTATTTTTTTTAGAAATTTCCCTTTTTACTCCTACTCAACTCCACTTGGAGAAAACTCGTCCTCGAGTTTGGCACTAGAATTCTCTATTATGATAACATAAGCCACATATACTCACTGAAACAGATAACATGCATAAAATAAATTCACAATAACAAGCATTGGTCCATCGTTCCCTTCAAAATCTCCCCATAACCAACCAAAAGTTCGGTGTGTACGATAATAGGGGCCCTCTATTACTTTCGACACCTACTTCTGTTTGGTCACGAGTCAATCCCAAAGTTTACAACTTCCCACATATAAATCCACCAGCAAATCACACTAAAAAGGAAGAAAATTTTACTTTCATATCTGATAAATTACTCAAAATCTTATAAACATTACTCATAAATGCACTCAGCAAAAAGGCACTCAGCCAAAGTATTTTATTATGTTTTTAACTCAGAACATAATATAACTAATAAGCTCTTCTGATTCATTTTTAAATAAATCATCACTGAATTCATGATGATAGTCTCCCTTTAGTTCACTTTTAATAAATACCCTTTAAGATAACCTTTAATAATTTCTGTTTAATTTGACTCGGCAATCCTCGATTAGTTGGTATAACAAACTTATATAGGTTATTCACTATCTCTGTGTTAAATTAATAATCTCTCACTGAATTCATAAAAAAAATTATGGATTTTCAGACTCAGCTATTAAAATCACATACTTTAAAAGTTTTCGCATTTGATCTCAATTTAATAAATCTCGGTTTATTATTTTCTCAGCAAAAAGATTTTCCCAATACATCATGTCTCATCTCTTTATAAAAACATTTTCCTTTTTAATTGTCCAAAGATTTCATAACACCCGAATTTCTCATAAATTTAAAATTTTTCAATTTGATGAATAAGTGAAAAGGTTCCACTAAATAGAATCTCAAATGATAATTCAACATTTAAAAACATGCTTAATCCAACTAAAGTTTTAATATTAAAAACTAAAACGACTCTGAAATAACGGATAAAAATAAAATCCAATTCTGGTTAAGATTTCTCGTCTAGTTCAAATGTAAATAACTTAAAATAAATAATTTTTTTTATTTTTTTTTTATATAAAAATATGTTCTTGGTATTTTCACTTCACTCGACTTGGTAAACCACCATAAAAATATTCTTTAAATCGGTTGATAGTAAAAATATTTTTCATTTACTCGTTTCCATAACTCTTTCTGTTAAGTGCTTTTCCCAAACGAAAAATTTATTCCTTCTCATTTTTATTTACCCAAGACATGTTCTCATCAAATAACTCATGGAATTACTATCAAAATTTCATATCCATTTATTACCCCTTTTGGTTACAAATTTATCAGAATTATAAAACCTCATAGATTATATAAAATTGTATGTAATTATAATTTTTTAGCATGTATGACGCAAATGCACTCAGAATTACACACGGAAAATATACTCAGAAAAGCGATCCTCGTCGCGAAATACACTCAGAGTTAAATCGGAATTATACTCAAAATAATAACAACAATTCTCATATTTGTCATTTCTCAAAACTCAGAATACCACGAAATTCCCAAATAAATAAAACTTCTAAAATATTACCGGCAACTGGAAAGCGAGAGATCGACGTGACATGCTGCATACTGGATGTGGAATCTTTACTCAGAAAATAGTTTACTCATTTCTCATTTTAAAACTCATAACTCAAACTTGAGTTTGAATTCACCCCTTGTGAATCCAAATCCCTCAAGTCAGTGCTCTGATACCAACTTGTCACACCCAAAAATTTACAAGATTTTTAAAATTTTTGAAATAAAATTATAATCAAAAGGTCCCATAAATAAATCTCAGAAATTAATATTTACATTTAAAACGTATTTATTGCGGAAATAGTTAAGATAAAGTAAAGTGTTTTAAAATATTAAATGATGTCCACATCAGTAATGAAAAGATACAGCGGTCAACCGTCCACCTTCTCCTTTCCTTTGCTGGTACCTGAAACAATGTGGGGGAAAGTTTGGGTCAGCTGGGGAAGCTGAGTGAATAATTCTCAAAATGCAAACAATCATAACATACAACACATGAGGGCACATCGGTGTACTCCTACTCAGATCTACTCGATTAATTACTCAGATTTATTTCTCAGATTTTATTACTCAGATTTTATTTATATAGCGCGCTAGTGTGACTTGGGCCGAGAGATAAACCTCGACCCGCTTCACACCACCTCAACACCTGTACTCTTCGGTGTTGAGTCAAAAAGGCCTGGCACCAGTACTCTTCGGTGCCAAGTCAAAACATCTGACACCAGTGCTCTTCGGTGTCAAGTCAGATATAAACTCAGACGGGAATAATCCCAAAAACAAGGCCTGGCACCAGTACTCTTCGGTGCCAAGTCAAAACGTCTGACACCAGTGCTCTTCGGTGTCAAGTCAGATATAAACTCAGACGGGAGGTGATCCCAGGCATATAGCCAAAAACTCAGATGTGTGTTATTATGTTTTATTATCTCTTTAACATAATTATCTCAGATGCCCTAGCAAGTAGTAGCACAGAATGACTCTGTGCCGAGCTCAGTTACCCAGGCACAAGGTCTCAGATCATGAATAAGTAAACAGCTGCTCAGATACTCAGATAACAGATCAAACTCAGATAACAGATGAAACTCAGATAACAATTAAAGTGCAAGTAATATAACACGTAAGTCATGCACGTATAACGTTAAAACTGAATACACGGTGAGAATACTCACCTCGAGAAACGTAAGCTCCAACGGGTTCACGGAAATCAAAGATACAGCAAGTTATCTCCTAGACGGTCCTAAAACACAAAATATAACACTAATTAAACCTAGTTCAAAACTTGTTTAAAATGTATAAATGCCCCGATTAGGAAACCCCTAGTTAGTACAATGTTAAAACATTTCCCTTCAATATTAAAATATTAAAAGTGGCCATTTATAAATCTGGCAACAAGAATTCTCTTATTATTATTATTTTTCTAAACCACCATAAAACTTTCTTTGGTTAAATTAATAATAAAATCTGTTTTGTTTAGGAATGGTAATAACCATTCGTGGTTGTAAGAAAAGAATTCCAAAAACCCACATGAAAACTACTTCTAAAAAGAAAACCATACAAAATGTAACCCAAACTGATCTTTTAAACAAGAATCATACGCATGCTACCAAAGATGTTTTTAAAATAATGCTTAAAACTCAAAACTCAATTCCTCTTTAATAATCAGTACGGTCGATTTTTAAATTATCAAAACAGTAAAAGGGTCTACCGACACGCGCCAATCGACTTGCTTGCTTCTTTCTCTGATGCCGGAGTTCCCATCTGAATTGAAAATAGCCTCCCGATTCTTAGCTGCCGTCCATGACACATGAAAGCAAGACGGGATCAATGGTTAGAACCGAAACAAGGTTCAATGGGTGGAAAAAGGACGAGCTCGAGGCTTACCAGAAAGGATACAGAATTTACGATGGTGGAGCAGAAGATGACTACAGCGGTGGAGATGTACGACAGTTGCCAAAACAGAAAGAAACGGTGGCGGAGGCGATGGCTAAGCTCAGAACTTCGACGGTAGAATTGTTGCTCGGAGCTAAATGACGATCACTATTTGGAGCGGAATGGTGGTGATAAACGAACGCCGGCGAACAGAAGGAAATGATGGTGGCGCGTTTGCTTGTTGACTGGAAGAAAAAGAATATGGATACGGTGGTGGGGAATGTCGGCTGCAAAAGTGTGCTAGGGTTGAAAACAAGGAGAATTATCCTCTAATTATGAACTTCCACTTGCTGAACATGCCCACTCTACGATCGGATCACATGCTCTATGGGCCAGTCACGAGCCCAATTCCTATGCCTCCCTTGCTCGGACTTAACTCTCCCATCGGTCCACCATACCCCAAATCAACCCTTGGTCTTGCGGCTGGGTTATCAGTGTCCACTCGGTCATCATTAAATAAGTCGGGTTGGACTCGACACTCAAACTCTCGGGATTTAGAATAACTAGAAAGAAATATACTAACACGAAATTTCATTAAATGAATAGACTTGATAAAAAAATAAAAACCACGAAACGTCACAACTTAAAAATGTATTTAATTAATATTAAACTCATATTTAAATGCATATAATTAATATGCAGCGGTTACCCACAGCTAGAAAATATAATTTAATTTAATTATTTAATTTAATGAAATTTCAGGGCGTTACACTCTACCATTATCACCACAAAATTACTGGAGGACCAGCACAAACTTCGAACTCTTCAAGCAGGGATTTGTATCCAGTCATATGTCTTGAGCAACCACTGTCTAGGTACCAGACGTGTTTGCTTTGATCACCCCCCACATAAGTTTAAAAGAGTTAGTTCTTTCTGGGAACCCACACCTCTGTGGGTCCTTGAGATTTCATGCTGGAACTCACAGGGGCTGGGTACTTAATGGACTCACAAGCTGAAGTTGGAGATGGTCTTAAGTTTGTGTTGTCACACTCGCTTGCCATATGCCCACGATCTCCACACTTATAATATTTTCTGTTCTTTTGTAGTGGAGTGGAGGGCGAAGCAGCGCGACTGGGTACTGGACCCAAAATCCCTTTCTGATTATCTGAGATAGTCAGAGTTTGCACGAGAGATGTCAGCTTGCCGACCTTTCCTTTCAGCTGTTTAACAGGACCAGCTGAAGAAGGACTTCGAGTGTTTTTGAGAAAACTCTTACCTTTGTTCCTTGCAGCTCGAGTACGAACTCCAGCTGTCTCACCCTGAGGGGTGTAAAAACAGTCTTCTTTCCTGTTGTCTTGCTAGTCTTCCTATGAGGTCTAGCAGAAGAGACAGCATGTGCTGAGCCTAAAATAGACTTACTTGGCTCAACAATAACTACTGTGGGTGTCCTAACAACTATGGCTGAAGAGTTAGCTGATGACTCTTCACGTAGTTTCAGAAGGTTCTTCTTTGGACATCTCAGTAGCATAGGTTTTGGTAGACTTAACAAAGCAACCAAACACCAACTCTTCAGCTGGCACATTAGCATCAGCTGTCGAGTAATACGGATCATCCGTACTGCTGTCAGGTACAGTAGCTGCAGCAAGGAAATCTCCTCCTAATACAGCTTGTACTTGACTAGGAATCTGTGAGTTGACACACTCACTCACACGTTTGGATGAACGAGACCATGATTCACAAATATTTTTAATTGCTTCCAGTTCTTTAACCTTTTCATTTAGATCGTGTTGAAGAACTGAGTTTATAAATTTTGTTTCAGAAAGTTCTTCTTTTGAAGTTTTGTGATCAATTAATCTTTCTTTTAAAAGGGCATTTTCATGAAGAATAGCACTGTGTTTATCCAAACATTCACCTTTCAGCTGATCAATGAAGTGCAAGTCACAGATAATGGAATCAACAATATCTTTGGCTTCAGAAGCCTCAGCTGAGATAAGAGAAGATACCTTTTTGTGAACTATGTTGACCCATTGATATGAACCAGCATCATCAGCTGTAATACTTTCATCAGCACGAGCCATCAAACACATTGTGGCCATTGGTTCATCATCATCGGATGAGCTGTCACCAGAGTCAGCCTAGTCGTGAGTTTCAGCTACAAGACCCTTGTCAGCAATTTTGCCTTCAAGTGCCTTCTTTTCTTCTAGGATCTTTTTGGTGAAGGCTTGTAGCTTTTTGTACTTTTCTTCAATGGACTCACCACTTAAAGAGGATGAGCTAGCTTTCTTTTGCTTGCAGTCGTTAGCATAGTGTCCTTCTTGGTGCAGTTGTAGCATGTTATCTCAGAGATATCAGGTCTATTTCCAGAGGATCTGGAAGGTGCAGCTGATGAGATAGGTATGCTACTAGAGCCTCTAGCTGAGGAGCCCAATTTGCCTTTGAAAGATTTTCTATTTTTGACAAGTAGGGCAAGCTCAGTTATAAGGGCTTCATTATCTTCGTCTTCATCGATCTCTTTGATGCTGACTTCAGGTATGTTGAACACATCAACAGCTGAAGTTTTGTTAGCTTCATCATCTGAGGGACGATATTCAATTCTGCTGGGTTTGTTTAAAGAAACAAGAGCAGCTGAAGATCCTGAGGAGCTCACTTTAGAGTCCTTTGGAGGTTGAAATTTGTTGAGTACGGTTCTCTCATGGCTTAGAAACATGCCATAGAGAGAGGAAAGAGTGTAATCTTTTAACGTAGGAGATGTACTCATACAAGTTATAATGGTAGCCCATTTAGAGGGAATAGCTGCCATAAACTTACACATCTTGGACATATCGTCCTTTTCAACCCCATGAGACTTTAGCTCGTTTAACAGAATGTTATAACGGTTGAATGTTTGAGCTATTGTCTCACTAGGTTTGGCTTTAAACAGCTCGTAGTCATGTATGAGCATGTTTTTGTTGTGTTCATGCACAACGGATGTGCCTTCATACACTTCAGCCAACCTTTCCCACATCTCTTTGATTGAGTCACAAAATTGAATATTGTGATACAGCTCATCACCAACTGCTTGAAAAAGCATATCCCTTCCTTTGTTCTCAAGATGAACAAGACGTTTTTCAGCGTCTGTCCATTGAGCTTCAGATTTCACAACATAGTGTTCTGG